>OX638114.1:0-600000 GCA_951804975.1 Anthophora plumipes | reverse complement strand
GTGGTCAAAACACCAGATAACGTGTTTCTCGCATTAAATAGCTGGAAAAGAGCGATATCGATGATTCTGCATACTTCTGACTGAAGTCTCACCAATATTATCGCAGAAAATGCATATCTCAGCTTGAAACCCCACGAAAACCAAGATATTGTCGGTTGTGCATATCAGACGCACTGTGGAATGTTGAAAACACCAGAAAACGTGTTTCTCGTATTAACTAACTCGAAAAGAGCGTTCTCGATGATTCTGCATACTTCTCATAGATGAAACACCTAGATTATCGCAGAAAATGCATATTTCAGCTGGAAACCCCACGAAAACCAAGTTATCGGCGGCTCTACATATCAAACGCACTGTGGAGTGGTCAAAACACCAGAAAACGTGTTTCTCGCATTCAGTAGTTCGAAAAGAGCGTTCTCGAAGATTCTGCATACTTGTGACAGAGGTCTCACTAATATTATCGTAGAAAATGCATATCTCAGCTTGAAACCCCACGAAAACCAAGATATCGCCTGTTCTGCATATCAGACGCACTGTGGAGTGGTGAAAACACCAGAAAACGTGTTTCTCGCATTAACTAGCTCGAAAAGAGCGTTCTCGATGATTCTGCATACCTCTCATAGATGAAACACCAAGATTATCGCAAAAAATGCATATTTCAGCTGGAAACCCCACGAAAACCAAGTTATCGGCGGCTCTACATATCAAACGCACTGTGGAGTGGTCAAAACACCAGAAAACGTGTTTCTCGCATTAAGTAGCTCGAAAAGAGCGTTCTGGAAGATGCTGCATACTTCTGACAGAGGTCTCACCAATATTATCGTAGAAAATGCATATCTCAGCTTGAAACCTGACCGAAACGAAGATATCTCCGGTTCTGCATGTCTAACGTACTGTGGAGTGGTGAATACACCAGAAAACGCGTTTCTCGCATTAAATAGCTCGAAACGAACGATCTAGATGATTCTGCATACTTCTGACTGAAGTCTCATCTAGATTATCGCAGAAAATGCATATCTCAGCTGGAAACACCTCGAAAATCAAGATATCGCCGGTTCTGCATATCAGACGCACTGTGGAGTGCTGAAAACACCAGAAAACGTGTTTCTCGCATTAACTAGTTCGAAAAGAGCGTTCTCGATGATTCTGCATACTTCTCATAGATGAAACTCCAAGATTATCGCAGAAAATGCATATTTCAGCTGGAAACCCCACGAAAAACAAGTTATCGGCGGCTCTACATATCAAACGCACTGTGGAGTGGTCAAAACACCAGATAACGTGTTTCTCGCATTAAATAGCTGGAAAAGAGCGATATCGATGATTCTGCATACTTCTGACTGAAGTCTCACCAATATTATCGCAGAAAATGCATATCTCAGCTTGAAACCCCACGAAAACCAAGATATTGTCGGTTGTGCATATCAGACGCACTGTGGAATGTTGAAAACACCAGAAAACGTGTTTCTCGTATTAACTAACTCGAAAAGAGCGTTCTCGATGATTCTGCATACTTCTCATAGATGAAACACCTAGATTATCGCAGAAAATGCATATTTCAGCTGGAAACCCCACGAAAACCAAGTTATCGGCGGCTCTACATATCAAACGCACTGTGGAGTGGTCAAAACACCAGAAAACGTGTTTCTCGCATTAAATAGCTCGAAAAGAGCGATATCGATGATTCTGCATACTTCGGACAGAAGTCTCACCAATATTATCGCAGAAAATGCATATCTCAGCTTGAAACCTCACGAGAATCAAGATGACGCCGGTTCTGCATATCAAACGCACTGTGGAGTGGTCAAAACACCAGATAACGTGTTTCTCGCATTAAATAGCTCGAAAAGAGCGATATCGATGATTCTGCATACTTCGGACAGAAGTCTCACCAATATTATCGCAGAAAATGCATATCTCAGCTTGAAACCTCACGAGAATCAAGATGACGCCGGTTCTGCATATCAAACGCACTGTGGAGTGGTGAAAACAACCAGATAACGTGTTTCTCGCATTAAATAGCTCGAATAGAGCGATCTCGATGATTCGGGATACTTCTGACAGAAGACTCACCAATATTATCGCAGAAAATGCATATCTCAGCTAGAAACCTGACGAAAATCAAGATGTCGCCGGTTCTGCATATCAAACGCAACATGGAGTGGTGAAAACAACCAGATAACGTGTTTCTTTCATTAAATAGCTCGAAACGAACGATCTAGATGATTGTGCATACTTCTCATAGATGAAACACCAAGATTATCGCAGAAAATGCATATTTCAGCTGGAAACCCCACGAAAACCAAGTTATCGGCGGCTCTACATATCAAACGCACTGTGGAGTGGTCAAAACACCAGATAACGTGTTTCTCGCATTCAATAGCTCGAAAAGAGCGATATCGATTATTCTGCATACTTCTGACTGAAGACTCACCAATATTATCGCAGAAAATGTATATCTCAGCTAGAAAACTCACGAAAATCAAGATGACGCCGGTTCTGCATATCAAACGCACTGTGGAGTGGTGAAAACAACCAGATAACGTGTTTCTCGCATTAAATAGCTGGAAACGAGCGATATAGATGATTCTGCATACTTCTGACAGAAGACTCACCAAGATGATCGCAGAAAATGCATATCTCAGCTGGAAACCCAACGAAAACCAAGATATCGTCGGTTCTGCATATCAGACGCACTGTGGAATGTTGAAAACACCAGAAAACGTGTTTCTCGTATTAACTAACTCGAAAAGAGCGTTCTCGATGATTCTGCATACTTCTCATAGATGAAACACCTAGATTATCGCAGAAAATGCATATTTCAGCTGGAAACCACACGAAAACCAAGTTATCGGCGGCTCTACATATCAAACGCACTGTGGAGTGGTCAAAACACCAGATAACGTGTTTCTCGCATTAAATAGCTCGAAAAGAGCGATATCGATGATTCTGCATACATCGGACAGAAGTCTCACCAAGATTATCGCCGAAAATGCATATCTCAGCTGGAAACACCACGAAAATCAAGATATCGCAGGTTCTGCATATCAGACGCACTGTGGAGTGCTGAAAACACCAGAAAACGTGTTTCTCGCATTAACTAGCTCGATAAAGAGCGTTCTCGATGATTCTGCATACTTCTCATAGATGAAACACCAAGATTATCGCAGAAAATGCATATTTCAGCTGGAAACCCCACGAAAACCAAGTTATCGGCGGCTCTACATATCAAACGCACTGTGGAGTGGTCAAAACACCAGATAACGTGTTTCTCGCATGAAATAGCTCGAAAAGAGCGATATCGATGATTCTGCATACTTCTGACTGAAGTCTCACCAATATTATCGCTGAAAATGCATATCTCAGCTTGAAACCCGACGAAAACCACGATGTAGTCGGTTCTGCATATCAAACGCACTGTGGAGTGGTGAAAACACCAGAAAACGTGTTACTCGCATTAAATAGCTCGAAAAGAGCGATCTAGATGATTCTGCATACTTCTGACAGAAGACTCAGCAAGATTATCGCAGAAAATGCATATCTCAGCTGGAAACACCACGAAAATCAAGATGTCGCCGGTTCTGCATATCAAACGCACTGTGGGGTGGTGAAAACACCAGAAAAGGTGTTACTCGCATTAAATAGCTCGAAAAGAGCGATCTAGATGATTCTGCATACTTCTGACAGAATACTCACCAAGATTATCGCAGAAAGTGCATATCTCCGCTTGAAACCTCACGAAAACCAAGATATCTCCGGTTCTGCACATCAAACGTACTGTGGAGTGGTTAAAACACCAGAAAACGTGTTTCTCGCATTAAATAGCTCGGAAAGAGCGATCTAGATGATTCTGCATACATCTGACAGATGACTCACCAAGATTATCGCATAAAATGCACATCTCAGCTGGAAAAACCACGAAAATCAAGATATCGCCGGTTCTGCACATCAAACGCACTGTGGAGTGGTGAAAACAACCAGATAACGTGTTTCTCGCATTAAATAGCTCGAATAGAGCGATCTCGATGATTCTGCATACTTCTCACAGATGACTGACCAATATTATCGCAGAAAATGCATATCTCAGCTGGAAACCACACGAAAACCAAGTTATCGGCGGCTCTACATATCAAACGCACTGTGGAGTGGTCAAAACACCAGATAACGTGTTTCTCGCATTAAATAGCTCGAAAAGAGCGATATCGATGATTCTGCATACATCGGACAGAAGTCTCACCAAGATTATCGCCGAAAATGCATATCTCAGCTGGAAACACCACGGAAATCAAGATATCGCAGGTTCTGCATATCAGACGCACTGTGGAGTGCTGAAAACACCAGAAAACGTGTTTCTCGCATTAACTAGCTCGATAAAGAGCGTTCTCGATGATTCTGTATACTTCTCATAGATGAAACACCAAGATTATCGCAGAAAATGCATATTTCAGCTGGAAACCCCACGAAAACCAAGTTATCGGCGGCTCTACATATCAAACGCACTGTGGAGTGGTCAAAACACCAGATAACGTGTTTCTCGCATGAAATAGCTCGAAAAGAGCGATATCGATGATTCTGCATACTTCTGACTGAAGTCTCACCAATATTATCGCAGAAAATGCATATCTCAGCTTGAAACCCGACGAAAACCAAGATGTAGTCGGTTCTGCATATCAAACGCACTGTGGAGTGGTGAAAACACCAGAAAACGTGTTACTCGCATTAAATAGCTCGAAAAGAGCGATCTAGATGATTCTGCATACTTCTGACAGAAGACTCAGCAAGATTATCGCAGAAAATGCATATCTCAGCTGCAAACACCACGAAAATCAAGATGTCGCCGGTTCTGCATATCAAACGCACTGTGGGGTGGTGAAAACACCAGAAAAGGTGTTACTCGCATTAAATAGCTCGAAAAGAGCGATCTAGATGATTCTGCATACTTCTGACAGAATACTCACCAAGATTATCGCAGAAAGTGCATATCTCAGCTTGAAACCTCACGAAAACCAAGATATCTCCGGTTCTGCACATCAAACGTACTGTGGAGTGGTGAAAACACCAGAAAACGTGTTTCTCGCATTAAATAGCTCGGAAAGAGCGATCTAGATGATTCTGCATACATCTGACAGATGACTCACCAAGATTATCGCATAAAATGCACATCTCAGCTGGAAAAACCACGAAAATCAAGATATCGCCGGTTCTGCACATCAAACGCACTGTGGAGTGGTGAAAACAACCAGATAACGTGTTTCTCGCATTAAATAGCTCGAATAGAGCGATCTCGATGATTCTGCATACTTCTCACAGATGACTCGCCAAGATTATCGCAGAAAATGCATATCTCAGCTGGAAACACCACGAAAATCAAGATATCGCCGGTTCTGCATATCAAACGCACTGTGGAGTGGTCAATACACCAGATAACGTGTTTCTCGCATTAAATAGCTCGAAAAGAGCGATATCGATGATTCTGCATACTTCGGACAGCAGTCTCACCAATATTATCGCAGAAAATGCATATCTCAGCTGGAAACCCCACGAAAACCAAGATATCGCCTGTTCTGCATATCAGACGCACTGTGGAGTTGTGAAAACACTAGAAAAAGTGTTTCTCGCATTAACTAGCTCGAAAAGAGCGTTCTCGATGATTCTGCATACTTCTCATAGATGATACTCCAAGATTATCGCAGAAAATGCATATTTCAGCTAGAAACCCCACGAAAACCAAGTTATCGGCGGCTCTACATATCAAACGCACTGTGGAGGGGTGAAAACACCAGAAAACGTGTTACTCGCATTAACTAGCTCGAAAAGAGCGTTCTGGATGATTCTGCATACTTCTGACTGTAGTCTCACCAGGATTATCGCAGAAAATGCATATCTCAGCTTGAAACCTCACGAAAATCAAGATGTCGCCGGTTCTGCATATCAAACGCACTGTGGAATGTTGAAAACCCCAGAAAACTAGTTTCTTAGCATTAAATAGCTCGAAAACAGAGATCTAGATGATTCTGCATACGTCTGACTGAAGTCTCACCAAGATTATCGCAGAAAATGCATATCTCAGCTTGTAACCTCACGAAAACCAAGTTATCTCCGGTTCTGCACATCAAACGTACTGTGGAGTGGAGAAAACACCAGAAAACGTGTTTCGCGGATTAAATAGCTCGAAAAGAGGGATTTCCATGATTCTGCATACTTCTGACAGAAGACTCACCAAGATTATCGCAGAAAATGCATATCTCACCTGGAAACCCGACCGAAACCAAGATATCTCCGGTTCTGCATATCAAACGCACTGTGGAGTGGTGAAAACACCAGAAAGCGTGTTTCTCGCATTAAGTAGCTCGAAAAGAGCGTTCTCGATGATTCAGCATACTTCGGACAGAAGTCTCACCAAGATTATCGCAGGAAATGCATATCTCAGCTTGAAACCCCACGAGAACCAAGTTATCGGCGGCTCTACATATCAAACGCACTGTGGAGTGGTCAAATCACCAGATAACGTGTTTCTCGCATTAACTAGCTCGATAAAGAGCGTTCTCGATGATTCTGTATACTTCTCATAGATGAAACACCAAGATTATCGCAGAAAATGCATATTTCAGCTGGAAACCCCACGAAAACCAAGTTATCGGCGGCTCTACATATCAAACGCACTGTGGAGTGGTCAAAACACCAGATAACGTGTTTCTCGCATGAAATAGCTCGAAAAGAGCGATATCGATGATTCTGCATACTTCTGACTGAAGTCTCACCAATATTATCGCAGAAAATGCATATCTCAGCTTGAAACCCGACGAAAACCAAGATGTAGTCGGTTCTGCATATCAAACGCACTGTGGAGTGGTGAAAACACCAGAAAACGTGTTACTCGCATTAAATAGCTCGAAAAGAGCGATCTAGATGATTCTGCATACTTCTGACAGAAGACTCAGCAAGATTATCGCAGAAAATGCATATCTCAACTGCAAACACCACGAAAATCAAGATGTCGCCGGTTCTGCATATCAAACGCACTGTGGGGTGGTGAAAACACCAGAAAAGGTGTTACTCGCATTAAATAGCTCGAAAAGAGCGATCTAGATGATTCTGCATACTTCTGACAGAATACTCACCAAGATTATCGCAGAAAGTGCATATCTCAGCTTGAAACCTCACGAAAACCAAGATATCTCCGGTTCTGCACATCAAACGTACTGTGGAGTGGTGAAAACACCAGAAAACGTGTTTCTCGCATTAAATAGCTCGGAAAGAGCGATCTAGATGATTCTGCATACATCTGACAGATGACTCACCAAGATTATCGCATAAAATGCACATCTCAGCTGGAAAAACCACGAAAATCAAGATATCGCCGGTTCTGCACATCAAACGCACTGTGGAGTGGTGAAAACAACCAGATAACGTGTTTCTCGCATTAAATAGCTCGAATAGAGCGATCTCGATGATTCTGCATACTTCTCACAGATGACTCGCCAAGATTATCGCAGAAAATGCATATCTCAGCTGGAAACACCACGAAAATCAAGATATCGCCGGTTCTGCATATCAAACGCACTGTGGAGTGGTCAATACACCAGATAACGTGTTTCTCGCATTAAATAGCTCGAAAAGAGCGATATCGATGATTCTGCATACTTCGGACAGCAGTCTCACCAATATTATCGCAGAAAATGCATATCTCAGCTGGAAACCCCACGAAAACCAAGATATCGCCTGTTCTGCATATCAGACGCACTGTGGAGTTGTGAAAACACTAGAAAAAGTGTTTCTCGCATTAACTAGCTCGAAAAGAGCGTTCTCGATGATTCTGCATACTTCTCATGGATGATACTCCAAGTTTATCGCAGAAAATGCATATTTCAGCTAGAAACCCCACGAAAACCAAGTTATCGGCGGCTCTACATATCAAACGCACTGTGGAGGGGTGAAAACACCAGAAAACGTGTTACTCGCATTAACTAGCTCGAAAAGAGCGTTCTGGATGATTCTGCATACTTCTGACTGTAGTCTCACCAGGATTATCGCAGAAAATGCATATCTCAGCTTGAAACCTCACGAAAATCAAGATGTCGCCGGTTCTGCATATCAAACGCACTGTGGAATGTTGAAAACCCCAGAAAACTAGTTTCTTAGCATTAAATAGCTCGAAAACAGAGATCTAGATGATTCTGCATACGTCTGACTGAAGTCTCACCAAGATTATCGCAGAAAATGCATATCTCAGCTTGTAACCTCACGAAAACCAAGTTATCTCCGGTTCTGCACATCAAACGTACTGTGGAGTGGAGAAAACACCAGAAAACGTGTTTCGCGGATTAAATAGCTCGAAAAGAGGGATTTCCATGATTCTGCATACTTCTGACAGAAGACTCACCAAGATTATCGCAGAAAATGCATATCTCACCTGGAAACCCGACCGAAACCAAGATATCTCCGGTTCTGCATATCAAACGCACTGTGGAGTGGTGAAAACACCAGAAAGCGTGTTTCTCGCATTAAGTAGCTCGAAAAGAGCGTTCTCGATGATTCAGCATACTTCGGACAGAAGTCTCACCAAGATTATCGCAGGAAATGCATATCTCAGCTTGAAACCCCACGAGAACCAAGTTATCGGCGGCTCTACATATCAAACGCACTGTGGAGTGGTCAAATCACCAGATAACGTGTTTCTCGCATTATATAGCTCGAAAAGAGCGATATCGATGATTCTGCATACTTCTGACTGAAGTCTCACCAATATTATCGCAGAAAATGCATTTCTCAGCTTGAAACCCGACGAAAACCAAGATGTCGCCGGTTCTGCATATCAAACGCACTGTGGGGTGGTGAAAACACCAGAGAACGTGTTTCTCGCATTAAATAGCTCGAAAAGAGCGATCTGGATGATTCTACATACTTCTGACATAAGACTCACCAAGATTATCGCAGAAAATGTATATCTCAGCTGGAAACCCCACGAAAACCAAGATATCACCGGTTCTGCATATCAGACGCACTGTTGAGTGGTGAAAACACCAGAAAACGTGTTTCTCGCATTAACTAGCTCGAAAAGAGCGTTCTCGATGATTCTGCATACTTCTCATAGATGAAACAACAAGATTATCGCAGAAAATGCATATTTCAGCTGGAAACCCCACGAAAACCAAGTTATCGGCGGCTCTACATATCAAACGCCCTGTGGAGTGGTGAAAACACCAGAAAACGTGTTACTCGCATTAACTAGCTCGAAAAGAGCGTTCTGGATGATTCTGCATACTTCTGACTGAAGTCTCACCAGGATTATCGCAGAAAATGCATATCTCAGCTTGAAACCTCACGAAAACCAAGTTATCTCCGGTTCTGCACATCAAACGTACTGCGGAGTGGAGAAGACACCAGAAAACGTGTTTCTCGCATTAAGTAGCTCGAAAAGAGCGTTCTCGAAGATTCTGCATACTTCTCATAGATGAAACTCCAAGATTATCGCAGAAAATGCATATTTCAGCTGGAAACCCCACGAAAAACAAGTTATCGGCGGCTCTACATATCAAACGCACTGTGGAGTGGTCAAAACACCAGATAGCGTGTTTCTCGCATTAAATAGCTGGAAAAGAGCGATATCGATGATTCTGCATACTTCGGACAGAAGTCTCACCAAGATTATCGTAAAAAATGCATATCTCAGTTTGAAACCCCACGAAAACCAAGATATCGCTGGTACTGCATATCAAACGCACTGTGGAGTGGTGAAAACACCAGAAAGCGTGTTTCTCGCATTAAGTAGCTCGAAAAGAGCGTTCTCGATGATTCAGCATACTTCGGACAGAAGTCTCACCAAGATTATCGCAGGAAATGCATATCTCAGCTTGAAACCCCACGAAAACCAAGATATCTCCGGTTCTGCATTTCCAACGAACTGTGGAGTGGTGAAAACCCCAGAAAACGTGTTACTCGCATTAAATAGCTCGAAAAGAGCGATCTAGATGATTGTGCATACTTCTGACAGAAGACTCACCAAGATTATTGCAGAAAGTGCATACCTCAGCGTGAAACCTCACGAAAACCAAGATATCTCCGGTTCTGCACATCAAAAGTACTGTGGAGTGGTTACAACACCAGAAAACGTGTTTCTCGCATTAAGTTGCTCGAAAAGAGCGTTCTCGAAGATTCTGCATACTTCTGACAGAGGTCTCACCAATATTATCGTTGAAAATGCATATCTCAGCTTGAAACTCGACCGAAACCAAGATATCTCCGGTTCTGCATGTCAAACGCACTGTGGAGTGGTGAAAACACCAGAAAGCGTGTTTCTCGCATTAAGTAGCTCGAAAAGAGCGTTCTCGATGATTCAGCATACTTCGGACAGAAGTCTCACCAAGATTATCGCAGGAAATGCATATCTCAGCTTGAAACCCCACGAAAACCAAGATATCTCCGATTCTGCATATCCAACGAACTGTGGAGTGGTGAAAACCCCAGAAAACGTGTTACTCGCATTAAATAGCTCGAAAAGAGCGATCTAGATGATTGTGCATACTTCTGACAGAAGACTCACCAAGATTATTGCAGAAAGTGCATACCTCAGCGTGAAACCTCACGAAAACCAAGATATCGCCGGTTCTGCATATCAAACCAACTGTGGAGTGGTGACAACACCAGATAACGTGTTCCTCGCATTAAAGAGCTCGAAAAGAGCGATCCCGATGATTCAGCAAACTTCGGACAGAAGTCTCACCAAGATTATCGCAGGAAGTGCATATCTCAGCTTGAAACCCCACGAAAACCAAGATATCTCCGGTTCTGCATATCCAACGAACTGTGGAGTGGTGAAAACACCAGAAAGCGTGTTTCTCGCATTAAGTCGCTCGAAAAGAGCGTTCTCGATGATTCAGCATACTTCGGACAGAAGTCTCACCAAGATTATCGCAGGAAATGCATATCTCAGCTTGAAACCCCACGAAAACCAAGATATCTCCGGTTCTGCATATCCAACGAACTGTGGAGTGGTGAAAACCCCAGAAAACGTGTTACTCGCATTAAATAGCTCGAAAAGAGCGATCTAGATGATTGTGCATACTTCTGACAGAAGACTCACCAAGATTATTGCAGAAAGTGCATACCTCAGCGTGAAACCTCACGAAAACCAAGATATCTCCGGTTCTGCACATCAAACGTACTGTGGAGTGGTTACAACACCAGAAAACGTGTATCTCGCATTAAGTTGCTCGAAAAGAGCGTTCTCGAAGATTCTGCATACTTCTGACAGAGGTCTCACCAATATTATCGTTGAAAATGCATATCTCAGCTTGAAACTCGACCGAAACCAAGATATCTCCGGTTCTGCATGTCAAACGCACTGTGGAGTGGTGAAAACACCAGAAAGCGTGTTTCTCGCATTAAGTAGCTCGAAAAGAGCGTTCTCGATGATTCAGCATACTTCGGACAGAAGTCTCACCAAGATTATCGCAGGAAATGCATATCTCAGCTTGAAACCCCACGAAAACCAAGATATCTCCGATTCTGCATATCCAACGAACTGTGGAGTGGTGAAAACCCCAGAAAACGTGTTACTCGCATTAAATAGCTCGAAAAGAGCGATCTAGATGATTGTGCATACTTCTGACAGAAGACTCACCAAGATTATTGCAGAAAGTGCATACCTCAGCGTGAAACATCACGAAAACCAAGATATCGCCGGTTCTGCATATCAAACCAACTGTGGAATGGTGACAACACCAGATAACGTGTTTCTCGCATTAAAGAGCTCGAAAAGAGCGATCCCGATGATTCAGCAAACTTCGGACAGAAGTCTCACCAAGATTATCGCAGGAAGTGCATATCTCAGCTTGAAACCCCACGAAAACCAAGATATCTCCGGTTCTGCATATCCAACGAACTGTGGAGTGGTGAAAACCCCAGAAAACGAGTTTCTCGCATTAAATAGCTGGAAAAGAGCGCTCTTGATGTTTCTGCATACTTCGGACACATGTTTCACCAAGATTATCGTAGAAAATGCATATCTCAGCTTGAAACCCGACGAAAACCAAAATATCGCCGGTTCTGCATATCAAACCAACTGTGGAGTGGTGAAAACACCAGATAACGTGTTTCTCGCATTAAATAGCTCGAAAAGTGCGATCTCGATGATTCTGCATACTTCTAACAGAAGTCTCACCAAGATTACCGCAGAAAATGCATATCTCTGCTTGAAACCCCACGAAAACCAAGATATCTACTGTTCTGCATATCCAAGGAACTGTGGATTGGTGAAAACCCGAGAAAACGTGTTTCGCGCATTAAATAGCTCGAAAAGAGCGCTCTCGACGTTTCTGCATACTTCGGACAGATGTTTCACCAAGCTTATCGTAGAAAATGCATATCTCAGCTCGAAACCCGACGAAAACCAAAATATCGCCGGTTCTGCATATCAAACCAACTGTGGAGTGGTGAAAACACCAGATAACGTGTTTCTGGCATTAAATAGCTCGAAAAGTGCGATCTCGATGATTCTGCATACTTCTAACAGAAGTCTCACCAAGATTATCGCAGAAAATGCATATCTCTGCTTGAAACCCCACGAAAACCAAGATATCTACTGTTCTGCATATCCAAGGAACTGTGGAGTGGTGAAAACCCCAGAAAACGTGTTTCGTGCATTAAATAGCTCGAAAAGTACGATCTCGATGATTAAGCATACTTCGGACAGAAGTCTCACCAAGATTATCGTAAAAAATGCATATCTCAGCTTGAAAACCCACAAAAACCAAGAAATCGCAGGTTCTGCATATCAAACGCACTGTGGAGTGGTGAAAACACCAGATAACGTGTTTCTCGCATTAAATAGCTCGAAAAGTGCGATCTCGATGATTCTGCATACTTCGGACAGAATTCTCCCCAAGATTATCGCAGAAAATGCATATCTCAACTTGAAACCCCACGAAAACCAAGATATCGCAGGTTCTGCATATCAAACGCACAGTGGAGTGGTGAAAACACCGGATAACTTGTTTCTCGCATTAAATAGCTCAAAAAGAGCGATCTCGATGATTCTGCATACTTCGGACAGAAGTCTCACCAAGATTATCGCAGAAAATGCATATCTCAGCTTGAAACCCCACGAAAACCAAGATATCTCCGGTTCTGCATATCCAACGAACTGTGGAGTAGTCAAAACCACAGAAAACGAGTTTCTCGCATTAAATAGCTCGAAACGAGCGATCTCGATGATTCTGCATGCTTCGGACAGAAGTCTCACCAAGATTATCGCAGAAAATGCATATCTCAGCTTGAAACCCCACGAAAACCAAGATATCTCCGGTTCTGCATATCCAACGAACTGTGGAGTGGTGAAAACCCCAGTAAACGAGTTTCACGCATTAAATAGCTCGAAACGAGCGATCTCGATGATTCTGCATACTTCGGACAGATGTCTCACCAAGATTATTGTAAAAAATGCATATCTCAGCTTGAAACCCCACGAAAACCAAGATATCGCTGGTTCTGCATATCAAACGCACTGTGGAGTGGTGAAAACACCGGATAACTTGTTTCTCGCATTAAATAGCTCAAAAAGAGCGATCTCGATGATTCTGCATACATCGGACAGAAGTCTCACAAAGATTATCGCAGAAAATGCATATCTCAGCTTGAAACCCCACGAAAACCAAGATATCTCCGGTTCTGCATATCCAACGAACTGTGGAGTGGTGAAAACCCCAGAAAACGAGTTTCTCGCATTAAATAGCTCGAAACGAGCGCTCTCGATGTTTCTGCATACTTCGGGTAGATGTCTCAACAAGCTTATCGTAGAAAATGCATATCTCCGCTTGAAACCCGACGAAAACCAAAATATATCCGGTTCTGCATATCCAACGCACTGTGGGGTGTTGAAAACACCACAAAACGTGTTACTCGCATTAACTAGCTCGAAAAGAGCGTTCTGGATGATTCTGCATACTTCTCATAGATGAAACACAAAGATTATCGCAGAAAATACATTTTTCAGCTGGAAACCCCACGAAAACCAAGACATCGCCGGTTCTGCATATCAAACGCCCTGTGGAGTGGTGAAAACATCAGATAACGTGTTTCTCGCATTAAATAGCTCGAAAAGTGCGATCTCGATGATACTGCATACTTCGGACAGAAGTCTCACCAAGATTATCGCAGAAAATGCATAGCTCAGCTTGAAACCCCACGAAAACCAAGATATCTCCGGTTCTGCATATCCAACGAACTGTGGAGTGGTGAAAACCCCAGAAAACGAGTTTCTCGCATTAAATAGCTCGAAAAGAGCGCTCTCGATGTTTCTGCATACTTAGGACAGATGTCTCACCAAGCATATCGTAGAAAATGCATATCTCCGCTTGAAACCCGACGAAAACTAAAATATCGCCGGTTCTGCATATCAAACCAACTGTGGAGTGGTGAAAACAAGCAGAGAACGTGTTTCTCGCATTAAATAGCTCGAAAAGAGCGATCCCGATGATTCAGCATACTTCGGACAGAAGTCTCTCCAAGATTATCGCAGGAAATGCATATCTCAGCTTGAAACCCCATGAAAACCAAGATATCTCCGGTTCTGCATATCCAACGAACTGTGGAGTGGTGAAAACAAGCAGAAAACGTGTTTCTCGCATTAAGTTGCTCGAAAAGAGCGTTCTCGAAGATTCTGCATACTTCTGACAGAGGTCTCACCAATATTATCGTTGAAAATGCATATCTCAGCTTGAAACTCGACCGAAACCAAGATATCTCCGGTTCTGCATGTCAAACGCACTGTGGAGTGGTGAAAACACCAGAAAGCGTGTTTCTCGAATTAAGTAGCTCGAAAAGAGCGTTCTCGATGATTCAGCATACTTCGGACAGAAGTCTCACCAAGATTATCGCAGGAAATGCATATCTCAGCTTGAAACCCCACGAAAACCAAGATATCTCCGATTCTGCATATCCAACGAACTGTGGAGTGGTGAAAACCCCAGAAAACGTGTTACTCGCATTAAATAGCTCGAAAAGAGCGATCTAGATGATTGTGCATACTTCTGACAGAAGACTCACCAAGATTATTGCAGAAAGTGCATACCTCAGCGTGAAACCTCACGAAAACCAAGATATCGCCGGTTCTGCATATCAAACCAACTGTGGAGTGGTGAAAACACCAGATAACGTGTTTCTCGCATTAAATAGCTCGACAAGTGCGATCTCGATGATTCTGCATACTTCTAACTGAAGTCTCACCAAGATTACCGCAGAAAATGCATATCTCTGCTTGAAACCCCACGAAAACCAAGATATCTACTGTTCTGCATATCCAAGGAACTGTGGATTGGTGAAAACCCGAGAAAACGTGTTTCGCGCATTAAATAGCTCGAAAAGAGCGCTCTCGACGTTTCTGCATACTTCGGACAGATGTTTCACCAAGCTTATCGTAGAAAATGCATATCTCAGCTTGAAAACCCACAAAAACCAAGAAATCGCAGGTTCTGCATATCAAACGCACTGTGGAGTGGTGAAAACACCAGATAACGTGTTTCTCGCATTAAATAGCTCGAAAAGTGCGATCTCGATGATTCTGCATACTTCGGACAGAATTCTCACCAAGATTATCGCAGAAAATGCATATCTCAACTTGAAACCCCACGAAAACCAAGATATCGCAGGTTCTGCATATCAAACGCACAGTGGAGTGGTGAAAACACCGGATAACTTGTTTCTCGCATTAAATAGCTCAAAAAGAGCGATCTCGATGATTCTGCATACTTCGGACAGAAGTCTCACCAAGATTATCGCAGAAAATGCATATCTCAGCTTGAAACCCCACGAAAACCAAGATATCTCCGGTTCTGCATATCCAACGAACTGTGGAGTGGTCAAAACCACAGAAAACGAGTTTCTCGCATTAAATAGCTCGAAACGAGCGATCTCGATGATTCTGCATGCTTCGGACAGAAGTCTCACCAAGATTATCGCAGAAAATGCATATCTCAGCTTGAAACCCCACGAAAACCAAGATATCTCCGGTTCTGCATATCCAACGAACTGTGGAGTGGTGAAAACCCCAGTAAACGAGTTTCACGCATTAAATAGCTCGAAACGAGCGATCTCGATGATTCTGCATACTTCGGACAGATGTCTCACCAAGATTATTGTAAAAAATGCATATCTCAGCTTGAAACCCCGCGAAAACCAAGATATCGCTGGTTCTGCATATCAAACGCACTGTGGAGTGGTGAAAACACCGGATAACTTGTTTCTCGCATTAAATAGCTCAAAAAGAGCGATCTCGATGATTCTGCATACTTCGGACAGAAGTCTCACAAAGATTATCGCAGAAAATGCATATCTCAGCTTGAAACCCCACGAAAACCAAGATATCTCCGGTTCTGCATATCCAACGAACTGTGGAGTGGTGAAAACCCCAGAAAACGAGTTTCTCGCATTAAATAGCTCGAAACGAGCGCTCTCGATGTTTCTGCATACTTCGGACAGATGTCTCAACAAGCTTATCGTAGAAAATGCATATCTCCGCTTGAAACCCGACGAAAACCAAAATATATCCGGTTCTGCATATCCAACGCACTGTGGGGTGGTGAAAACACCACAAAACGTGTTACTCGCATTAACTAGCTCGAAAAGAGCGTTCTGGATGATTCTGCATACTTCTCATAGATGAAACACAAAGATTATCGCAGAAAATACATTTTTCAGCTGGAAACCCCACGAAAACCAAGACATCGCCGGTTCTGCATATCAAACGCCCTGTGGAGTGGTGAAAACATCAGATAACGTGTTTCTCGCATTAAATAGCTCGAAAAGTGCGATCTCGATGATACTGCATACTTCGGACAGAAGTCTCACCAAGATTATCGCAGAAAATGCATATCTCAGCTTGAAACCCCACGAAAACCAAGATATCTCCGGTTCTGCATATCCAACGAACTGTGGAGTGGTGAAAACCCCAGAAAACGAGTTTCTCGCATTAAATAGCTCGAAAAGAGCGCTCTCGATGTTTCTGCATACTTAGGACAGATGTCTCACCAAGCATATCGTAGAAAATGCATATCTCCGCTTGAAACCCGACGAAAACTAAAATATCGCCGGTTCTGCATATCAAACCAACTGTGGAGTGGTGAAAACAAGCAGAGAACGTGTTTCTCGCATTAAATAGCTCGAAAAGAGCGATCCCGATGATTCAGCATACTTCGGACAGAAGTCTCTCCAAGATTATCGCAGGAAATGCATATCTCAGCTTGAAACCCCATGAAAACCAAGATATCTCCGGTTCTGCATATCCAACGAACTGTGGAGTGGTGAAAACCCCAGAAAACGAGTTTCTCACATTAAATAGCTCGAAAAGAGCGCTCTCGATGTTTCTGCATACATCGGACAGATGTTTCACCAAGATTATCGTAGAAAATGCATATCTCAGCTTGAAACCCGACGAAAACCAAAATATCGCCGGTTCTGCATATCAAACCAACTGTGGAGTGGTGAACACACCAGATAACGTGTTTCTCGCATCAGATAGCTAGAAAAGTGCGATCTCGATGATTCTGCATACTTCTAACAGAAGTCTCACCAAGATTATCGCAGAAAATGCATATCTCTACTTGAAACCCCACGAAAACAAAGATATCTACTGTTCTGCATATCCAAGGAACTGTGGAGTGGTGAAAACCCCAGAAAACATGTTTCTCGCATTAAATAGCTCGAAAAGAGCGCTCTCGACGTTTCTGCATACTTCGGACAGATGTTTCACCAAGCTTATCGTAGAAAATGCATATCGCAGCTTGAAACCCGACCGAAACCAAGATATCTCCGGTTCTGCATGTCAAACGTACTGTGGAGTGGTGAAAACACCAGAAAACGTGTTTCGTGCATTAAGTAGCTCGAAAAGAGCGATCTAGATGATTCTGCATACTTCTGACAAAAGACCCACCAAGATTATCGCAGAAAATGCATATCTCAGCTGGAAACACCACGAAAATCAAGATATCGCCTGTTCTGCACATCAAACGCACTGTGGAGTGGTGAAAACAACCAGAGAACGTGTTTCTCGCATTAAATAGCTCGAAAAGAGCGATCCCGATGATTCAGCATACTTCGGACAGAAGTCTCACCAAGATTATCGCAGAAAATGCATATCTCAGCTTGAAACCCCACGAAAACCAAGATATCTCCGGTTCTGCATATCCAACGAACTGTGGAGTGGTCAAAACCACAGAAAACGAGTTTCTCGCATTAAATAGCTCGAAACGAGCGATCTCGATGATTCTGCATGCTTCGGACAGAAGTCTCACCAAGATTATCGCAGAAAATGCATATCTCAGCTTGAAACCCCACGAAAACCAAGATATCTCCGGTTCTGCATATCCAACGAACTGTGGAGTGGTGAAAACCCCAGTAAACGAGTTTCACGCATTAAATAGCTCGAAACGAGCGATCTCGATGATTCTGCATACTTCGGACAGATGTCTCACCAAGATTATTGTAAAAAATGCATATCTCAGCTTGAAACCCCGCGAAAACCAAGATATCGCTGGTTCTGCATATCAAACGCACTGTGGAGTGGTGAAAACACCGGATAACTTGTTTCTCGCATTAGATAGCTCAAAAAGAGCGATCTCGATGATTCTGCATACTTCGGACAGAAGTCTCACAAAGATTATCGCAGAAAATGCATATCTCAGCTTGAAACCCCACGAAAACCAAGATATCTCCGGTTCTGCATATCCAACGAACTGTGGAGTGGTGAAAACCCCAGAAAACGAGTTTCTCGCATTAAATAGCTCGAAACGAGCGCTCTCGATGTTTCTGCATACTTCGGACAGATGTCTCAACAAGCTTATCGTAGAAAATGCATATCTCCGCTTGAAACCCGACGAAAACCAAAATATATCCGGTTCTGCATATCCAACGCACTGTGGGGTGGTGAAAACACCACAAAACGTGTTACTCGCATTAACTAGCTCGAAAAGAGCGTTCTGGATGATTCTGCATACTTCTCATAGATGAAACACAAAGATTATCGCAGAAAATACATTTTTCAGCTGGAAACCCCACGAAAACCAAGACATCGCCGGTTCTGCATATCAAACGCCCTGTGGAGTGGTGAAAACATCAGATAACGTGTTTCTCGCATTAAATAGCTCGAAAAGTGCGATCTCGATGTTTCTGCATACTTAGGACAGATGTCTCACCAAGCATATCGTAGAAAATGCATATCTCCGCTTGAAACCCGACGAAAACTAAAATATCGCCGGTTCTGCATATCAAACCAACTGTGGAGTGGTGAAAACAAGCAGAGAACGTGTTTCTCGCATTAAATAGCTCGAAAAGAGCGATTCCGATGATTCAGCATACTTCGGACAGAAGTCTCTCCAAGATTATCGCAGGAAATGCATATCTCAGCTTGAAACCCCATGAAAACCAAGATATCTCCGGTTCTGCATATCCAACGAACTGTGGAGTGGTGAAAACCCCAGAAAACGAGTTTCTCGCATTAAATAGCTCGAAAAGAGCGCTCTCGATGTTTCTGCATACATCGGACAGATGTTTCACCAAGATTATCGTAGAAAATGCATATCTCAGCTTGAAACCCGACGAAAACCAAAATATCGCCGGTTCTGCATATCAAACCAACTGTGGAGTGGTGAACACACCAGATAACGTGTTTCTCGCATCAGATAGCTAGAAAAGTGCGATCTCGATGATTCTGCATACTTCTAACAGAAGTCTCACCAAGATTATCGCAGAAAATGCATATCTCTACTTGAAACCCCACGAAAACAAAGATATCTACTGTTCTGCATATCCAAGGAACTGTGGAGTGGTGAAAACCCCAGAAAACATGTTTCTCGCATTAAATAGCTCGAAAAGAGCGCTCTCGACGTTTCTGCATACTTCGGACAGATGTTTCACCAAGCTTATCGTAGAAAATGCATATCGCAGCTTGAAACCCGACCGAAACCAAGATATCTCCGGTTCTGCATGTCAAACGTACTGTGGAGTGGTGAAAACACCAGAAAACGTGTTTCGTGCATTAAGTAGCTCGAAAAGAGCGATCTAGATGATTCTGCATAATTCTGACAAAAGACCCACCAAGATTATCGCAGAAAATGCATATCTCAGCTGGAAACACCACGAAAATCAAGATATCGCCTGTTCTGCACATCAAACGCACTGTGGAGTGGTGAAAACAACCAGAGAACGTGTTTCTCGCATTAAATAGCTCGAAAAGAGCGATCCCGATGATTCAGCATACTTCGGACAGAAGTCTCACCAATATTATCGCAGGAAATGCATATCTCAGCTTGACACCCGACCGAAACCAAGATATCTCCGGTTCTGCATGTCAAACGTACTGTGGAGTGGTGAAAACACCAGAAAACGTGTTTCGTGCATTAAGTAGCTCGAAAAGAGCGATCTAGATGATTCTGCATACTTCTGACTGAAGTCTCACCAACATTATCGCAGAAAATGCATATCTCAGCTCGAAACCTCACGAAAATCAAGATGTTGCCGGTTCTGCATATCAAACGCGCTGTGGAGTGGTGAAAACAACCAGAGAACGTGTTTCTCGCATTAAATAGCTCGAAAAGTGCGATCCCGATGATTCAGCAAACTTCGGACAGAAGTCTCACCAAGATTATCGCAGGAAGTGCATATCTCAGCTTGAAACCCCACGAAAACCAAGTTATCGGCGGCTTTACATATCAAACGCACGGTGGAGTGGTCAAAACACTAGAAAACTTGTTTTTTCGCATTAAATAGCTCGAAACGAGCGATCTAGATGATTCTGCAAACTTCTGACAGAAGTCTCACCAAGATTATCGTAGAAAATGCTTATCTCAGCTTGAAACCCGACGAAATCCAAGATGTCGCCGGTTCTGCATATCAAACGCCCTGTGGAGTGGTGAAAACATCAGACAACGTGTTTCTCGCATTAAATAGCTCGAAAAGTGCGATCTCGATGATACTGCATACTTCGGACAGAAGTCTCACCAAGATTATCGCAGAAAATGCATATCTCAGCTTGAAACCCCACGAAAACCAAGATATCTCCGGTTCTGCATATCCAACGAACTGTGGAGTGGTGAAAACCCCAGAAAACGAGTTTCTCGCATTAAATAGCTCGAAAAGAGCGCTCTCGATGTTTCTGCATACTTCAGACAGATGTCTCACCAAGCTTATCGTAGAAAATGCATATCTCCGCTTGAAACCCGACGAAAACCAAAATATCGCCGGTTCTGCATATCAAACCAACTGTGGAGTGGTGAAAACAACCAGAGAACGTGTTTCTCGCATTAAATAGCTCGAAAAGAGCGATCCCGATGATTTAGCATACTTCGGACAGATGTCTCTCCAAGATTATCGCAGGAAATGCATATCTCAGCTTGAAACCCCATGAAAACCAAGATATCTCCGGTTCTGCATATCCAACGAACTGTGGAGTGGTGAAAACCCCAGAAAACGAGTTTCTCGCATTAAATAGCTCGAAAAGAGCGCTCTCGATGTTTCTGCATACTTCGGACAGATGTTTCACCAAGATTATCGTAGAAAATGCATATCTCAGCTTGAAACCCGACGAAAACCAAAATATCGCCGGTTCTGCATATCAAACCAACTGTGGAGTGGTGAACACACCAGATAACGTGTTTCTCGCATTAGATAGCTCGAAAAGTGCGATCTCGATGATACTGCATACTTCGGACAGAAGTCTCACCAAGATTATCGCAGAAAATGCATATCTCAGCTTGAAACCCCACGAAAACCAAGATACCTCCGGTTCTGCATATCCAACGAACTGTGGAGTGGTGAAAACCCCAGAAAACGAGTTTCTCGCATTAAATAGCTCGAAAAGAGCGCTCTCGATGTTTCTGCATACTTCAGACAGATGTCTCACCAAGCTTATCGTAGAAAATGCATATCTCCGCTTGAAACCCGACGAAAACCAAAATATCGCCGGTTCTGCATATCAAACCAACTGTGGAGTGGTGAAAACAACCAGAGAACGTGTTTCTCGCATTAAATAGCTCGAAAAGAGCGATCCCGATGATTTAGCATACTTCGGACAGATGTCTCTCCAAGATTATCGCAGGAAATGCATATCTCAGCTTGAAACCCCATGAAAACCAAGATATCTCCGGTTCTGCATATCCAACGAACTGTGGAGTGGTGAAAACCCCAGAAAACGAGTTTCTCGCATTAAATAGCTCGAAAAGAGCGCTCTCGATGTTTCTGCATACTTCGGGCAGATGTTTCACCAAGATTATCGTAGAAAATGCATATCTCAGCTTGAAACCCGACGAAAACCAAAATATCGCCGGTTCTGCATATCAAACCAACTGTGGAGTGGTGAACACACCAGATAACGTGTTTCTCGCATTAGATAGCTAGAAAAGTGCGATCTCGATGATTCTGCATACTTCTAACAGAAGTCTCACCAAGATTATCGCAGAAAATGCATATCTCTACTTGAAACCCCACGCAAACCAACGTATCTACTGTTCTGCATATCCAAGGAACTGTGGAGTGGTGAAAACCCCAGAAAACATGTTTCTCGCATTAAATAGCTCGAAAAGAGCGCTCTCGACGTTTCTGCATACTTCGGACAGATGCATCACCAAGCTTATCGTAGAAAATGCATATCTCAGCTTGAAACCCGACCGAAACCAAGATATCTCCGGTTCTGCATGTCAAACGTACTGTGGAGTGGTGAAAACACCAGAAAACGTGTTTCGTGCATTAAGTAGCTCGAAAAGAGCGATCTAGATGATTCTGCATACTTCTGACCAAAGACCCACCAAGATTATCGCAGAAAATGCATATCTCAGCTGGAAACACCACGAAAATCAAGATATCGCCTGTTCTGCACAGCAAACGCACTGTGGAGTGGTGAAAACAACCAGAGAACGTGTTTCTCGCATTAAATAGCTCGAAAAGTGCGATCCCGATGATTCAGCATACTTCGGACAGAAGTCTCACCAATATTATCGCAGGAAATGCATATCTCAGCTTGAAACCCGACCGAAACCAAGATATCTCCGGTTCTGCATGTGAAACGTACTGTGGAGTGGTGAAAACACCAGAAAACGTGTTTCGTGCATTCAGTAGCTCGAAAAGAGCGATCTAGATGATTCTGCATACTTCTGACTGAAGTCTCACCAACATTATCGCAGAAAATGCATATCTCAGCTCGAAACCTCACGAAAATCAAGATATCGCCGGTTCTGCATATCAGACGCACTGTGGAGTGGTGAAAACACCAGAAAACGTGTTTCTCGCATTAACTAGCTCGAAAAGAGCGCTCTGGAGGATTCTGCATACTTCTGACGGAAGACTCACCAAGATTATCGCAGAAAATGCATGTCTCAGCTTGAAACCCGACCGAAACCAAGATATCTTCGGTTCTGCATGTCAAACGTACTGTGGAGTGGCGAATACACCAGAAAACGTGTTTCTCGCATTAAGTAGCTCGAAAAGAGCGTTCTCGAAGATTCTGCATACTTCTGACAGAAGTATCACCAAGAATATCGTAGAAAATGCATATCTCAGCTTGAATCCCGACCGTAACCAACATATCTCCGGTTCTGCATGTCAAACGCACTGTGGAGTGGCGAATACACCAGAAAACGTGTTTCTCGCATTAAGTAGCTCGAAAAGAGCGTTCTCGATGATTCTGCATAGTTCTCATAGATGAAACACCAAGATTATCGCAGAAAATGCATATATCAGCTGGAAACCCCACGAAAACCAAGTTACCGGCGGCTCTACATATCAAACGCACTGTGGAGTGGTCAAAACACCAGATAACGTGTTTCTCGCATTAAATAGCTCGAAAAGAGCGATCTCGATGATTCTGCATACTTCGGACAGAAGTCTCACCAAGATTGCCGCAGAAAATGCATATCTCAGCCTGAAACCCGACGAAATCCAAGATGTCGCCGGTTCTGCATATCAAATGCACAGTGGAGTGATGAAAACACCAGATAGCGTGTTTCTCGCATGAAATAGCTCGAAACGAATGATCTAGATGATTCTGCATACTTCTGACTGAAGTCTCACCAATATTATCGCAGCAAATGCATATCTCAGCTTGAAACCCCATGAAAACCAAGATATCTCCGGTTCTGCATATCCAACGAACTGTGGAGTGGTGAAAACCCCAGAAAACGAGTTTCTCGCATTAAATAGCTCGAAAAGAGCGCTCTCGATGTTTCTGCATACTTCGGGCAGATGTTTCACCAAGATTATCGTAGAAAATGCATATCTCAGCTTGAAACCCGACGAAAACCAAAATATCGCCGGTTCTGCATATCAAACCAACTGTGGAGTGGTGAACACACCAGATAACGTGTTTCTCGCATTAGATAGCTAGAAAAGTGCGATCTCGATGATTCTGCATACTTCTAACAGAAGTCTCACCAAGATTATCGCAGAAAATGCATATCTCTACTTGAAACCCCACGAAAACCAACGTATCTACTGTTCTGCATATCCAAGGAACTGTGGAGTGGTGAAAACCCCAGAAAACATGTTTCTCGCATTAAATAGCTCGAAAAGAGCGCTCTCGACGTTTCTGCATACTTCGGACAGATGCATCACCAAGCTTATCGTAGAAAATGCATATCTCAGCTTGAAACCCGACCGAAACCAAGATATCTCCGGTTCTGCATGTCAAACGTACTGTGGAGTGGTGAAAACACCAGAAAACGTGTTTCGTGCATTAAGTAGCTCGAAAAGAGCGATCTAGATGATTCTGCATACTTCTGACCAAAGACCCACCAAGATTATCGCAGAAAATGCATATCTCAGCTGGAAACACCACGAAAATCAAGATATCGCCTGTTCTGCAAAGCAAACGCACTGTGGAGTGGTCAAAACACCAGATAACGTGTTTCTCGCATTAAATAGCTCGAAAAGAGCGATCTCGATGATTCTGCATACTTCGGACAGAAGTATCACCAAGAATATCGTAGAAAATGCATATCTCAGCTTGAATCCCGACCGTAACCAACATATCTCCGGTTCTGCATGTCAAACGCACTGTGGAGTGGCGAATACACCAGAAAACGTGTTTCTCGCATTAAGTAGCTCGAAAAGAGCGTTCTCGATGATTCTGCATAGTTCTCATAGATGAAACACCAAGATTATCGCAGAAAATGCATATATCAGCTGGAAACCCCACGAAAACCAAGATACCTCCGGTTCTGCATATCCAACGAACTGTGGAGTGGTGAAAACCCCAGAAAACGAGTTTCTCGCATTAAATAGCTCGAAAAGAGCGCTCTCGATGTTTCTGCATACTTCAGACAGATGTCTCACCAAGCTTATCGTAGAAAATGCATATCTCCGCTTGAAACCCGACGAAAACCAAGATACCTCCGGTTCTGCATATCCAACGAACTGTGGAGTGGTGAAAACCCCAGAAAACGAGTTTCTCGCATTAAATAGCTCGAAAAGAGCGCTCTCGATGTTTCTGCATACTTCGGACAGATGTTTCACCAAGATTATCGTAGAAAATGCATATCTCAGCTTGAAACCCGACGAAAACCAAAATATCGCCGGTTCTGCATATCAAACCAACTGTGGAGTGGTGAACACACCAGATAACGTGTTTCTCGCATTAGATAGCTCGAAAAGTGCGATCTCGATGATACTGCATACTTCGGACAGAAGTCTCACCAAGATTATCGCAGAAAATGCATATCTCAGCTTGAAACCCCACGAAAACCAAGATACCTCCGGTTCTGCATATCCAACGAACTGTGGAGTGGTGAAAACCCCAGAAAACGAGTTTCTCGCATTAAATAGCTCGAAAAGAGCGCTCTCGATGTTTCTGCATACTTCAGACAGATGTCTCACCAAGCTTATCGTAGAAAATGCATATCTCCGCTTGAAACCCGACGAAAACCAAAATATCGCCGGTTCTGCATATCAAACCAACTGTGGAGTGGTGAAAACAACCAGAGAACGTGTTTCTCGCATTAAATAGCTCGAAAAGAGCGATCCCGATGATTTAGCATACTTCGGACAGATGTCTCTCCAAGATTATCGCAGGAAATGCATATCTCAGCTTGAAACCCCATGAAAACCAAGATATCTCCGGTTCTGCATATCCAACGAACTGTGGAGTGGTGAAAACCCCAGAAAACGAGTTTCTCGCATTAAATAGCTCGAAAAGAGCGCTCTCGATGTTTCTGCATACTTCGGGCAGATGTTTCACCAAGATTATCGTAGAAAATGCATATCTCAGCTTGAAACCCGACGAAAACCAAAATATCGCCGGTTCTGCATATCAAACCAACTGTGGAGTGGTGAACACACCAGATAACGTGTTTCTCGCATTAGATAGCTAGAAAAGTGCGATCTCGATGATTCTGCATACTTCTAACAGAAGTCTCACCAAGATTATCGCAGAAAATGCATATCTCTACTTGAAACCCCACGAAAACCAACGTATCTACTGTTCTGCATATCCAAGGAACTGTGGAGTGGTGAAAACCCCAGAAAACATGTTTCTCGCATTAAATAGCTCGAAAAGAGCGCTCTCGACGTTTCTGCATACTTCGGACAGATGCATCACCAAGCTTATCGTAGAAAATGCATATCTCAGCTTGAAACCCGACCGAAACCAAGATATCTCCGGTTCTGCATGTCAAACGTACTGTGGAGTGGTGAAAACACCAGAAAACGTGTTTCGTGCATTAAGTAGCTCGAAAAGAGCGATCTAGATGATTCTGCATACTTCTGACCAAAGACCCACCAAGATTATCGCAGAAAATGCATATCTCAGCTGGAAACACCACGAAAATCAAGATATCGCCTGTTCTGCAAAGCAAACGCACTGTGGAGTGGTCAAAACACCAGATAACGTGTTTCTCGCATTAAATAGCTCGAAAAGAGCGATCTCGATGATTCTGCATACTTCGGACAGAAGTATCACCAAGAATATCGTAGAAAATGCATATCTCAGCTTGAATCCCGACCGTAACCAACATATCTCCGGTTCTGCATGTCAAACGCACTGTGGAGTGGCGAATACACCAGAAAACGTGTTTCTCGCATTAAGTAGCTCGAAAAGAGCGTTCTCGATGATTCTGCATAGTTCTCATAGATGAAACACCAAGATTATCGCAGAAAATGCATATATCAGCTGGAAACCCCACGAAAACCAAGTTACCGGCGGCTCTACATATCAAACGCACTGTGGAGTGGTCAAAACACCAGATAACGTGTTTCTCGCATTAAATAGCTCGAAAAGAGCGATCTCGATGATTCTGCATACTTCGGACAGAAGTCTCACCAAGATTGCCGCAGAAAATGCATATCTCAGCCTGAAACCCGACGAAATCCAAGATGTCGCCGGTTCTGCATATCAAATGCACAGTGGAGTGATGAAAACACCAGATAGCGTGTTTCTCGCATGAAATAGCTCGAAACGAATGATCTAGATGATTCTGCATACTTCTGACTGAAGTCTCACCAATATTATCGCAGCAAATGCATATCTCAGCTTGAAACCCGACGAAAACTAAGATGTCGCCGGTTCTGCATATCAAACGCACTGTGGGGTGGTGAAAACACCACAAAACGTGTTACTCGCATTAACTAGCTCGAAAAGAGCGTTCTGGATGTTTCTGCATACTTCGGACAGAAGTCTCACCAAGATTATCGCAGAAAATGCATATCTCAGCTTGAAACCCCACGAAAACCAAGATATCTCCGGTTCTGCATATCCAACGAACTGTGGAGTGGTGAAAACCCCAGAAAACGAGTTTCTCGCATTAAATAGCTCGAAAAGAGCGCTCTCGATGTTTCTGCATACTTCAGACAGATGTCTCACCAAGCTTATCTTAGAAAATGCATATATCCGCTTGAAACCCGACGAAAACCAAAATATCGCCGGTTCTGCATATCAAACCAACTGTGGAGTGGTGAAAACAACCAGAGAACGTGTTTCTCGCATTAAATAGCTCGAAAAGAGCGATCCCGATGATTTAGCATACTTCGGACAGATGTCTCTCCAAGATTATCGCAGGAAATGCATATCTCAGCTTGAAACCCCATGAAAACCAAGATATCTCCGGTTCTGCATATCCAACGAACTGTGGAGTGGTGAAAACCCCAGAAAACGAGTTTCTCGCATTAAATAGCTCGAAAAGAGCGCTCTCGATGTTTCTGCATACTTCGGACAGATGTTTCACCAAGATTATCGTAGAAAATGCATATCTCAGCTTGAAACCCGACGAAAACCAAAATATCGCCGGTTCTGCATATCAAACCAACTGTGGAGTGGTGAACACACCAGATAACGTGTTTCTCGCATTAGATAGCTCGAAAAGTGCGATCTCGATGATACTGCATACTTCGGACAGAAGTCTCACCAAGATTATCGCAGAAAATGCATATCTCAGCTTGAAACCCCACGAAAACCAAGATATCTCCGGTTCTGCATATCCAACGAACTGTGGAGTGGTGAAAACCCCAGAAAACGAGTTTCTCGCATTAAATAGCTCGAAAAGAGCGCTCTCGATGTTTCTGCATACTTCAGACAGATGTCTCACCAAGCTTATCGTAGAAAATGCATATCTCCGCTTGAAACCCGACGAAAACCAAAATATCGCCGGTTCTGCATATCAAACCAACTGTGGAGTGGTGAAAACAACCAGAGAACGTGTTTCTCGCATTAAATAGCTCGAAAAGAGCGCTCTCGATGTTTCTGCATACTTCGGGCAGATGTTTCACCAAGATTATCGTAGAAAATGCATATCTCAGCTTGAAACCCGACGAAAACCAAAATATCGCCGGTTCTGCAAATCAAACCAACTGTGGAGTGGTGAACACACCAGATAACGTGTTTCTCGCATGAGATAGCTAGAAAAGTGCGATCTCGATGATTCTGCATACTTCTAACAGAAGTCTCACCAAGATTATCGCAGAAAATGCATATCTCTACTTGAAACCCCACGAAAACCAAGATATCTACTGTTCTGCATATCCAAGGAACTGTGGAGTGGTGAAAACCCCAGAAAACATGTTTCTCGCATTAAATAGCTCGAAAAGAGCGCTCTCGACGTTTCTGCATACTTCGGACAGATGCATCACCAAGCTTATCGTAGAAAATGCATATCTCAGCTTGAAACCCGACCGAAACCAAGATATCTCCGGTTCTGCATGTCAAACGTACTGTGGAGTGGTGAAAACACCAGAAAACGTGTTTCGTGCATTAAGTAGCTCGAAAAGAGCGATCTAGATGATTCTGCATACTTCTGACCAAAGACCCACCAAGATTATCGCAGAAAATGCATATCTCAGCTGGAAACACCACGAAAATCAAGATATCGCCTGTTCTGCACAGCAAACGCACTGTGGAGTGGTGAAAACAACCAGAGAACGTGTTTCTCGCATTAAATAGCTCGAAAAGTGCGATCCCGATGATTCAGCATACTTCGGACAGAAGTCTCACCAATATTATCGCAGGAAATGCATATCTCAGCTTGAAACCCGACCGAAACCAAGATATCTCCGGTTCTGCATGTGAAACGTACTGTGGAGTGGTGAAAACACCACAAAACGTGTTTCGTGCATTCAGTAGCTCGAAAAGAGCGATCTAGATGATTCTGCATACTTCTGACTGAAGTCTCACCAACATTATCGCAGAAAATGCATATCTCAGCTCGAAACCTCACGAAAATCAAGATATCGCCGGTTCTGCATATCAGACGCACTGTGGAGTGGTGAAAACACCAGAAAACGTGTTTCTCGCATTAACTAGCTCGAAAAGAGCGCTCTGGATGATTCTGCATACTTCTGACGGAAGACTCACCAAGATTATCGCAGAAAATGCATGTCTCAGCTTGAAACCCGACCGAAACCAAGATATCTTCGGTTCTGCATGTCAAACGTACTGTGGAGTGGCGAATACACCAGAAAACGTGTTTCTCGCATTAAGTAGCTCGAAAAGAGCGTTCTCGAAGATTCTGCATACTTCTGACAGAAGTATCACCAAGAATATCGTAGAAAATGCATATCTCAGCTTGAATCCCGACCGTAACCAACATATCTCCGGTTCTGCATGTCAAACGCACTGTGGAGTGGCGAATACACCAGAAAACGTGTTTCTCGCATTAAGTAGCTCGAAAAGAGCGTTCTCGATGATTCTGCATAGTTCTCATAGATGAAACACCAAGATTATCGCAGAAAATGCATATATCAGCTGGAAACCCCACGAAAATCAAGTTATCGGCGGCTCTACATATCAAACGCACTGTGGAGTGGTCAAAACACCAGATAACGTGTTTCTCGCATTAAATAGCTCGAAAAGAGCGATCTCGATGATTCTGCATACTTCGGACAGAAGTCTCACCAAGATTGCCGCAGAAAATGCATATCTCAGCCTGAAACCCGACGAAATCCAAGATGTCGCCGGTTCTGCATATCAAATGCACAGTGGAGTGATGAAAACACCAGATAGCGTGTTTCTCGCATTAAATAGCTCGAAACGAATGATCTAGATGATTCTGCATACTTCTGACTGAAGTCTCACCAATATTATCGCAGCAAATGCATATCTCAGCTTGAAACCCGACGAAAACTAAGATGTCGCCGGTGCTGCATATCAAACGCACTGTGGGGTGGTGAAAACACCACAAAACGTGTTACTCGCATTAACTAGCTCGAAAAGAACGTTCTGGATGTTTCTGCATACTTCTCATAGAAGAAACAAAAAGATTATCGCAGAAAATACATATCTCAGCTACAAACCCCACGAAAACCAAGATATCGCCGGTTCTGCATTTCAGACTCACTGTGGAGTGGTGAAAAAACCAGAAAACGTGTTTCTCGCATTAAGTACCTCGAAAAGAGCGTTCTCGATGATTCTGCATAGTTCTCATAGATGAAACACCAAGATTATCGCAGAAAATGCATATATCAGCTGGAAACCCCACGAAAACCAAGTTATCGGCGGCTCTACATATCAAACGCACTGTAGAGTGGTCAAAACACCAGATAACGTGTTTCTCGCATTAAATAGCTCGAAAAGAGCGATCTCGATGATTCTGCATACTTCGGACAGAAGTCTCACCAAGATTATCGTAGAAAATGCATATCTCAGCTTGATACCCGTCGACAGCCAAGATGTCGCCGGTTCTGCATATCAAACGCACTGCGGAATGTTGAAAACACCAAGAAACATGTTTTTTGGAATTAAATAGCTCGACAAGAGCGATCTAGATGATTCTGCATACTTCTGACAGAAGAATCACCAAGATTATCGCAGAAAATGCATATCTCAGCTTGAAACCCGACCGAAACCAAGATATCTCCGGTTCTGCATGTCAAACGTACTGTGGAGTGGTGAATACACCAGAAAACGTGTTTCTCGCATTAACTAGCTCGAAAAGAGCGTTCTCGATGATTCTGCATACTTCTGACAGAAGAATCACCAAGATTATCGCAGAAAATTCATGTCTCAGCTTGATACCCGACGAAAGCCAACATATCGCCGGTTCTGCATTTCAGACGCACTGTGGAGTGGTGAAAAAACCAGAAGACGTGTTTATCGCATTAAGTAGCTCGAAAAGAGCGTTCTGGATGTTTCTGCATACTTCTCATAGAAGAAACAAAAAGATTATCGCAGAAAATACATATCTCAGCTACAAACCCCACGAAAACCAAGTTATCGGCGGCACTACATATCAAACGCACTGTGGAGTGGTCAAAACACCAGAAAACTTGTTTTTTCGCATTAAATAGCTCGAAACGAGCGATCTAGATGATTCTGCATACTTCTGACTGATGTCTCACCAATATTATCGCAGAAAATGCATATCTCAGCTTGATACCCGACGAAAGCCAAGATGTCGCCGGTTCTGCAAATCAAACGCACTGTGGAGTGGTGAAAACACCAGATAACGTGTTTCTCGCATTCAACAGCTCGAAAAGAGCGTTCTCGATGATTCTGCATACTTCTGACAGAAGTATCACCAAGAATATCGTAGAAAATGCATATCTCAGCTTGAATCCCGACCGTAACCAACATATCTCCGGTTCTGCATGTCAAACGCACTGTGGAGTGGCGAATATACCAGAAAACGTGTTTCTCGCATTAAATAGCTCGAAAAGAGCGATCTAGATGATTCTGCATACTTCTGACAGAAGACTGACAAAGATTATCGCTGAAAATGCATATCTCACCTTGACACCCGACCGAAACCAGGATATCTTCGGTTCGGCATGTCAAACGTACTGTGGAGTGGTGAATACACCAGGAAACGTGTTTCTCGCATTAAGTAGATCGAAAAGTGCGTTGTAGAAGATTCTGCATACTTCTGACAGAAGTCTCACCAAGATTATCGTAGAAAATGCATATCTCAGCTTGAAACCCGTCCGAAACCAAGATATCTCCGGTTCTGCATGTCAAACGTACTGTGGAGTGGTGAATACACCAGAAAACGTGTTTCTCGCATTAAATAGCTCGAAAAGAGCGTTCTAGAAGATTCTGCATACTTCTGACTGAAGTCTCACCAAGATTATCGCAGAAAATGCATATCTCAGCTTGAAACCCGACCGAAACCAAGATATCTCCGGTTCTGCATGTCAAACGTACTGTGGAGTGGTGAATACACCAGAAAACGTGTTTCTCGCATTAACTAGCTCGAAAAGAGCGTTCTCGATGATTCTGCATACTTCTGACAGAAGAATCACCAAGATTATCGCAGAAAATGCATGTCTCAGCTTGATACCCGACGAAAGCCAACATATCGCCGGTTCTGCATTTCAGACGCACTGTGGAGTGGTGAAAAAACCAGAAGACGCGTTTCTCGCATTAAGTAGCTCGAAAAGAGCGTTCTCGATGATTCTGCATACTTCTCATAGATGAAACACCAAGATTATCGCAGAAAATGCATATACCAGCTGTAAACCCCACGAAAACCAAGATATCTCCGTTTCTGCATGTCAAACGTACTGTGGATTGGTGAATACACCAGAAAACGTGTTTCTCGCATTAAATAGCTCGAAAAGTGCAATCTGGATAATTCTGCATACTTCTGACAGAAGACTCACCAAGATTATCGCAGAAAATGCATATCTCAGGTGGAAACACCACGAAAACCAAGTTATCGGCGGCTCTACATATCAAACGCACTGCGGAGTGGTCAAAACACTAGAAAACTTGTTTTTTCGCATTAAATAGCTCGATACGAGCGATCTAGATGATTCTGCAAACTTCTGACAGAAGTCTCACCAAGATTATCGTAGAAAATGCTTATCTCAGCTTGAAACCCGACGAAATCCAAGATGTCGCCGGTTCTGCATATCAAACGCCCGGTGGAGTGGTGAAAACATCAGATAACGTGTTTCTCGCATTAAATAGCTCGAAAAGTGCGATCTCGATGATACTGCATACTTCGGACAGAAGTCTCACCAAGATTATCGCAGAAAATGCATATCGCAGCTTGAAACCCCACGAAAACCAAGATATCTCCGGTTCTGGATATCCAACGAACTGTGGAGTGGTGAAAACCCCAGAAAACGAGTTTCTCGCATTAAATAGCTCGAAAAGAGCGATCCCGATGATTCAGCATACTTCGGACAGAAGTCTCTCCAAGATTATCGCAGGAAATGCATATCTCAGCTTGAAACCCCATGAAAACCAAGATATCTCCGGTTCTGCATATCCAACGAACTGTGGAGTGGTGAAAACCCCAGAAAACGAGTTTCTCGCATTAAATAGCTCGAAAAGAGCGCTCTCGATGTTTCTGCATACTTCGGACAGATGTTTCACCAAGATTATCGTAGAAAATGCATATCTCAGCTTGAAACCCGACGAAAACCAAAATATCGCCGGTTCTGCATATCAAACCAACTGTGGAGTGGTGAACACACCAGATAACGTTTTTCTCGCATTAGATAGCTAGAAAAGTGCGGTCTCGATGATTCTGCATACTTCTAACAGAAGTCTCACCAAGATTATCGCAGAAAATGCATATCTCTACTTGAAACCCCACGAAAACCAAGATATCTACTGTTCTGCATATCCAAGGAATTGTGGAGCGGTGACAACCCCAGAAAACATGTTTCTCGCATTAAATAGCTCGAAAAGAGCGCTCTCGACGTTTCTGCATACTTCGGACAGATGCTTCACCAAGCTTATCGCAGGAAATGCATATCTCAGCTTGAAACCCGATCGAAACCAAGATATCTCCGGTTCTGCATGTCAAACGTACTGTGGAGTGGTGAAATCACCAGAAAACGTGTTTCGTGCATTAAGTAGCTCGAAAAGAGCGATCTAGATGATTCTGCATACTTCTGACTGAAGTCTCACCAACATTATCGCAGAAAATGCATATATCAGCTGGAAACCCCACGAAAACCAAGTTATCGGCGGCTCTACATATCAAACGCACTGTGGAGTGGTCAAAACACCGGATTACGTGTTTCTCGCATTAAATAGCTCGAAAAGAGCGATCTCGATGATTCTGCATACTTCGGGCAGAAGTCTCACCAAGATTGCCGCAGAAAATGCATATCTCAGCCTGAAACCCGACGAAATCCAAGATGTCGCCGGTTCTGCATATCAAATGCACGGTGGAGTGGTGAAAACACCAGATAGCGTGTTTCTCGCATTAACTAGCTCGAAACGAATGATCTAGATGATTCTGCATACTTCTGACTGAAGTCTCACCAATATTATCGCAGAAAATGCATATCTCAGCTTGAAACCCGACGGAAACCAAGTTATCGGCGGCTCTACATATCCAACTCCCTGTAGAGTGGTCAAAACACCAGATAACGTGTTTCTCGCATTAAATAGCTCGAAAAGAGCGATCTCGATGATTCTGCATACTTCGGACAGAAGTCTCACCAAGATTATCGCAGAAAATGCATATATCAGCTGGAAACCCCACGAAAACCAAGATATCGCCGGTTCTGCATTTCAGACTCACTGCGGAGTGGTGAAAAAACCAGAAAACGTGTTTCTCGCATTAAGTAGCTCGAAAAGAGCGTTCTCGGTTATTCTGCAAACTTCTGACTGAAGTCTCACCAAGATTATCGCAGAAAATGCATATCTTAGCATGAAACCCGACCGAAACCAAGATATCTCCGGTTCTGCATATCAAACGCACAGTGGAGTGGTCAAAACACCAGAAAACTTGTTTTTTCGCATTAAATAGCTCGAAACGAGCGATCTAGATGATTCTGCATACTTCTGACTGAAGTCTCACCAAGATTGCCGCAGAAAATGCATATCTCAGCCTGAAACCCGACGAAATCCAAGATGTCGCCGGTTCTGCATATCAAACGCACAGTGGAGTGGTCAAAACACCAGAAAACTTGTTTTTTCGCATTAAATAGCTCGAAACGAGCGATCTAGATGATTCTGCATACTTCTGACTGAAGTCTCACCAATATTATCGCAGAAAATGCATATCTCAGCTTGATACCCGACGAAATCCAAGATGTCGGCGGTTAGGCAAATCAAACGCACTGTGGAGTGGTGAAATACCAGATAACGTGTTTCTCGCATTAAACAGCTCGAAAAGAGCGTTCTCGATGATTCTGCATACTTCTGACAGAAGAATCACCAAGATTATCGCAGAAACGGCATGTCTCAGCTTGAAACCCGACCGAAACCAAGATATCTTCGGTTCTGCATGTCAAACGTACTGTGGAGTGGCGAATACACCAGAAAACGTGTTTCTCGCATTAAATAGCTCGAAAAGAGCGATCTATATGATTCTGCATACTTCTGACAGAAGACTGACAAAGATTATCGCAGAAAATGCATATCTCATCTTGACACCCGACCGAAACCAGGATATCTTCGGTTCTGCATGTCAAACGTACTGTGGAGTGGTGAATACACCAGAAAACGTGTTTCTCGCATTAAATAGCTCGAAAAGAGCGATCTAGATGATTCTGCATACTTCTGACTGAAGTCTCACCAAGATTATCGCGGAAAATGCATATCTCAGCTTGAAACCCGACGAAAACCAAAATATCGCCGGTTCTGCAAATCAAACCAACTGTGGAGTGGTGAACACACCAGATAACGTGTTTCTCGCATTAGATAGCTAGAAAAGTGCGTTCTCGATGATTCTGCATACTTCGGACAGATGCATCACCAAGCTTATCGTAGAAAATGCATATCTCAGCTTGAAACCCGACCGAAACCAAGATATCTCCGGTTCTGCATGTCAAACGTACTGTGGAGTGGTGAAAACACCAGAAAACGTGTTTCGTGCATTAAGTAGCTCGAAAAGAGCGATCTAGATGATTCTGCATACTTCTGACCAAAGACCCACCAAGATTATCGCAGAAAATGCATATCTCAGCTGGAAACACCACGAAAATCAAGATATCGCCTGTTCTGCACAGCAAACGCACTGTGGAGTGGTGAAAACAACCAGAGAACGTGTTTCTCGCATTAAATAGCTCGAAAAGTGCGATCCCGATGATTCAGCATACTTCGGACAGAAGTCTCACCAATATTATCGCAGGAAATGCATATCTCAGCTTGAAACCCGACCGAAACCAAGATATCTCCGGTTCTGCATGTGAAACGTACTGTGGAGTGGTGAAAACACCAGAAAACGTGTTTCGTGCATTCAGTAGCTCGAAAAGAGCGATCTAGATGATTCTGCATACTTCTGACTGAAGTCTCACCAACATTATCGCAGAAAATGCATATCTCAGCTCGAAACCTCACGAAAATCAAGATATCGCCGGTTCTGCATATCAGACGCACTGTGGAGTGGTGAAAACACCAGAAAACGTGTTTCTCGCATTAACTAGCTCGAAAAGAGCGCTCTGGATGATTCTGCATACTTCTGACGGAAGACTCACCAAGATTATCGCAGAAAATGCATGTCTCAGCTTGAAACCCGACCGAAACCAAGATATCTTCGGTTCTGCATGTCAAACGCACTGTGGAATGGCGAATACACCAGAAAACGTGTTTCTCGCATTAAGTAGCTCGAAAAGAGCGTTCTCGATGATTCTGCATAGTTCTCATAGATGAAACACCAAGATTATCGCAGAAAATGCATATATCAGCTGGAAACCCCACGAAAACCAAGTTATCGGCGGCTCTACATATCAAACGCACTGTGGAGTGGTCAAAACACCAGATAACGTGTTTCTCGCATTAAATAGCTCGAAAAGAGCGATCTCGATGATTCTGCATACTTCTGACAGAAGACTGACAAAGATTATCGCAGAAAATGCATATCTCATCTTGACACCCGACCGAAACCAGGATATCTTCGGTTCTGCATGTCAAACGTACTGTGGAGTGGTGAATACACCAGGAAACGTGTTTCTCGCATTAAGTAGATCGAAAAGTGCGTTGTAGAAGATTCTGCATACTTCTGACAGAAGTCTCACCAAGATTATCGTAGAAAATGCATATCTCAGCTTGAAACCCGACGAAATCCAAGATGTCGCCGGTTCTGCATATCAAACGCACTGTGGAGTGGTGAAAACACCAGATAACGTGTTTATCAAATTAAATAGCTCGAAGCGCATGATTCTGCATACTTCGGACAGAACTCTCACCAAGATTATCGCAGAAAATGCATATCTGAGCTTGAAACCCCACGAAAACCAAGATATCGTCGGTTCTGCATATCAAACGCACTGTGGAGTGGCGAAAACGCCAGATAACGTGTTTCTCGAATTAAATAGCTCGAGAAGAGGGATCTCGATGATTCTGCATACTTCTGACAGAAGACACACAAAGATTATCCCAGAAAATGCATATTTCAGCTGGAAACACCACGAAAATCAAGATGTCGCCGGTTCTGCAAATCAAACGCACTGTGGAGTGGTGGAAACACCAGATAACGTGTTTCTCGCATTAAGTAGCTCGAAAAGAGCGATCTCGAAGATTCTGCATACTTCTGACAGAAGTATCACCAAGATTATCGTAGAAAATGCATATCTCAGCTTGAAACCCGACGAAATCCAAGATGTCGCCGGTTCTGCATATCAAACGCACTGTGGAGTGGTGAAAACACCAGATAACGTGTTTATCAAATTAAATAGCTCGAAGCGATGATTCTGCATACTTCGGACAGAACTCTCACCAAGATTATCGCAGAAAATGCATATCTGAGCTTGAAACCCCACGAAAACCAAGATATCGTCGGTTCTGCATATCAAACGCACTGTGGAGTGGCGAAAACGCCAGATAACGTGTTTCTCGCATTAAGCAGCTCGAAAAGAGCGTTCTCGAAGATTCTGCATACTTCTGACAGAAGTCTCACCAAGAGAATCGCAGAAAATTCATATCTCAGCTTGAAAACCCACGAAAAGCAAGATTTCGCCGGTTCTGCATGTCAAACGTACTGTGGAGTGGTGAATACACCAGAAAACGTGTTTCTCGCATTAAATAGCTCGAAAAGAGCGATCTCGATGATTCTGCATACTTCTGACAGAAGTCTCACCAAGATTATCGTAGAAAATGCATATCACAGCTGGAAACACCACGAAAATAAATATATCGCCGGTTCTGCATATAAAACGCACTGTGGAATGGTGAAAACACCAGAAAACTAGTTTTTTCGCATTAAATAGCTCGAAAAGAACGATCTAGATGATTATGCATACTTCTGACTGAAGTCTCACCAAGATTATCGCAGAAAATCCATATCTCAGCTTGAAACCTCACGAAAACCAAGTTATCTCCGGTTCTGCACACGAAACCTACTGTGGAGTAGTGAATACACCAGAAAACGTGTTTCTCGCATTAAATAGCTCGAAAAGAGCGATATAGATGATTCTGCATACTTCTGACACATGACTCACCAAGTTTATCGCAGAGAATGCATATCTCAACTGGAAACACCACGAAAATCAAGATATCGCCGGTTATGCATTTCAAACGCACTGTGGAGTTGTGAAAACAACCATATAACGTGTTTCTCGCATTAAATAGCTCGAACAGAGCGATCCCGATGGTTCTGCATACTTGTGACAGACGACTCACCATGGTTATCGTAGAAAATGCATATCTCAGCTGCAAACACCGCGAAAATCAAGATGTCGCCGGTTCTGCATAATAAACGCACTGTGGAATGTTGAAAACACCAGAAAACTTGTTTTTTCGCATTAAATAGCTTGAAAAGAGCGATCTAGATGATTCTGCATACTTCTGACTGAAGTCTCACCAAAATTATCGCAGAAAATCCATATCTCTACTTGAAACCTCACGAAAATCAAGATGTCGCCGGTTCTGCATATCAAACCCACTGTGGAGTCGTGAAAACAACCAGACAACGTGTTTCTCGCATTAAATAGCACGAAAAGAGCGATCCCGATGATTCTGCATACTTCTGACAGAAGTCTCACCAAGATTATCGTTCAAAATGCATATCTCAGTTTGATACCCGACGAAAGCCAAGATGTCGCCGGTTCTGCACATCAAACGTACTGTGGAGTGGTGAAAACACCACAAAACGTGTTTCTCGCATTAAGCAGCTCGAAAAGAGCGTTCTCGAAGATTCTGCATACTTCTGACAGAAGTCTCACCAAGAGAATCGCAGAAAATTCATATCTCAGCTTGAAAACCCACGAAAAGCAAGATTTCGCCGGTTCTGCATGTCAAACGTACTGTGGAGTGGTGAATACATCAGAAAACGTGTTTCTCGCATTAAATAGCTCGAAAAGAGCGATCTCCATGATTCTGCATACTTCTGACAGAAGTCTCACCAAGCTTACCGTAGAAAATGCATATCTCAGTATGAACCCCGACGAAATCCAAGATGTCGCCGGTTCTGCATATCAAACGCACTGTGGAGTGGTGAGAACACCAGATAACGTGTTTCTCGCATTAAATAGCTCACAAAGAGGGATCTCGATGATTCTGCATACTTCTGACAGATGACTCACCAAGATTATCGCAGAAAATGCATATCTCAGCTGGAAACACCACGAAAATAAATATATCGCCGGTTCTGCATATAAAACGCACTGTGGAATGTTGAAAACACCAGAAAACTAGTTTTTTCGCATTAAATAGCTCGAAAAGAACGATCTGCATACTTCTGACAGAAGACTCACCAAGATTATCGCAGAGAATGCATATCTCAGCTGGAAACACCACGAAATTCAAGATATCGCCGGTTATGCATTTCAAACGCACTGTGGAGTGGTGAAAACAACCATATAACGTGTTTCTCGCATTAAATAGCTCGAAAAGAGCGATCCCGATGGTTCTGCATACTTGTGACAGAAGTCTCGCCAAGATTATCGTAGAAAATGCATATCTCAGCTTGAAACCCGACCGAAACCAAGATATCTCCGGTTATGCATGTCAAACGTACTGTGGGGTGGTGAATACACCAGAAAACGTGTTGCTCGCATTAAATAGCTCGAAAAGAGCGATCTAGATGATTCTGCATACTTCTGACAGAAGACTCACCATGGTTATCGTAGAAAATGCATATCTCAGCTGCAAACACCGCGAAAATCAAGATGTCGCCGGTTCTGCATGTCAAACGTACTGTGGGGTTTGTGAATACACCAGAAAACGTGTTTCTCGCATTAAATAGCTCCAAAAGAGCGATCTAGATGATTCTGCATACTTCTGACAGAAGTCTCACCAAGATTATCGTAGAAAATGCATATCTCATCTTGAAACCCGACGAAATCCAAGATGTCGCCGGTTCTGCATATCAAACGCGCTGTGGAATGTTGAAAACACCAGAAATCTTGTTTTTTCGCATTAGATAGCTCGAACCGAGCGATCTAGATGTTTCTGCATACTTCTGACTGAAATCTCACCAATATTATAGCAGAAAATGCATATCTCAGCTTGAAATCTCACAAAAATCAAGATGTCGCCGGTTCTGCATATAAAACGCACTGTGGAGTGGTGAAAATACCAGATAACGTGTTTCTCGCATTAAATAGCTCGAAAAGAGCGATCTCGATGATTCTGCATACTTCTGGCAGAAGTCTCACCAAGATTATCGAAGAAAATGCATATCTCAGTATAAACCCCGACGAAATCCAAGATGTCGCCGGTTCTGCATATCAAACGCACTGTGGAGTGGTGAAAACATCAGATATCGTGTTTCTAGCAATAAGTAGCTCGAAAAGAGCGATCTCGAAGATTCTGCATACTTCTGACAGAAGTATCACCAAGATTATCGTAGAAAATGCATATCTCAGCTTGAAACCCGACGAAATCCAAGATGTCGCCGGTTCTGCATATGAAACGCACTGTGGAGTGGTGAAAACACCAGATAACGTGTTTATCAAATTAAATAGCTCGAAGCGATGATTCTGCATACTTCGGACAGAACTCTCACCAAGATTATCGCAGAAAATGCATATCTGAGCTTGAAACCCCACGAAAACCAAGATATCGTCGGTTCTGCATATCAAACGCACTGTGGAGTGGTGAAAACACCAGATTACGTGTTTCGCAAATTAAATAGCTCGAAGAGAGGGATCTGGATGTTTCTACATACTTCTGACAGAAGACTCACCAAGATTATCGCGGAAAATGCATATCTCAGCTTGAAACCTCACCAAAATCAAGATGTCGCCGGTTCTGCAAATCCAACGTACGGTGGAGTGGTGAATACACCAGAAAACGTGTTTCTCGCATTAAATAGCTCGAAAAGAGCGATCTCGATGATTCTGCATACTTCTGAAAGAAGTCTCACCAAGATTATCGCAGAAAATGCATATCTCCGCTTGAAACCCGACCGAAACCAAGATACCTCCGGTTATGCATGTCAAACGTACTGTGGGGTGGTGAATACACCAGAAAACGTGTTTCTCGCATTAAATAGCTCGAAAAGAGCGATCTAGATGATTATGCATACTTCTGACTGAAGTCTCACCAAGATTATCGCAGAAAATCCATATCTCAGCTTGAAACTTCACGAAAACCAAGTTATCTCCGGTTCTGCACACGAAACCTACTGTGGAGTGGTGAATACACCAGGAAACGTGTTTCTCCCATTAAAAAGATCGAAAAGTGCGATCTCGATGATTCTGCATACTTCTAACAGAAGTCTCACTATGATTATCGCAGAAAATGCATATCTCTGCTAGAACCCCAACGAAAACCAAGATATGTCCTGTTCTGCATATCCAACGAACTGTGGAGTGGTAAAAACCCCAGAAAACGTGTTTCTCGCATTAAATAGCTCGAAAAGTACGATCTCGATGATTAAGCATACTTCGCACAGAAGTCTCACCAAGATTATCGTAAAAAATGCATATCTCAGCTTGAAACCCCACAAAAACCAAGATATCGCAGGTTCTGCATATCAAACGCACTGTGGAGTGGTGAAAACACTAGATAACGTGTTTCTCGCATTAAATAGCTCGAAAAGTGCGATCTCGATGATTCTGCATACTTCGGTCAGAAGTCTCACCAAGATTATCGCAGAAAATGCATATCTCATCTGGAAACACCACGAAAATCAAGATATCGCCGGTTCCGCATATCAGACGCACTGTGGAGTGGTGAAAACACCAGAAAACGTGTTTCTCGCATTAAATAGCTCGAAACGAGCGATCTAGATGATTCTGCATACTTCTGACTGAAGTCTTACCAATATTATCGCAGAAAATGCATATCTCAGCTTGAAACCCGACGAAAACCACGATGTCGCCGGTTCTGCATATCAAACGTACTGTGGGGTGGTGAAAACACCAGAAAACGTGTTTCTCGCATTAAATAGTTCGAATAGAGCGATCTCGATGATTCTGCATACTTCGGACAGAAGTCTCACCAAGATTATCGCAGAAAATGTATATCTCAGCTTGAAACCCAACGAAAACCAAGATATCGCTGGTTCTGCATACTAAACGCACTGTGGAGTGATGAAAACACCAGATACCTTGTTTCTCGCATTAAATAGCTCAAAAAGAGCGATCTCGATGATTCTGCATACTTCAGACAGAAGTCTCACCAAGATTATCGCAGAAAATGCATATCTCAGCTTGAAACCCCACGAAAACCAAGATATCGCCGGTTCTGCATATCATACGCACTGTGGAGTGGTGAAAACACCAGATAACGTGTTTCTCTCATTAAATAGGTCCAAACGAGCGATCTCAATGATTCTGCATACTTCGGACAGATGTCTCACCAAGCTTATCGTAGAAAATGCATATCTCCGCTTGAAACCCGACGAAAACCAAAATATCTCCGGTTCTGCATATCCAACGCACTGTGGGGTGGTCAAAACACCAGAAAACGAGTTTCTCGCATTAAATAGCTCGTAACGAGCGATCTCGATGATTCTGCATACTTCTAACAGAAGTCTCACCAAGATTATCGCAGAAAATGCATATCTCAGCTTGAAACCCCACGAAAACCAATATATCGCCGGTTCTGCATATCCAACGAACTGTGGAGTGGTGAAAACCCCAGAAAACGAGTTTCTCGCATTAAATAGCTCGAAAAGAGCGCTCTCGATGTTTCTGCATACTTCGGACAGAAGTCTCACCAATATTATCGCAGAAAATGCATATCTCAGCTTGAAACCTCACGAAAATCAAGATGTCGCCGGTTCTGCATATCAAACGCACTATGGAGTGGTGAAAACAACCAGATAACGTGGTTCGCCCATTAAATAGCACGAAACGAGCGATCTAGATGATTGTGCATACTTCGGACAGAAGTCTCACCAATATTATCGCAGAAAATGCATATCTCAGCTTGAAACCTCACGAAAATCAAGATGTCGCCGGTTCTGCATGTCTAACGTACTGTGGAATGGTCAAAACACCAGATGACGTGTTTCTCGCATTAAATAGCTCGAATAGAGCGATCTCGATGATTCTGCATACTTCTGACAGAAGACTCACCAAGATGATCGCTGAAAATGCACATCTCAGCTGGAAACCCCACGAAAACCAAGATATCGCCGGTTCTGCATATCAAACGCACTGTGGAATGTTGAAAACAGCAGAAAACTTGTTTTTTCGCATTAAATTGCTCGAAACGAGCGATCTAGATGATTCTGCATACTTCTGACTGAATTGTCACAAAATATTATCGCAGAAAATGCATATCTCAGCTTGAAACCTCACGAAAATCAAGATGTCGCCGGTTCTGCATGTCTAACGTACTGTGGAGTGGTGAATACACCAGGAAACGTGTTTCTCCCATTAAGTAGCTGGAAAAGAGCGATCTAGATGATTCTGCATACTTCTGGCAGAAAACTCATCAAGCTTATCGCAGTAAATGCATATCTCATCTGGAAACACCACGAAAATCAAGATATCGCCGGTTCCGCATATCAGACGCACTGTGGAGTGGTGAAAACAACCAGATAACGTGTTTCTCGCATTAAATAGCTCGAAACGAGCGATCTAGATGATTCTGCATACTTCTGACTGAAGTCTTACCAATATTATCGCAGAAAATGCATATCTCAGCTTGAAACCCGACGAAAACCACGATGTCGCCGGTTCTGCATATCAAACGTACTGTGGGGTGGTGAAAACACCAGAAAACGTGTTTCTCGCATTAAATAGTTCGAATAGAGCGATCTCGATGATTCTGCATACTTCGGACAGAAGTCTCACCAAGATTATCGCAGAAAATGTATATCTCAGCTTGAAACCCCACGAAAACCAAGATATCGCTGGTTCTACATACTAAACGCACTGTGGAGTGATGAAAACACCAGATACCTTGTTTCTCGCATTAAATAGCTCAAAAAGAGCGATCTCGATGATTCTGCATACTTCAGACAGAAGTCTCACCAAGATTATCGCAGAAAATGCATATCTCAGCTTGAAACCCCACGAAAACCAAGATATCGCCGGTTCTGCATATCATACGCACTGTGGAGTGGTGAAAACACCAGATAACGTGTTTCTCTCATTAAATAGGTCCAAACGAGCGATCTCGATGATTCTGCATACTTCGGACAGATGTCTCACCAAGCTTATCGTAGAAAATGCATATCTCCGCTTGAAACCCGACGAAAACCAAAATATCTCCGGTTCTGCATATCCAACGCACTGTGGGGTGGTCAAAACACCAGAAAACGAGTTTCTCGCATTAAATAGCTCGTAACGAGCGATCTCGATGATTCTGCATACTTCTAACAGAAGTCTCACCTAGATTATCGCAGAAAATGCATATCTCAGCTTGAAACCCCACGAAAACCAATATATCTCCGGTTCTGCATATCCAACGAACTGTGGAGTGGTGAAAACCCCAGAAAACGAGTTTCTCGCATTAAATAGCTCGAAAAGAGCGCTCTCGATGTTTCTGCATACTTCGGACAGAAGTCTCACCAAGATTATCGCAGAAAATGCATATCTGAGCTTGAAACACCACGAAAACCAAGATATCGCCGGTTCTGCATATCCAACGAACTGTGGAGTGGTGAAAACCCCAGATAACTTGATTCTCGCATTAACTAGCTCGAAAAGAGCGATCTCGATGATTCTGCATACTTCTCATAGATGAAACACCACGATTATCGCAGAAAATGCATATCTCAGCTGGAAACCCCACGAAAACCAAGATATCGCCGGTTCTGCATATCAGACGCACCGTGGAGTGCTGAAAACACCAGATAACGTGTTACTCGCATTAACTAGCTCGCAAATAGCGTTCTGGATGATTCTGCATACTTCTCATAGATGAACCACCAAGATTATCGCAGAAAATGCATATTTCAGCTGGAAACCCCGCGAAAACCAAGTTATCGGCGGCTCTACATATCAAACGCACTGTGGAGTGGTTAAAACACCAGAAAACGCGTTTCTCCCATTAAATAGCTCGAAAAGAGCGATATCGATGATTCTGCATACTTCGGACAGAAGTCTCACCAATATTATCGCAGAAAATGCATATCTCAGCTTGAAACCTCACGAAAATCAAGATGTCGCCGGTTCTGCATATCAAACGCATTGTGGAGTGGTGAAATCACCAGAAAACGTGTTTCTCGCATTAAATAGCTCGAATAGAGCGATCTCGATGATTCTGCATACTTCTGACAGAAGACTCACCAAGATGATCGCTGAAATTGCATATCTCAGCTGGAAACCCCACGAAAACCAAGATATCGCCGGTTCTGCATATCAAACGCACTGTGGAATGTTGAAAACAGCAGAAAACGTGTTTCTCGCATTAAATAGCTCGCAAAGAGCGATCTAGATGCTTCTGCATACTTCTGACAGAAGACTCACCAAGATTATCGCAGAAAACGCATATCTCAGCTGGAAACCCCACGAAAACCAAGATATCGCCGGTTCTGCATATCAGACGCATTGTGGAGTGGTGAAATCACCAGAAAACGTGTTTCTCGCATTAAATAGCTCGAAAAGAGCGATATCGATGATTCTGTATACTTCTGACAGAAGTCTCACCAATATTATCGCAGAAAATGCATATCTCAGCTTGAAACCTCACGAAAATCAAGATGTCGCCGGTTCTGCATATCAAACGCATTGTGGAGTGGTGAAATCACCAGAAAACGTGTTTCTCGCATTAAATAGCTCGAATAGAGCGATCTCGATGATTCTGCATACTTCTGACAGAAGACTCACCAAGATGATCGCTGAAAATGCATATCTCAGCTGGAAACCCCACGAAAACCAAGATATCGCCGGTTCTGCATATCAAACGCACTGTGGAATGTTGAAAACAGCAGAAAACTTGTTTTTTCGCATTAAATTGCTCGAAACGAGCGATCTAGATGATTCTGCATACTTCTGACTGAATTGTCACAAAATATTATCGCAGAAAATACATATCTCAGCTAGAAACCTCACAAAAATCAAGATGTCGCCGGTTCTGCATATCAAACGCACTATGGAGTGGTGAAAACAACCAGATAACGTGGTTCGCCCATTAAATAGCACGAAACGAGCGATCTAGATGATTGTGCATACTTCGGACAGAAGTCTCACCAATATTATCGCAGAAAATGCATATCTCAGCTTGAAACCTCACGAAAATCAAGATGTCGCCGGTTCTGCATGTCTAACGTACTGTGGAATGGTCAAAACACCAGATGACGTGTTTCTCGCATTAAGTAGCTCGAAAAGAGCGTTCTCGAAGATTCTGCATACTTCTGACAGAGGTCTCACCAATATTATCGTAGAAAATGCATATCTCAGCTTGAATCCCGACCGAAACGAAGATATCGCCGGTTCTGCATATCAAACGCACTGTGGAATGTTGAAAACACCAGAAAACTGGTTTTATCGCATTAAATAGCTCGAAAAGAGCGATCTAGATGATTCTGCATACTTCTGACTGAAGTCTCACCAAGCTTATCGCAGAAAATGCATACCTCAGCTTGAAACCTCACGAAAACCAAGATATCTCCGGTTCTGCACATCAAGCGTACTGTGGAGTGGTGAAAACAACCTGAGAACGTGTTTCTCGCATTAAGTATCTCGAAAAGTGCGTTCTCGAAGATTCTGCATACTTCTGACAGAAGTCTCACCAAGATTATCGAAGAAAATGCATATCTCAGCTTGAAAACCGACGAAAACCAAAATATCGCCGGTTCTGCATATCAAACCAACTGTGGAGTGGTGAAAACACCAGATATCGTGTTTCTCGCATTAAATAGCTCGAAAAGTGCGATCTCGATGATTCTGCATACTTCTAACAGAAGTCTCACCAAGATTATCGCAGAAAATGCATATCTCTGCTTGAAACCCCACGAAAACCAAGATATCTACTGTTCTGCATATCCAACGAACTGTGGAGTGGTGAAAACCCCAGAAAACGTGTTTATTGGATTAAAAAGCTCGAAAAGAGCGCTCTCGACGTTTCTGCATACTTCGGACAGATGTTTCACCAAGCTAATCGTAGAAAATGCATATCTCGGCATGAAACCCGACGAAAACCAAAATATCGCCGGTTCTGCATATCAAACACCAGATAACGTGTTTCTCGCATTAAATAGCTCGAAAAGCGCGATCTAGATGATTCTGCATACTTCTAACAGAAGTCTCACCAAGATTATCGCAGAAAATGCATATCTCAGCTGGAAACAACAACGATACCGAAGATATCGCAGCTTCCGCATATCAAACGCATTGTGGAGTGCTGAAAACACCAGAAAACGTGTTTTTCGCATTCAATAGCACGAAAACAGCGATTTCGGTGATTCTGCACACTTGTAACAGCAGAATCATGAAAATTATCACTGAAAATGCATATCTCAGCTGGAAACAACAACGATGCCGCAGATATGGCAGTTTGCGCATATCAAACGCACTGTGGAGTGCTGAAAACACCAGAAAACGTGTTTTTCGCATTCAATAGCACGAAAACAGCGATTTCGGTGATTCTGCACACTTGTAACAGCAGAATCATGAAGATTATCACTGAAAATGCATATCTCAGCTGGAAACAACAACGATACCGAAGATATCGCAGCTTCCGCATATCAAACGTTCTGTGGCGTGCTGAAAACACCAGAAAACGTGTTTTTCGCATTCAATAGCACGAAAACAGCGATTTCGGTGATTCTGCACACTTGTAACAGCAGAATCATGAAGATTATCACTGAAAATGCATATCTCAGCTGGAAACAACAACGATACCGAAGATATCGCAGCTTCCGCATATCAAACGTTCTGTGGCCTGCTGAAAACACCAGAAAACGTGTTTTTCGCATTCAATAGCACGAAAACAGCGACTTCGGTGATTCTGCACACTTGTAACAGCAGAATCATGAAGATTATCACTGAAAATGCATATCTCAGCCAGAAACAACAACGATACCAAACATATGGCAGTTTCCGCATGTCAAACGTTCTGTGGCGTGAAGAAAACACCAGAAAACGTGTTTTTCGCATTCAAAAGCACGAAAACAGCTATTTCGGTGACTCTGCACACTTGTAACAGCAGAATCATGAAGATTATCACTGAAAATGCATATCTCAGCTGGAAACAACAACGATACCGAAGATATGGCAGTTTCCGCATATCAAACGCACTGTGGAGTGCTGAAAACACCAGAAAACGTGTTTTTCGCATCCAATAGCACGAAAACAGCGATTTCGGTGATTCTGCACACTTGTAACAGCAGAATCATGAAGATGATCACTGAAAATGCATATCTCAGCTGGAAACAACAACGATGCCGAAGATATGGCAGTTTCCGCATATCAAACGCACTGTGGAGTGCTGAAAACACCAGAAAACGTGTTTTTCGCATTCAATAGCACGAAAACAGCGATTTCGGTGATTCTGCACACTTGTAACAGCAGAATCATGAAGATTATCACTGAAAATGCATATCTCAGCTGGAAACAACAACGATACCGAAGATATGGCAGTTTCCGCATATCAAACGCACTGTGGAGTGCTGAAAACACCAGAAAACGTGTTTTTCGCATTCAATAGCACGAAAACAGCGACTTCGGTGATTCTGCACACTTGTAACAGCAGAATCATGAAGATTATCACTGAAAATGCATATCTCAGCTGGAAACAACAACGATACCGAAGATATGGCAGTTTCCGCATATCAAACGCACTGTGGAGTGCTGAAAACACCAGAAAACGTGTTCTTCGCATTCAATAGCACGAAAACAGCGATTTCGGTGATTCTGCACACTTGTAACAGCAGAATCATGAAGATTATCACTGAAAATGCATATCTCAGCTGGAAACAACAACGATACCGAAGATATCGCAGCTTCCGCATATCAAACGCATTGTGGAGTGCTGAAAACACCAGAAAACGTGTTTTTCGCATTCAATAGCACGAAAACAGCGATTTCGGTGATTCTGCACACTTGTAACAGCAGAATCATGAAAATTATCACTGAAAATGCATATCTCAGCTGGAAACAACAACGATGCCGCAGATATGGCAGTTTCCGCATATCAAACGCACTGTGGAGTGCTGAAAACACCAGAAAACGTGTTTTTCGCATTCAATAGCACGAAAACAGCGATTTCGGTGATTCTGCACACTTGTAACAGCAGAATCATGAAGATTATCACTGAAAATGCATATCTCAGCTGGAAACAACAACGATACCGAAGATATGGCAGAGTCCGCATATCAAACGCAGTGTGGAGTGCTGAAAACACAAGAAAACGTGTTTTTCGCATTCAATAGCACGAAAACAGCGATTTCGGTGATTCTGCACACTTGTAACAGCAGAATCATGAAAATTATCACTGAAAATGCATATCTCAGCTGGAAACAACAACGATGCCGCAGATATGGCAGTTTCCGCATATCAAACGCACTGTGGAGTGCTGAAAACACCAGAAAACGTGTTTTTCGCATCCAATAGCACGAAAACAGCGATTACGGTGATTCTGCACACTTGTAAAAGCAGAATCATGAAGATGATCACTGAAAATGCATATCTCAGCTGGAAACAACAAAGATGCCGAAGATATGGCAGTTTCCGCATATCAAATGCACTGTGCAGTGCTGAAAACACCAGAAAACGTGTTTTTCGCATCCAATAGCACGAAAACAGCGATTTCGGTGATTCTGCACACTTGTAACAGCAGAATCATAAAGATGATCACTGAAAATGCATATCTCAGCTGGAAACAACAACGATGCCGAAGATATGGCAGTTTCCGCTTATCAAACGCACTGTGGAGTGCTGAAAACACCAGAAAACGTGTTTTTCGCATCCAATAGCACGAAAACAGCGATTTCGGTGATTCTGCACACTTGTAACAGCAGAATCATGACGATTATCACTCAAAATGCATATCTAGCAGGAAACAACAACGATACCGAAGATATGGCAGTTTCCGCATATCAAACGCACTGTGGCGTGCTGAAAACACCAGAAAACGTGTGTTTCATATTCAAAAGCACGAAAACAGCGATTTCGGTGATTCTGCACACTTGTAACAGCAGAATCATGAAGATGATCACTGAAAATGCATATCTCAGCTGGAAACAACAAAGATGCCGAAGATATGGCAGTTTCCGCATATCAAATGCACTGTGCAGTGCTGAAAACACCAGAAAACGTGTTTTTCGCATTCAAAAGCACGAAAACAGCGATTTCGGTGACTCTGCACACTTGTAACAGCAGAATCATGAAGATTATCACTGAAAATGCATATCTCAGCTGGAAACAACAACGATACCGAAGATATGGCAGTTACCGCATATCAAACGCACTGTGGAGTGCTGAAAACACCAGAAAACGTGTTTTTCGCATCCAATAGCACGAAAACAGCGATTTCGGTGATTCTGCACACTTGTAACAGCAGAATCATGAAGATGATCACTGAAAATGCATATCTCAGCTGGAAACAACAACGATGCCGAAGATATGGCAGTTTCCGCATATCAAACGCACTGTGGAGTGCTGAAAACACCAGAAAACGTGTTTTTCGCATTCAATAGCACGAAAACAGCGATTTCGGTGATTCTGCACACTGGTAACAGCAGAATTATGAAGATTATCACTGAAAATGCATATCTCAGCTGGAAACAACAACGATACCGAAGATATGGCAGTTTCCGCATATCAAACGCACTGTGGAGTGCTGAAAACACCAGAAAACGTGTTCTTCGCATTCAATAGCACGAAAACAGCGATTTCGGTGATTCTGCACACTTGTAACAGCAGAATCATGAAGATTATCACTGAAAATGCATATCTCAGCTGGAAACAACAACGATACCGAAGATATCGCAGCTTCCGCATATCAAACGCATTGTGGAGTGCTGAAAACACCAGAAAACGTGTTTTTCGCATTCAATAGCACGAAAACAGCGATTTCGGTGATTCTGCACACTTGTAACAGCAGAATCATGAAAATTATCACTGAAAATGCATATCTCAGCTGGAAACAACAACGATGCCGCAGATATGGCAGTTTCCGCATATCAAACGCACTGTGGAGTGCTGAAAACACCAGAAAACGTGTTTTTCGCATTCAATAGCACGAAAACAGCGATTTCGGTGATTCTGCACACTTGTAACAGCAGAATCATGAAGATTATCACTGAAAATGCATATCTCAGCTGGAAACAACAACGATACCGAAGATATCGCAGCTTCCGCATATCAAACGTTCTGTGGCCTGCTGAAAACACCAGAAAACGTGTTTTTCGCATTCAAAAGCACGAAAACAGCGATTTCGGTGATTCCGCACACTTGTAACAGCAGAATCATGAAGATTATCACTGAAAATGCATATCTCAGCCAGAAACAACAACGATACCAAACATATGGCAGTTTCCGCATGTCAAACGTTCTGTGGCGTGCTGAAAACACCAGAAAACGTGTTTTTCGCATTCAAAAGCACGAAAACAGCGATTTCGGTGACTCTGCACACTTGTAACAGCAGAATCATGAAGATTATCACTGAAAATGCATATCTCAGCTGGAAACAACAACGATACCGAAGATATGGCAGTTTCCGCATATCAAACGCACTGTGGAGTGCAGAAAACACCAGAAAACGTGTTCTTCGCATCCAATAGCACGAAAACAGCGATTTCGGTGATTCTGCACACTTGTAACAGCAGAATCATGAAGATGATCACTGAAAATGCATATCTCAGCTGGAAACAACAACGATGCCGAAGATATGGCAGTTTCCGCATATCAAACGCACTGTGGAGTGCTGAAAACACCAGAAAACGTGTTTTTCGCATTCAATAGCACGAAAACAGCGATTTCGGTGATTCTGCACACTTGTAACAGCAGAATCATGAAGATTATCACTGAAAATGCATATCTCAGCTGGAAACAACAACGATACCGAAGATATGGCAGTTTCCGCATATCAAACGCACTGTGGAGTGCTGAAAACACCAGAAAACGTGTTTTTCGCATTCAATAGCACGAAAACAGCGACTTCGGTGATTCTGCACACTTGTAACAGCAGAATCATGAAGATTATCACTGAAAATGCATATCTCAGCTGGAAACAACAACGATACCGAAGATATGGCAGTTTCCGCATATCAAACGCACTGTGGAGTGCTGAAAACACCAGAAAACGTGTTCTTCGCATTCAATAGCACGAAAACAGCGATTTCGGTGATTCTGCACACTTGTAACAGCAGAATCATGAAGATTATCACTGAAAATGCATATCTCAGCTGGAAACAACAACGATACCGAAGATATCGCAGCTTCCGCATATCAAACGCATTGTGGAGTGCTGAAAACACCAGAAAACGTGTTTTTCGCATTCAATAGCACGAAAACAGCGATTTCGGTGATTCTGCACACTTGTAACAGCAGAATCATGAAAATTATCACTGAAAATGCATATCTCAGCTGGAAACAACAACGATGCCGCAGATATGGCAGTTTCCGCATATCAAACGCACTGTGGATTGCTGAAAACACCAGAAAACGTGTTTTTCGCATTCAATAGCACGAAAACAGCGATTTCGGTGATTCTGCACACTTGTAACAGCAGAATCATGAAGATTATCACTGAAAATGCATATCTCAGCTGGAAACAACAACGATACCGAAGATATGGCAGAGTCCGCATATCAAACGCACTGTGGAGTGCTGAAAACACAAGAAAACGTGTTTTTTGCATTCAATAGCACGAAAACAGCGATTTCTGTGATTCTGCACACTTGTAACAGCAGAATCATGAAAATTATCACTGAAAATGCATATCTCAGCTGGAAACAACAACGATGCCGCAGATATGGCAGTTTCCGCATATCAAACGCACTGTGGAGTGCTGAAAACACCAGAAAACGTGTTTTTCGCATCCAATAGCACGAAAACAGCGATTACGGTGATTCTGCACACTTGTAACAGCAGAATCATGAAGATGATCACTGAAAATGCATATCTCAGCTGGAAACATCAAAGATGCCGAAGATATGGCAGTTTCCGCATATCAAATGCACTGTGCAGTGCTGAAAACACCAGAAAACGTGTTTTTCGCATCCAATAGCACGAAAACAGCGATTTCGGTGATTCTGCACACTTGTAACAGCAGAATCATGAAGATGATCACTGAAAATGCATATCTCAGCTGGAAACAACAACGATGCCGAAGATATGGCAGTTTCCGCTTATCAAACGCACTGTGGAGTGCTGAAAACACCAGAAAACGTGTTTTTCGCATCCAATAGCACGAAAACAGCGATTTCGGTGATTCTGCACACTTGTAACAGCAGAATCATGACGATTATCACTCAAAATGCATATCTAGCAGGAAACAACAACGATACCGAAGATATGGCAGTTTCCGCATATCAAACGCACTGTGGCGTGCTGAAAACACCAGAAAACGTGTGTTTCATATTCAAAAGCACGAAAACAGCGATTTCGGTGATTCTGCACACTTGTAACAGCAGAATCATGAAGATGATCACTGAAAATGCATATCTCAGCTGGAAACAACAAAGATGCCGAAGATATGGCAGTTTCCGCATATCAAATGCACTGTGCAGTGCTGAAAACACCAGAAAACGTGTTTTTCGCATTCAATAGCACGAAAACAGCGATTACGGTGATTCTGCACACTTGTAACAGCAGAATTATGAAGATTATCACTGAAAATGCATATCTCAGCTGGAAACAACAACGATACCGAAGATATGGCAGTTTCCGCATATCAAACGCACTGTGGAGTGCTGAAAACACCAGAAAACGTGTTCTTCGCATTCAATAGCACGAAAACAGCGATTTCGGTGATTCTGCACACTTGTAACAGCAGAATCATGAAGATTATCACTGAAAATGCATATCTCAGCTGGAAACAACAACGATACCGAAGATATCGCAGCTTCCGCATATCAAACGCATTGTGGAGTGCTGAAAACACCAGAAAACGTGTTTTTCGCATTCAATAGCACGAAAACAGCGATTTCGGTGATTCTGCACACTTGTAACAGCAGAATCATGAAAATTATCACTGAAAATGCATATCTCAGCTGGAAACAACAACGATGCCGCAGATATGGCAGTTTCCGCATATCAAACGCACTGTGGAGTGCTGAAAACACCAGAAAACGTGTTTTTCGCATTCAATAGCACGAAAACAGCGATTTCGGTGATTCTGCACACTTGTAACAGCAGAATCATGAAGATTATCACTGAAAATGCATATCTCAGCTGGAAACAACAACGATACCGAAGATATGGCAGAGTCCGCATATCAAACGCACTGTGGAGTGCTGAAAACACAAGAAAACGTGTTTTTCGCATTCAATAGCACGAAAACAGCGATTTCGGTGATTCTGCACACTTGTAACAGCAGAATCATGAAAATTATCACTGAAAATGCATATCTCAGCTGGAAACAACAACGATGCCGCAGATATGGCAGTTTCCGCATATCAAACGCACTGTGGAGTGCTGAAAACACCAGAAAACGTGTTTTTCGCATCCAGTAGCACGAAAACAGCGATTACGGTGATTCTGCACACTTGTAACAGCAGAATCATGAAGATGATCACTGAAAATGCATATCTCAGCTGGAAACAACAAAGATGCCGAAGATATGGCAGTTTCCGCATATCAAATGCACTGTGCAGTGCTGAAAACACCAGAAAACGTGTTTTTCGCATCCAATAGCACGAAAACAGCGATTTCGGTGATTCTGCACACTTGTAACAGCAGAATCATGAAGATGATCACTGAAAATGCATATCTCAGCTGGAAACAACAACGATGCCGAAGATATGGCAGTTTCCGCATATCAAACGCACTGTGGAGTGCTGAAAACACCAGAAAACGTGTTTTTCGCATTCAATAGCACGAAAACAGCGATTTCGGTGATTCTGCACACTTGTAACAGCAGAATCATGAAGATTATCACTGAAAATGCATATCTCAGCTGGAAACAACAACGATACCGAAGATATGGCAGTGTCCGCATATCAAACGCACTGTGGAGTGCTGAAAACACCAGAAAACGCGTTTTTCGCATTCAATAGCACGAAAACAGCGACTTCGGTGATTCTGCACACTTGTAACAGCAGAATCATGAAGATGATCACTGATAATGAATATCTCAGCTGGAAACAACAACGATGCCGAAGATATGGCAGTTTCCGCATATCAAACGCACTGTGGAGTGCTGAAAACACCAGAAAACGTGTTTTTCGCATCCAATAGCACGAAAACAGCGATTTCGGTGATTCTGCACACTTGTAACAGCAGAATCATGAAGATTATCACTCAAAATGCATATCTAGCAGGAAACAACAACGATACCGAAGATATGGCAGTTTCCGCATATCAAACGCACTGTGGCGTGCTGAAAACACCAGAAAACGTGTTTTTCGCATCCAATAGCACGAAAACAGCGATTTCGGTGATTCTGCACACTTGTAACAGCAGAATCATAAAGATGATCACTGAAAATGCATATCTCAGCTGGAAACAACAACGATGCCGAAGATATGGCAGTTTCCGCTTATCAAACGCACTGTGGAGTGCTGAAAACACCAGAAAACGTGTTTTTCGCATCCAATAGCACGAAAACAGCGATTTCGGTGATTCTGCACACTTGTAACAGCAGAATCATGACGATTATCACTCAAAATGCATATCTAGCAGGAAACAACAACGATACCGAAGATATGGCAGTTTCCGCATATCAAACGCACTGTGGCGTGCTGAAAACACCAGAAAACGTGTGTTTCATATTCAAAAGCACGAAAACAGCGATTTCGGTGATTCTGCACACTTGTAACAGCAGAATCATGAAGATGATCACTGAAAATGCATATCTCAGCTGGAAACAACAAAGATGCCGAAGATATGGCAGTTTCCGCATATCAAATGCACTGTGCAGTGCTGAAAACACCAGAAAACGTGTTTTTCGCATTCAAAAGCACGAAAACAGCGATTTCGGTGACTCTGCACACTTGTAACAGCAGAATCATGAAGATTATCACTGAAAATGCATATCTCAGCTGGAAACAACAACGATACCGAAGATATGGCAGTTACCGCATATCAAACGCACTGTGGAGTGCTGAAAACACCAGAAAACGTGTTTTTCGCATCCAATAGCACGAAAACAGCGATTTCGGTGATTCTGCACACTTGTAACAGCAGAATCATGAAGATGATCACTGAAAATGCATATCTCAGCTGGAAACAACAACGATGCCGAAGATATGGCAGTTTCCGCATATCAAACGCACTGTGGAGTGCTGAAAACACCAGAAAACGTGTTTTTCGCATTCAATAGCACGAAAACAGCGATTTCGGTGATTCTGCACACTGGTAACAGCAGAATTATGAAGATTATCACTGAAAATGCATATCTCAGCTGGAAACAACAACGATACCGAAGATATGGCAGTTTCCGCATATCAAACGCACTGTGGAGTGCTGAAAACACCAGAAAACGTGTTCTTCGCATTCAATAGCACGAAAACAGCGATTTCGGTGATTCTGCACACTTGTAACAGCAGAATCATGAAGATTATCACTGAAAATGCATATCTCAGCTGGAAACAACAACGATACCGAAGATATCGCAGCTTCCGCATATCAAACGCATTGTGGAGTGCTGAAAACACCAGAAAACGTGTTTTTCGCATTCAATAGCACGAAAACAGCGATTTCGGTGATTCTGCACACTTGTAACAGCAGAATCATGAAAATTATCACTGAAAATGCATATCTCAGCTGGAAACAACAACGATGCCGCAGATATGGCAGTTTCCGCATATCAAACGCACTGTGGAGTGCTGAAAACACCAGAAAACGTGTTTTTCGCATTCAATAGCACGAAAACAGCGATTTCGGTGATTCTGCACACTTGTAACAGCAGAATCATGAAGATTATCACTGAAAATGCATATCTCAGCTGGAAACAACAACGATACCGAAGATATCGCAGCTTCCGCATATCAAACGTTCTGTGGCCTGCTGAAAACACCAGAAAACGTGTTTTTCGCATTCAAAAGCACGAAAACAGCGATTTCGGTGATTCCGCACACTTGTAACAGCAGAATCATGAAGATTATCACTGAAAATGCATATCTCAGCCAGAAACAACAACGATACCAAACATATGGCAGTTTCCGCATGTCAAACGTTCTGTGGCGTGCTGAAAACACCAGAAAACGTGTTTTTCGCATTCAAAAGCACGAAAACAGCGATTTCGGTGACTCTGCACACTTGTAACAGCAGAATCATGAAGATTATCACTGAAAATGCATATCTCAGCTGGAAACAACAACGATACCGAAGATATGGCAGTTTCCGCATATCAAACGCACTGTGGAGTGCAGAAAACACCAGAAAACGTGTTTTTCGCATCCAATAGCACGAAAACAGCGATTTCGGTGATTCTGCACACTTGTAACAGCAGAATCATGAAGATGATCACTGAAAATGCATATCTCAGCTGGAAACAACAACGATGCCGAAGATATGGCAGTTTCCGCATATCAAACGCACTGTGGAGTGCTGAAAACACCAGAAAACGTGTTTTTCGCATTCAATAGCACGAAAACAGCGATTTCGGTGATTCTGCACACTTGTAACAGCAGAATCATGAAGATTATCACTGAAAATGCATATCTCAGCTGGAAACAACAACGATACCGAAGATATGGCAGTTTCCGCATATCAAACGCACTGTGGAGTGCTGAAAACACCAGAAAACGTGTTTTTCGCATTCAATAGCACGAAAACAGCGACTTCGGTGATTCTGCACACTTGTAACAGCAGAATCATGAAGATTATCACTGAAAATGCATATCTCAGCTGGAAACAACAACGATACCGAAGATATGGCAGTTTCCGCATATCAAACGCACTGTGGAGTGCTGAAAACACCAGAAAACGTGTTCTTCGCATTCAATAGCACGAAAACAGCGATTTCGGTGATTCTGCACACTTGTAACAGCAGAATCATGAAGATTATCACTGAAAATGCATATCTCAGCTGGAAACAACAACGATACCGAAGATATCGCAGCTTCCGCATATCAAACGCATTGTGGAGTGCTGAAAACACCAGAAAACGTGTTTTTCGCATTCAATAGCACGAAAACAGCGATTTCGGTGATTCTGCACACTTGTAACAGCAGAATCATGAAAATTATCACTGAAAATGCATATCTCAGCTGGAAACAACAACGATGCCGCAGATATGGCAGTTTCCGCATATCAAACGCACTGTGGATTGCTGAAAACACCAGAAAACGTGTTTTTCGCATTCAATAGCACGAAAACAGCGATTTCGGTGATTCTGCACACTTGTAACAGCAGAATCATGAAGATTATCACTGAAAATGCATATCTCAGCTGGAAACAACAACGATACCGAAGATATGGCAGAGTCCGCATATCAAACGCACTGTGGAGTGCTGAAAACACAAGAAAACGTGTTTTTTGCATTCAATAGCACGAAAACAGCGATTTCTGTGATTCTGCACACTTGTAACAGCAGAATCATGAAAATTATCACTGAAAATGCATATCTCAGCTGGAATAACAACGATGCCGCAGATATGGCAGTTTCCGCATATCAAACGCACTGTGGAGTGCTGAAAACACCAGAAAACGTGTTTTTCGCATCCAATAGCACGAAAACAGCGATTACGGTGATTCTGCACACTTGTAACAGCAGAATCATGAAGATGATCACTGAAAATGCATATCTCAGCTGGAAACATCAAAGATGCCGAAGATATGGCAGTTTCCGCATATCAAATGCACTGTGCAGTGCTGAAAACACCAGAAAACGTGTTTTTCGCATCCAATAGCACGAAAACAGCGATTTCGGTGATTCTGCACACTTGTAACAGCAGAATCATGAAGATGATCACTGAAAATGCATATCTCAGCTGGAAACAACAACGATGCCGAAGATATGGCAGTTTCCGCTTATCAAACGCACTGTGGAGTGCTGAAAACACCAGAAAACGTGTTTTTCGCATCCAATAGCACGAAAACAGCGATTTCGGTGATTCTGCACACTTGTAACAGCAGAATCATGACGATTATCACTCAAAATGCATATCTAGCAGGAAACAACAACGATACCGAAGATATGGCAGTTTCCGCATATCAAACGCACTGTGGCGTGCTGAAAACACCAGAAAACGTGTGTTTCATATTCAAAAGCACGAAAACAGCGATTTCGGTGATTCTGCACACTTGTAACAGCAGAATCATGAAGATGATCACTGAAAATGCATATCTCAGCTGGAAACAACAAAGATGCCGAAGATATGGCAGTTTCCGCATATCAAATGCACTGTGCAGTGCTGAAAACACCAGAAAACGTGTTTTTCGCATTCAATAGCACGAAAACAGCGATTACGGTGATTCTGCACACTTGTAACAGCAGAATTATGAAGATTATCACTGAAAATGCATATCTCAGCTGGAAACAACAACGATACCGAAGATATGGCAGTTTCCGCATATCAAACGCACTGTGGAGTGCTGAAAACACCAGAAAACGTGTTCTTCGCATTCAATAGCACGAAAACAGCGATTTCGGTGATTCTGCACACTTGTAACAGCAGAATCATGAAGATTATCACTGAAAATGCATATCTCAGCTGGAAACAACAACGATACCGAAGATATCGCAGCTTCCGCATATCAAACGCATTGTGGAGTGCTGAAAACACCAGAAAACGTGTTTTTCGCATTCAATAGCACGAAAACAGCGATTTCGGTGATTCTGCACACTTGTAACAGCAGAATCATGAAAATTATCACTGAAAATGCATATCTCAGCTGGAAACAACAACGATGCCGCAGATATGGCAGTTTCCGCATATCAAACGCACTGTGGAGTGCTGAAAACACCAGAAAACGTGTTTTTCGCATTCAATAGCACGAAAACAGCGATTTCGGTGATTCTGCACACTTGTAACAGCAGAATCATGAAGATTATCACTGAAAATGCATATCTCAGCTGGAAACAACAACGATACCGAAGATATGGCAGAGTCCGCATATCAAACGCACTGTGGAGTGCTGAAAACACAAGAAAACGTGTTTTTCGCATTCAATAGCACGAAAACAGCGATTTCGGTGATTCTGCACACTTGTAACAGCAGAATCATGAAAATTATCACTGAAAATGCATATCTCAGCTGGAAACAACAACGATGCCGCAGATATGGCAGTTTCCGCATATCAAACGCACTGTGGAGTGCTGAAAACACCAGAAAACGTGTTTTTCGCATCCAGTAGCACGAAAACAGCGATTACGGTGATTCTGCACACTTGTAACAGCAGAATCATGAAGATGATCACTGAAAATGCATATCTCAGCTGGAAACAACAAAGATGCCGAAGATATGGCAGTTTCCGCATATCAAATGCACTGTGCAGTGCTGAAAACACCAGAAAACGTGTTTTTCGCATCCAATAGCACGAAAACAGCGATTTCGGTGATTCTGCACACTTGTAACAGCAGAATCATGAAGATGATCACTGAAAATGCATATCTCAGCTGGAAACAACAACGATGCCGAAGATATGGCAGTTTCCGCATATCAAACGCACTGTGGAGTGCTGAAAACACCAGAAAACGTGTTTTTCGCATTCAATAGCACGAAAACAGCGATTTCGGTGATTCTGCACACTTGTAACAGCAGAATCATGAAGATTATCACTGAAAATGCATATCTCAGCTGGAAACAACAACGATACCGAAGATATGGCAGTGTCCGCATATCAAACGCACTGTGGAGTGCTGAAAACACCAGAAAACGCGTTTTTCGCATTCAATAGCACGAAAACAGCGACTTCGGTGATTCTGCACACTTGTAACAGCAGAATCATGAAGATGATCACTGATAATGAATATCTCAGCTGGAAACAACAACGATGCCGAAGATATGGCAGTTTCCGCATATCAAACGCACTGTGGAGTGCTGAAAACACCAGAAAACGTGTTTTTCGCATCCAATAGCACGAAAACAGCGATTTCGGTGATTCTGCACACTTGTAACAGCAGAATCATGAAGATTATCACTCAAAATGCATATCTAGCAGGAAACAACAACGATACCGAAGATATGGCAGTTTCCGCATATCAAACGCACTGTGGCGTGCTGAAAACACCAGAAAACGTGTGTTTCATATTCAAAAGCACGAAAACAGCGATTTCGGTGATTCTGCACACTTGTAACAGCAGAATCATGAAGATGATCACTGAAAATGCATATCTCAGCTGGAAACAACTACGATGCCGAAGATATGGCAGTTTCCGCATGTCAAACGCACTGTGGAGTGCTGAAAACACCAGATAACGTGTTTATCAAATTAAATAGCTCGAAGCGATGATTCTGCATACTTCGGACAGAACTCTCACCAAGATTATCGCAGAAAATGCATATCTGAGCTTGAAACCCCACGAAAACCAAGATATCGTCGGTTCTGCATATCAAACGCACTGTGGAGTGGCGAAAACGCCAGATAACGTGTTTCTCGCATTAAATAGCTCGAGAAGAGGGATCTCGATGATTCTGCATACTTCTGACAGAAGACACACAAAGATTATCCCAGAAAATGCATATTTCAGCTGGAAACACCACGAAAATCAAGATATCGCCGGTTCTACATATAAAACGCACTGTGGAATCTTGAAAACACCAAGAAACTTGTTTTTTCGCATTAAATAGCTCGAAAAGAGCGATCTAGATGATTCTGCATACTTCTGACAGAAGTCTCACCAAGATTATCGCAGAAAATCCATATCTCAGCTTGAAACCTCACGAACACCAAGTTATCTCCGGTTCTGCACATCAAACGTACTGTGGAGTAGTGAAAACACCAGAAAACGTGTTTCTCGCATTAAGCAGCTCGAAAAGAGCGTTCTCAAAGATTCTGCATACTTCTGACAGAAGTCTCACCAAGAGTATCGCAGAAAATTCATATCTCAGCTTGAAAACCCACGAAAAGTAAGATTTCCCCGGTTCTGCATATCAAACGCACTGTGGAGTGGTGAAAACACCAGATTACGTGTTTCGCAAATTAAATAGCTCGAAGAGAGGGATCTCGATGTTTCTACATACTTCTGACAGAAGACTCACCAAGATTATCGCGGAAAATGCATATCTCAGCTTGAAACCTCACCAAAATCAAGGTGTCGCCGGTTCTGCAAATCAAACGCACTGTGGAGTGGTGAAAACACCAGATAACGTGTATGTCGCATTAAGTAGCTCGAAAAGAGCGATCTCGATGATTCTGCATACTTCGGACTGAAGTCTCACCAAGATTATCGCAGAAAATGCATATCTCTGCTTGAAACCCCACGAAAACCAAGATATCGCCGGTTCTGCATATCATACGCACTGTGGAGTGGTTTAAACACCAGATAACGTGTTTCTCGCATTAAATAGCTCGAAAAGTACGATCTCGATGATTAAGTATACTTCGGACAGAAGTCTCACCAAGATTATCGTAAAAAATGCATATCTCAGCTTGAAACCCCAAGAAAACCCAGATATCGCTGGTTCTGCATGTCTAACGTACTGTGGAGTGGTGAATACACCAGGAAACGTGTTTCTCCCATTAAAAAGATCGAAAAGTGCGATCTCGATGATTCTGCATACTTCTAACAGAAGTCTCACTATGATTATCGCAGAAAATGCATATCTCTGCTAGAACCCCAACGAAAACCAAGATATGTCCTGTTCTGCATATCCAACGAACTGTGGAGTGGTAAAAACCCCAGAAAACGTGTTTCTCGCATTAAATAGCTCGAAAAGTACGATCTCGATGATTAAGCATACTTCGGACAGAAGTCTCACCAAGATTATCGTAAAAAATGCATATCTCAGCTTGAAACCCCACAAAAACCAAGATATCGCAGGTTCTGCATATCAAACGCACTGTGGAGTGGTGAAAACACTAGATAACGTGTTTCTCGCACTAAATAGCTCGAAAAGTGCGATCTCGATGATTCTGCATACTTCTGGCAGAAAACTCATCAAGCTTATCGCAGTAAATGCATATCTCATCTGGAAACACCACGAAAATCAAGATATCGCCGGTTCCGCATATCAGACGCACTGTGGAGTGGTGAAAACACCAGAAAACGTGTTTCTCGCATTAACTAGCTCGAAAAGAGCGTTCCCGATGATTCGGCATACTTCTCATAGATGAAACACCAAGATTATCGCAGAAAATGCATATTTCAGCTGGAAACCCCACGAAAACCAAGTTATCGGCGGCTCTACATATCAAATGCACTGTGGAGTGGTCAAAACACCAGAAAACTTGTTTTTTCGCATTAACTAGCTCGAAAAGAGCGCTCTCGATGATTCTGCATACTTCTCATAGATGAAACACCAAGATTATCGCAGAAAATGCATATTTCAGCTGGAAACCCCACGAAAACCAAGTTATCGGCAGCTCTACATATCAAATGCACTGTGGAGTGGTCAAAACACCAGAAAACTTGTTTTTTCGCATTAACTAGCTCGAATAGAGCGTTCTCGATGATTCTGCATACTTCTCATAGATGAAACACCAAGATTATCGCAGAAAATGCATATTTCAACTGGAAACCCCACGAAAACGAAGTTATCGGCGGCTCTACATATCAAACGCACTGTGGAGTGGTGAAAACAACCAGATAACGTGTTTCTCGCATTAAATAGCTCGAAACGAGCGATCTAGATGATTCTGCATACTTCTGACTGAAGTCTTACCAATATTATCGCAGAAAATGCATATCTCAGCTTGAAACCCGACGAAAACCACGATGTCGCCGGTTCTGCATATCAAACGTACTGTGGGGTGGTGAAAACACCAGAAAACGTGTTTCTCGCATTAAATAGTTCGAATAGAGCGATCTCGATGATTCTGCATACTTCGGACAGAAGTCTCACCAAGATTATCGCAGAAAATGTATATCTCAGCTTGAAACCCCACGAAAACCAAGATATCGCTGGTTCTGCATACTAAACGCACTGTGGAGTGATGAAAACACCAGATAACTTGTTTCTCGCATTAAATAGCTCAAAAAGAGCGATCTCGATGATTCTGCATACTTCGGACAGAAGTCTCACCAAGATTATCGCAGAAAATGCATATCTCAGCTTGAAACCCCACGAAAACCAAGATATCGCCGGTTCTGCATATCATACGCACTGTGGAGTGGTGAAAACACCAGATAACGTGTTTCTCTCATTAAATAGGTCCAAACGAGCGATCTCGATGATTCTGCATACTTCGGACAGATGACTCACCAAGCTTATCGTAAAAAATGCATATCTCCGCTTGAAACCCGACGAAAACCAAAATATCTACGGTTCTGCATATCCAACGCACTGTGGGGTGGTCAAAACACCAGAAAACGTGTTACTCGCATTAACTAGCTCGAAAAGAGCGTTCTGGATGATTCTGCATACTTCTCATAGATGAAACACAAAGATTATCGCAGAAAATACATATTTCAGCTGGAAACCCCACGAAAACCAAGATATCGCCGGTTCTGCATATCAAACGCCCTGTGGAGTGGTGAAAACCCCAGAAAACGAGTTTCTCGCATTAAATAGCTCGTAACGAGCGATCTCGATGATTCTGCATACTTCTAACAGAAGTCTCACCGAGATTATCGCAGAAAATGCATATCTCAGCTTGAAACCCCACGAAAACCAATATATCTCCGGTTCTGCATATCCAACGAACTGTGGAGTGGTGAAAACCCCAGAAAACGAGTTTCTCGCATTAAATAGATCGAAAAGAGCGCTCTCGATGTTTCTGCATACTTCTGACGAAAGACCCACCAAGATTATCGCAGAAAATGCATATCTCAGCTGGAAACAACAACGATACCGAAGATATCGCAGCTTCCGCATATCAAACGCAATGTGGAGTGCTGAAAACACCAGAAAACGTGTTTTTCGCATTCAATAGCACGAAAACAGCGATTTCGGTGATTCTGCACACTTGTAACAGCAGAATCATGAAGATTATCACTGAAAATGCATATCTCAGCTGGAAACAACAACGAGGCCGCAGATATGGCAGTTTCCGCATATCAAACGCACTGTGGAGTGCTGAAAACACCAGAAAACGTGTTTTTCGCATTCAATAGCACGAAAACAGCGATTTCGGTGATTCTGCACACTTGTAACAGCAGAATCATGAAGATTATCACTGAAAATGCATATCTCAGCTGGAAACAACAACGATACCGAAGATATGGCAGTTTCCGCATATCAAACGCACTGTGGAGTGTTGAAAACACCAGAAAACGTGTTTTTCGCATTCAAAAGCACGAAAACAGCGATTTCGGTGATTCCGCACACTTGTAACAGCAGAATCATGAAGATTATCACTGAAAATGCATATCTCAGCTGGAAACAACAACGATACCGAACATATGGCAGTTTCCGCATGTCAAACGTTCTGTGGCGTGCTGAAAACACCAGAAAACGTGTTTTTCGCATTCAAAAGCACGAAAACAGCGATTTCGGTGACTCTGCACACTTGTAACAGCAGAATCATGAAGATTATCACTGAAAATGCATATCTCAGCTGGAAACAACAACGATACCGAAGATATGGCAGTTTCCGCATATCAAACGCACTGTGGAGTGCTGAAAACACCAGAAAACGTGTTTTTCGCATCCAATAGCACGAAAACAGCGATTTCGGTGATTCTGCACACTTGTAACAGCAGAATCATGAAGATGATCACTGAAAATGCATATCTCAGCTGGAAACAACAACGATGCCGAAGATATGGCAGTTTCCGCATATCAAACGCACTGTGGAGTGCTGAAAACACCAGAAAACGTGTTTTTCGCATTCAATAGCACGAAAACAGCGATTTCGGTGATTCTGCACACTTGTAACAGCAGAATCATGAAAATTATCACTGAAAATGCATATCTCAGCTGGAAACAACAACGATGCCGCAGATATGGCAGTTTCCGCATATCAAACGCACTGTGGAGTGCTGAAAACACCAGAAAACGTGTTTTTCGCATTCAATAGCACGAAAACAGCGATTTCGGTGATTCTGCACACTTGTAACAGCAGAATCATGAAGATTATCACTGAAAATGCATATCTCAGCTGGAAACAACAACGATACCGAAGATATGGCAGTTTCCGCATATCAAACGCACTGTGGAGTGCTGAAAACACCAGAAAACGCGTTTTTCGCATTCAATAGCACGAAAACAGCGACTTCGGTGATTCTGCACACTTGTAACAGCAGAATCATGAAGATGATCACTGAAAATGCATATCTCAGCTGGAAACAACAACGATGCCGAAGATATGGCAGTTTCCGCATATCAAACGCACTGTGGAGTGCTGAAAACACCAGAAAACGTGTGTTTCATATTCAAAAGCACGAAAACAGCGATTTCGGTGATTCTGCACACTTGTAACAGCAGAATCATGAAGATGATCACTGAAAATGCATATCTCAGCTGGAAACAACTACGATGCCGAAGATATGGCAGTTTCCGCATGTCAAACGCACTGTGGAGTGCTGAAAACACCAGAAAACGTGTTTTTCGCATTCAATAGCACGAAAACAGCGATTTCGGTGATTCCGCACACTTGTAACAGCAGAATCATGAAGATTATCACTGAAAATGCATATCTCAGCTGGAAACAACAACGATACCGAACATATGGCAGTTTCCGCATGTCAAATGTTCTGTGGCGTGCTGAAAACACCAGAAAACGTGTTTTTCGCATTCAAAAGCACGAAAACAGCGATTTCGGTGACTCTGCACACTTGTAACAGCAGAATCATGAAGATTATCACTGAAAATGCATATCTCAGCTGGAAACAACAACGATACCGAAGATATGGCAGTTTCCGCATATCAAACGCACTGTGGAGTGCTGAAAACAACAGAAAACGTGTTTTTCGCATCCAATAGCACGAAAACAGCGATTTCGGCGATTCTGCACACTTGTAACAGCAGAATCATGAAGATGATCACTGAAAATGCATATCTCAGCTGGAAACAACAACGATACCGAAGATATGGCAGTTTCCGCATATCAAACGCACTGTGGAGTGTTGAAAACACCAGAAAACCTGTTTTTCGCATTCAATAGCACGAAAACAGCGACTTCGGTGATTCTGCACACTTGTAACAGCAGAATCATGAAGATTATCACTGAAAATGCATATCTCAGCTGGAAACAACAACGATGCCGCAGATATGGCAGTTTCCGCATATCAAACGCACTGTGGAGTGCTGAAAACACCAGAAAACGTGTTTTTCGCATCCAATAGCACGAAAACAGCGATTTCGGTGATTCTGCACACTTGTAACAGCAGAATCATGAAGATGATCACTGAAAATGCATATCTCAGCTGGAAACAACAACGATGCCGAAGATATGGCAGTTTCCGCATATCAAACGCACTGTGGAGTGCTGAAAACACCAGAAAACGTGTTTTTCGCATTCAATAGCACGAAAACAGCGATTTCGGTGATTCTGCACACTTGTAACAGCAGAATCGTGAAGATTATCACTGAAAATGCATATCTCAGCTGGAAACAACAACGATACCGAAGATATGGCAGTTTCCGCATATCAAACGCACTGTGGAGTGCTGAAAACACCAGAAAACGCGTTTTTCGCATTCAATAGCACGAAAACAGCGACTTCGGTGATTCTGCACACTTGTAACAGCAGAATCATGAAGATGATCACTGAAAATGCATATCTCAGCTGGAAACAACAACGATGCCGAAGATATGGCAGTTTCCGCATATCAAACGCACTGTGGAGTGCTGAAAACACCAGAAAACGTGTTTTTCGCATTCAATAGCACGAAAACAGCGATTTCGGTGATTCTGCACACTTGTAACAGCAGAATCATGAAGATTATCACTGAAAATGCATATCTCAGCTGGAAACAACAACGATACCGAAGATATGGCAGAGTCCGCATATCAAACGCACTGTGGAGTGCTGAAAACACAAGAAAACGTGTTTTTCGCATTCAATAGCACGAAAACAGCGATTTCGGTGATTCTGCACACTTGTAACAGCAGAATCATGAAAATTATCACTGAAAATGCATATCTCAGCTGGAAACAACAACGATGCCGCAGATATGGCAGTTTCCGCATATCAAACGCACTGTGGAGTGCTGAAAACACCAGAAAACGTGTTTTTCGCATCCAATAGCACGAAAACAGCGATTACGGTGATTCTGCACACTTGTAACAGCAGAATCATGAAGATGATCACTGAAAATGCATATCTCAGCTGGAAACAACAAAGATGCCGAAGATATGCCAGTTTCCGCATATCAAATGCACTGTGCAGTGCTGAAAACACCCGAACACGTGTTTTTCGCATCCAATAGCACGAAAACAGCGATTTCGGTGATTCTGCACACTTGTAACAGCAGAATCATGAAGATGATCACTGAAAATGCATATCTCAGCTTGAAACAACAACGATGCCGAAGATATGGCAGTTTCCGCATATCAAACGCACTGTGGAGTGCTGAAAACACCAGAAAACGTGTTTTTCGCATTCAATAGCACGAAAACAGCGATTTCGGTGATTCTGCACACTTGTAACAGCAGAATCATGAAGATTATCACTGAAAATGCATATCTCAGCTGGAAACAGCAACGATGCCGAAGATATGGCAGTTTCCGCATATCAAACGCACTGTGGAGTGCTGAAAACACCAGAAAACGTGTTTTTCGCATCCAATAGCACGAAAACAGCGATTTCGGTGATTCTGCACACTTGTAACAGCAGAATCATGAAGATTATCACTCAAAATGCATATCTAGCAGGAAACAACAACGATACCGAAGATATGGCAGTTTCCGCATATCAAACGCACTGTGGCGTGCTGAAAACACCAGAAAACGTGTGTTTCATATTCAAAAGCACGAAAACAGCGATTTCGGTGATTCTGCACACTTGTAACAGCAGAATCATGAAGATTATCACTGAAAATGCATATCTCAGCTGGAAACAACAACGATACCGAAGATATGGCAGTTTCCGCATATCAAACGCACTGTGGAGTGCTGAAAACACCAGAAAACGTGTTTTTCGCATTCAATAGCACGAAAACAGCGAATTCGGTGATTCTGCACACTTGTAACAGCAGAATCATGAAGATTATCACTGAAAATGCATATCTCAGCTGGAAACAACAACGATACCGAAGATATGGCAGTTTCCGCATATCAAACGCACTGTGGAGTGCTGAAAACACCAGAAAACGTGTTTTTCGCATTCAATAGCACGAAAACAGCGATTTCGGTGATTCTGCACACTTGTAACAGCAGAATCATGAAGATTATCACTGAAAATGCATATCTCAGCTGGAAACAACAACGATACCGAAGATATCGCAGCTTCCGCATATCAAACGTTCTGTGGCCTGCTGAAAACACCAGAAAACGTGTTTTTCGCATTCAAAAGCACGAAAACAGCGATTTCGGTGATTCTGCACACTTGTAACAGCAGAATCATGAAGATTATCACTGAAAATGCATATCTCAGCTGGAAACAACAACGATACCGAAGATATGGCAGTTTCCGCATATCAAACGCACTGTGGAGTGCTGAAAACACCAGAAATCGCGTTTTTCGCATTCAATAGCACGAAAACAGCGACTTCGGTGATTCTGCACACTTGTAACAGCAGAATCATGAAGATGATCACTGAAAATGCATATCTCAGCTGGAAACAACAACGATGCCGAAGATATGGCAGTTTCCGCATATCAAACGCACTGTGGAGTGCTGAAAACACCAGAAAACGTGTTTTTCGCATCCAATAGCACGAAAACAGCGATTTCGGTGATTCTGCACACTTGTAACAGCAGAATCATGAAGATTATCACTCAAAATGCATATCTAGCAGGAAACAACAACGATACCGAAGATATGGCAGTTTCCGCATATCAAACGCACTGTGGCGTGCTGAAAACACCAGAAAACGTGTGTTTCATATTCAAAAGCACGAAAACAGCGATTTCGGTGATTCTGCACACTTGTAACAGCAGAATCATGAAGATGATCACTGAAAATGCATATCTCAGCTGGAAACAACTACGATGCCGAAGATATGGCAGTTTCCGCATGTCAAACGCACTGTGGAGTGCTGAAAACACCAGAAAACGTGTTTTTCGCATTCAATAGCACGAAAACAGCGGTTTCGGTGATTCTGCACACTTGTAACAGCAGAATCATGAAGATTATCACTGAAAATGCATATCTCAGCTGGAAACAACAACGATACCGAAGATATCGCAGCTTCCGCATATCAAACGCACTGTGGAGTGCTGAAAACACCAGAAAACGTGTCTTTCGCATCCAATAGCACGAAAACAGCGATTTCGGTGATTCCGCACACTTGTAACAGCAGAATCATGAAGATTATCACTGAAAATGCATATCTCAGCTGGAAACAACAACGATACCGAACATATGGCAGTTTCCGCATGTCAAACGTTCTGTGGCGTGCTGAAAACACCAGAAAACGTGTTTTTCGCATTCAATAGCACGAAAACAGCGATTTCGGTGATTCTGCACACTTGTAACAGCAGAATCATGAAGATTATCACTGAAAATGCATATCTCAGCTGGAAACAACAACGATACCGAAGATATGGCAGTTTCCGCATATCAAACGCACTGTGGAGTGCTGAAAACACCAGAAAACGTGTTTTTCGCATTCAATAGCACGAAAACAGCGACTTTCGTGATTCTGCACACTTGTAACAGCAGAATCATGACGATTATCACTGAAAATGCATATCTCAGCTGGAAACAACAACGATACCGAAGATATGGCAGTTTCCGCATATCAAACGCACTGTGGAGTGTTGAAAACACCAGAAAACCTGTTTTTCGCATTCAATAGCACGAAAACAGCGACTTCGGTGATTCTGCACACTTGTAACAGCAGAATCATGAAGATTATCAATGAAAATGCATATCTCAGCTGGAAACAACAACGATACCGAAGATATGGCAGAGTCCGCATATCAAACGCACTGTGGAGTGCTGAAAACACAAGAAAACGTGTTTTTCGCACTCAATAGCACGAAAACAGCGATTTCGGTGATTCTGCACACTTGTAACAGCAGAATCATGAAAATTATCACTGAAAATGCATATCTCAGCTGGAAACAACAACGATGCCGCAGATATGGCAGTTTCCGCATATCAAACGCACTGTGGAGTGCTGAAAACACCAGAAAACGTGTTTTTCGCATCCAATAGCACGAAAACAGCGATTACGGTGATTCTGCACACTTGTAACAGCAGAATCATGAAGATGATCACTGAAAATGCATATCTCAGCTGGAAACAACAAAGATGCCGAAGATATGCCAGTTTCCGCATATCAACTGCACTGTGCAGTGCTGAAAACACCAGAAAACGTGTTTTTCGCATTCAATAGCACGAAAACAGAGATTTCGGTGATTCTGCACACTTGTAACAGCAGAATCATGAAGATGATCACTGAAAATGCATATCTCAGCTTGAAACAACAACGATGCCGAAGATATGGCAGTTTCCGCATATCAAACGCACTGTGGAGTGCTGAAAACACCTGAAAACGTGTTTTTCGCATTCAATAGCACGAAAACAGCGATTTCGGTGATTCTGCACACTTGTAACAGCAGAATCATGAAGATTATCACTGAAAATGCATATCTCAGCTGGAAACAACAACGATACCGAAGATATGGCAGTTTCCGCATATCAAACGCACTGTGGAGTGCTGAAAACACCAGAAAACGCGTTTTTCGCATTCAATAGCACGAAAACAGCGACTTCGGTGATTCTGCACACTTGTAACAGCAGAATCATGAAGATGATCACTGAAAATGCATATCTCAGCTGGAAACAACAACGATGCCGCAGATATGGCAGTTTCCGCATATCAAACGCACTGTGGAGTGCTGAAAACACCAGAAAACGTGTTTTTCGCATCCAATAGCACGAAAACAGCGATTTCGGTGATTCTGCACACTTGTAACAGCAGAATCATGAAGATTATCGCTGAAAATGCATATCTCAGCTGGAAACAACAACAATACCGAAGATATGGCAGTTTCCGCATATCAAACGCACTGTGGAGTGCTGAAAACACCAGAAAACGTGTTTTTCGCATTCAATAGCACGAAAACAGCGATTTCGGTGATTCTGCACACTTGTAACAGCAGAATCATGAAGATTATCACTGAAAAGGCATATCTCAGCTGGAAACAACAACGATACCGAAGATATGGCAGTTTCCGCATATCAAACGCACTGTGGAGTGCTGAAAACACCAGAAAACGTGTTTTTCGCATTCAATAGCACGAAAACAGCGATTTCGGTGATTCTGCACACTTGTAACAGCAGAATCATGAAGATTATCACTGAAAATGCATATCTCAGCTGGACACAACAACGATGCCGCAGATATGGCAGTTTCCGCATATCAAACGCACTGTGGAGTGCTGAAAACACCAGAAAACGTGTTTTTCGCATTCAATAGCACGAAAACAGCGACTTCGGTGATTCTGCACACTTGTAACAGCAGAATCATGAAGATTATCAATGAAAATGCATATCTCAGCTGGAAACAACAACGATACCGAAGATATGGCAGTTTCCGCATATCAAACGCACTGTGGAGTGTTGAAAACACCAGAAAACCTGTTTTTCGCATTCAATAGCACGAAAACAGCGACTTCGGTGATTCTGCACACTTGTAACAGCAGAATCATGAAAATTATCACTGAAAATGCATATCTCAGCTGGAAACAACAACGATGCCGCAGATATGGCAGTTTCCGCATATCAAACGCACTGTGGAGTGCTGAAAACACCAGAAAACGTGTTTTTCGCATTCAATAGCACGAAAACAGCGATTTCGGTGATTCTGCACACTTGTAACAGCAGAATCATGAAGATTATCACTGAAAATGCATATCTCAGCTGGAAACAACAACGATACCGAAGATATGGCAGTTTCCGCATATCAAACGCACTGTGGAGTGCTGAAAACACCAGAAATCGCGTTTTTCGCATTCAATAGCACGAAAACAGCGACTTCGGTGATTCTGCACACTTGTAACAGCAGAATCATGAAGATGATCACTGAAAATGCATATCTCAGCTGGAAACAACAACGATGCCGAAGATATGGCAGTTTCCGCATATCAAACGCACTGTGGAGTGCTGAAAACACCAGAAAACGTGTTTTTCGCATCCAATAGCACGAAAACAGCGATTTCGGTGATTCTGCACACTTGTAACAGCAGAATCATGAAGATTATCACTCAAAATGCATATCTAGCAGGAAACAACAACGATACCGAAGATATGGCAGTTTCCGCATATCAAACGCACTGTGGCGTGCTGAAAACACCAGAAAACGTGTGTTTCATATTCAAAAGCACGAAAACAGCGATTTCGGTGATTCTGCACACTTGTAACAGCAGAATCATGAAGATGATCACTGAAAATGCATATCTCAGCTGGAAACAACTACGATGCCGAAGATATGGCAGTTTCCGCATGTCAAACGCACTGTGGAGTGCTGAAAACACCAGAAAACGTGTTTTTCGCATTCAATAGCACGAAAACAGCGGTTTCGGTGATTCTGCACACTTGTAACAGCAGAATCATGAAGATTATCACTGAAAATGCATATCTCAGCTGGAAACAACAACGATACCGAAGATATCGCAGCTTCCGCATATCAAACGCACTGTGGAGTGCTGAAAACACCAGAAAACGTGTCTTTCGCATCCAATAGCACGAAAACAGCGATTTCGGTGATTCCGCACACTTGTAACAGCAGAATCATGAAGATTATCACTGAAAATGCATATCTCAGCTGGAAACAACAACGATACCGAACATATGGCAGTTTCCGCATGTCAAACGTTCTGTGGCGTGCTGAACACACCAGAAAACGTGTTTTTCGCATTCAAAAGCACGAAAGCAGCGATTTCGGTGACTCTGCACACTTGCAACAGCAGAATCATGAAGATTATCACTGAAAATGCATATCTCAGCTGGAAACAACAACGATACCGAAGATATGGCAGTTTCCGCATATCAAACGCACTGTGGAGTGCTGAAAACACCAGAAAACGTGTTTTTCGCATTCAATAGCACGAAAACAGCGACTTTCGTGATTCTGCACACTTGTAACAGCAGAATCATGACGATTATCACTGAAAATGCATATCTCAGCTGGAAACAACAACGATACCGAAGATATGGCAGTTTCCGCATATCAAACGCACTGTGGAGTGTTGAAAACACCAGAAAACCTGTTTTTCGCATTCAATAGCACGAAAACAGCGACTTCGGTGATTCTGCACACTTGTAACAGCAGAATCATGAAGATTATCACTGAAAATGCATATCTCAGCTGGAAACAACAACGATACCGAAGATATGGCAGAGTCCGCATATCAAACGCACTGTGGAGTGCTGAAAACACAAGAAAACGTGTTTTTCGCATTCAATAGCACGAAAACAGCGATTTCGGTGATTCTGCACACTTGTAACAGCAGAATCATGAAAATTATCACTGAAAATGCATATCTCAGCTGGAAACAACAACGATGCCGCAGATATGGCAGTTTCCGCATATCAAACGCACTGTGGAGTGCTGAAAACACCAGAAAACGTGTTTTTCGCATCCAATAGCACGAAAACAGCGATTACGGTGATTCTGCACACTTGTAACAGCAGAATCATGAAGATGATCACAGAAAATGCATATCTCAGCTGGAAACAACAAAGATGCCGAAGATATGCCAGTTTCCGCATATCAAATGCACTGTGCAGTGCTGAAAACACCAGAAAACGTGTTTTTCGCATTCAATAGCACGAAAACAGAGATTTCGGTGATTCTGCACACTTGTAACAGCAGAATCATGAAGATGATCACTGAAAATGCATATCTCAGCTTGAAACAACAACGATGCCGAAGATATGGCAGTTTCCGCATATCAAACGCACTGTGGAGTGCTGAAAACACCTGAAAACGTGTTTTTCGCATTCAATAGCACGAAAACAGCGATTTCGGTGATTCTGCGCACTTGTAACAGCAGAATCATGAAGATTATCACTGAAAATGCATATCTCAGCTGGAAACAACAACGATACCGAAGATATGGCAGTTTCCGCATATCAAACGCACTGTGGAGTGCTGAAAACACCAGAAAACGTGTTTTTCGCATCCAATAGCACGAAAACAGCGATTACGGTGATTCTGCACACTTGTAACAGCAGAATCATGAAGATGATCACTGAAAATGCATATCTCAGCTGGAAACAACAACGATACCGAAGATATGGCAGTTTCCGCATATCAAACACACTGTGGCGTGCTGAAAACACCAGAAAACGTGTGTTTCATATTCAAAAGCACGAAAACAGCGATTTCGGTGATTCTGCACACTTGTAACAGCAGAATCATGAAGATGATCACTGAAAATGCATATCTCAGCTGGAAACAACTACGATGCCGAAGATATGGCAGTTTCCGCATGTCAAACGCACTGTGGAGTGCTGAAAACACCAGAAAACGTGTTTTTCGCATTCAATAGCACGAAAACAGCGATTTCGGTGATTCTGCACACTTGTAACAGCAGAATCATGAAGATTATCACTGAAAATGCATATCTCAGCTGGAAACAACAACGATACCGAAGATATGGCAGTTTCCGCATATCAAACGCACTGTGGAGTGCTGAAAACACCAGAAAACGTGTTTTTCGCATTCAATAGCATGAAAACAGCGACTTCGGTGATTCTGCACACTTGTAACAGCAGAATCATGAAGATTATCACTGAAAATGCATATCTCAGCTGGAAACAACAACGATACCGAAGATATGGCAGTTTCCGCATATCAAACGCACTGTGGAGTGTTGAAAACACCAGAAAACCTGTTTTTCGCATTCAATAGCACGAAAACAGCGACTTCGGTGATTCTGCACACTTGTAACAGCAGAATCATGAAGATTATCACTGAAAATGCATATCTCAGCTGGAAACAACAACGATGCCGCAGATATGGCAGTTTCCGCATATCAAACGCACTGTGGAGTGCTGAAAACACCAGAAAACGTGTTTTTCGCATCCAATAGCACGAAAACAGCGATTTCGGTGATTCTGCACACTTGTAACAGCAGAATCATGAAGATTATCGCTGAAAATGCATATCTCAGCTGGAAACAACAACGATGCCGCAGATATGGCAGTTTCCGCATATCAAACGCACTGTGGAGTGCTGAAAACACCAGAAAACGTGTTTTTCGCATTCAATAGCACGAAAACAGCGATTTCGGTGATTCTGCACACTTGTAACAGCAGAATCATGAAGATTATCACTGAAAAGGCATATCTCAGCTGGAAACAACAACGATACCGAAGATATGGCAGTTTCCGCATATCAAACGCACTGTGGAGTGCTGAAAACACCAGAAAACGTGTTTTTCGCATTCAATAGCACGAAAACAGCGATTTCGGTGATTCTGCACACTTGTAACAGCAGAATCATGAAGATTATCACTGAAAATGCATATCTCAGCTGGACACAACAACGATGCCGCAGATATGGCAGTTTCCGCATATCAAACGCACTGTGGAGTGCTGAAAACACCAGAAAACGTGTTTTTCGCATTCAATAGCACGAAAACAGCGATTTCGGTGATTCTACACACTTGTAACAGCAGAATCATGAAGATTATCACTGAAAATGCATATCTCAGCTGGAAACAACAACGATGCCGCAGATATGGCATTTTCCGCATATCAAACGCACTGTGGAGTGCTGAAAACACCAGAAAACGTGTTTTTCATATTCAATAGCACGAAAACAGCGATTTCGGTGATTCTGCACACTTGTAACAGCAGAATCATGAAGATTATCACTGAAAATGCATATCTCAGCTGGAACCAACAACGATACCGAAGATATCGCAGCTTCCGCATATCAAACGTTCTGTGGAGTGCTGAAAACTCCAGAAAACGTGTTTTTCGCATTCAAAAGCACGAAAACAGCGATTTCGGTGATTCTGCACATTTGTAACAGCAGAATCATGAAGATTATCACTGAAAATGCATATCTCAGCTGGAAACAACAACGATACCGAAGATATCTCAGCTTCCGCATTTCAAACGCACTGTGGAGTGCTGAAAACACCAGAAAACGTGTTTTTCGCATTCAAAAGCACGAAAACAGCGATTTCGGTGACTCTGCACACTTGTTACAGCAGAATCATGAAGATTATCACTGAAAATGCATATCTCAGCTGGAAACAACAACGATACCGAAGATATGGCAGTTTCCGCATATCAAACGCACTGTGGAGTGCTGAAAACACCAGAAAACGTGTTTTTCGCATTCAATAGCACGAAAACAGCGATTTCGGTGATTCTGCACACTTGTAACAGCAGAATCATGAAGATTATCACTGAAAATGCATATCTCAGCTGGACACAACAACGATGCCGCAGATATGGCAGTTTCCGCATATCAAACGCACTGTGGAGTGCTGAAAACACCAGAAAACGTGTTTTTCGCATTCAATAGCACGAAAACAGCGATTTCGGTGATTCTACACACTTGTAACAGCAGAATCATGAAGATTATCACTGAAAATGCATATCTCAGCTGGAAACAACAACGATGCCGCAGATATGGCATTTTCCGCATATCAAACGCACTGTGGAGTGCTGAAAACACCAGAAAACGTGTTTTTCATATTCAATAGCACGAAAACAGCGATTTCGGTGATTCTGCACACTTGTAACAGCAGAATCATGAAGATTATCACTGAAAATGCATATCTCAGCTGGAACCAACAACGATACCGAAGATATCGCAGCTTCCGCATATCAAACGTTCTGTGGAGTGCTGAAAACTCCAGAAAACGTGTTTTTCGCATTCAAAAGCACGAAAACAGCGATTTCGGTGATTCTGCACATTTGTAACAGCAGAATCATGAAGATTATCTCTGAAAATGCATATCTCAGCTGGAAACAACAACGATACCGAAGATATCTCAGCTTCCGCATTTCAAACGCACTGTGGAGTGCTGAAAACACCAGAAAACGTGTTTTTCGCATTCAAAAGCACGAAAACAGCGATTTCGGTGACTCTGCACACTTGTTACAGCAGAATCATGAAGATTATCACTGAAAATGCATATCTCAGCTGGAAACAACAACGATACCGAAGATATGGCAGTTTCCGCATATCAAACGCACTGTGGAGTGCTGAAAACACCAGAAAACGTGTTTTTCGCATCCAATAGCACGAAAACAGCGATTTCGGTGATTCTGCACATGTGTAACAGCAGAATCATGAAGATTTTCACTGAAAATGCATATCTCAGCTGGAAACAACAACGATACCGAAGATATCGCAGCTTCCGCATATCAAACGCATTGTGGAGTGCTGAAAACACCAGAAAACGTGTTTTTCGCATTCAATAGCACGAAAACAGCGATTTCGGTGATTCTGCACACTTATAACAGCAGAATCATGAAGATTATCACTGAAAATGCATATCTCAGCTGGATACAACAAGGATACCGAAGATATCGCAGCTTCCGCATATGAAACGCACTGTGGAGTGCTGAAAACACCAGAAAACGTGTTTTTCGCATTCAATAGCACGAAAGCAGCGATTTCGGTGATTCTGCACACTTGTTACAGCAGAATCATGAAGATTTTCACTGAAAATGCATATCTCAGCTGGAAACAACAACGATACCGAAGTTACGGCAGTTTGCGCATATCAAACGCACTGTGGAGTGCTGAAAACACCAGAAAACGTGTTTTTCGCATTCAATAGCACGACAACAACGATATCGGCGATTCTGCACACTTGTAACAGCAGAATCATGAAGATTATCACTGAAAATGCATATCTCAGCTGGAAACAACAACGATACCGAAGATATCGCAGCTTCCGCATATCAAACGTTCTGCGGCGTGCTGAAAACACCAGAAAACGTGTTTTTCGCATTCAAAAGCACGAAAACAGCGATTTCGGTGATTCTGCACATTTGTAACAGCAGAATCATGAAGATTATCATTGAAAATGCATATCTCAGCTGGAAACCCCACGAAAACAAAGATGACGCCGGTTCTGCATATCAAACGCACTGTGGAGTGGTGAAAACACCAGAAAACGTGTTTCTCGCATTAAGTAGCTCGAAAAGAGCGTTCTCGAAGATCCTGCATACTACTGACAGAAGCCTCACCAAGATTGTCGAAGGAAATGCATATCTCAGCTTGAAACCCGACGAAAACCGAGTTATCTCCGGTTCTGCACATCAAACGTACCGTGGAGTGGTGAAAACACCAGAAAACGTGTTTCGCGCATTAAGTAGCTCGAAAAGAGCGATCTCGAAGATTCTGCATACTTCTGACAGAAGTCTCACCAGGATTATCGCAGAAAATGCATATATCAGCTTGAAACCCCACGAAATCCAAGATATCTACTGTTCTGCTTATCAAACGCACTGTGGAGTGGTGAAAACACCAGATAACGTGTTTTTCGCACTAACTAGCTAGAACAGAGCGATCTCGATAATTCAGCATACTTCGGACAGAAGTCTCACCAAGATTATCGCAGGAAATGCATATGTCAGGTTGAAATGCCACGAAAACCAAGATATCGCTGGTTCTGCATGTCAAACGCACTGTGGAGTGGTGAAAACACCAGAAAACGAGTTTCTCGCATTAAATAGCTCGAAAAGAGCGCTCTCGATGTTTCTGCATACTTCGGACAGATGTTTCACCAAGATTATCGTAGAAAATGCATATCTCAGCTCGAAACCTCACGAAAATCAAGATGTTGCGGTTCTGCATATAAAACGCACTGTGGAGTGGTGAAAAGAACCAGAGAACGTGTTTCACGCATTAAGTATCTCGAAAAGAGCGTTCTCGAAGATTCTGCATACTTCTGACAGAAGTCTCACCAGGATTATCGTAGAAAATGCATATCTCAGGTTGAAACCCGTCCGAAACCAAGATATCTCCGGTTCTGCATGTCAAACGTACTGTGGAGTGGTGAAAACACCAGAAAACGTGTTTCCTGCATTAAGTAGCTCGAAAAGAGCGATCTAGATGATTCTGCATACTTCTGACTGATGTCTCACCAATATTATCGCAGAAAATGCATATCTCAGCTCGAAACCTCACGAAAATCAAGATGTTGCCGGTTCTGCATATCAAACGCACTGTGGAGTGGTGAAAAGAACCAGAGAACGTGCTTCTCGCGTTAAATAGCTCGAAAAGGCCGATCACGATGATTCTGCATACTTCTGACCGAAGTCTCACCAAGATTATCGTAGAAAATGCATATCTCAACTTGAACCCCGACGAAATCAAAGATGTCGCCGATTCTGCATATCAAACGCACTGTGGAGTGGGGAAAACAGCAGATAACGTGTTTCTCGCAATAAATAGCTCGAAAAGAGCGCTCTCGATGTTTCTGCATACTTCGGACAGAAGTCTCAACAAGATTATCGCAGAAAATGCATATCTCAGCTTGAAACCCCACGAAAACCAAGATATCTACTGTTCTGCATATCAAACGCACTGTGGAGTGGTGAAAACACCAGATAACGTGTTTCTCGCATTAAATAGCTCGAATAGAGCGATCTCGATAATTCTTCATACTTCGGACAGAAGTCTCACCACGATTATCGTAAAACATGCATATCTCAGCTTGAAATGCCACGAAAACCAAGATATCGCTGGTTCTGCATATCAAACGCACTGTGGAGTGGTGAAAACACCATATAACGTGTTTCTCGCATTAAATAGCTCGAAAAGAGCGCTCTCGATGTTTCTGCATACTTTGGACAGATGTTTCACCAAGCTTATCGTAGAAAATGCATATCTCTGCTTGAAACCCGACGAAAACCAAAATATCGCCGGTTCTGCATATCCAACGCACTGTGGAGTGGTGAAAACCCCCTGAAAACGTGTTTCTCGCATTAAATAGCTCGAATAGAGCGATCTCGATAATTCTTCATACTTCGGACAGAAGTCTCACCACGATTATCGTAAAAAATGCATATCTCAGCTTGAAACCCCACGAAAGCCAAGATATCGCTGGTTCTGCATATCCAACGCACTGTGGAGTGGTGAAAACACCAGATAACATGTTTCTCGCATTAGATAGCTCGAAGAGAGCGTTCACGAAGATCCTGCATACTTCTGACAGAAGTCTCACCAAGATTATCGCAGGAAATGCATATCTCATCTTGAAACCCCACGAAAACCAAGATATCTACTGTTCTGCATATCAAACGCACTGTGGAGTGGTGAAAACACCAGAAAACGTGTTTCGCGCATTAAGTAGCTCGAAAAGAGCGTTCTCGAATATTCTGCATAATTCTGACAGAAGTCCCACCAGGATTATCGTAGAAAATGCATATCTCAGCTTGAAACCCGACCGAAACCAAGATATCTCCGGTTCTGCATGTCAAACGTACTGTGGAGTGGTGAAAACACCAGAAAACGTGTTTCGTGCATTAAGTAGCTCGAAAAGAGCGATCTAGATGATTCTGCATACTTCTGACTGAAGTCTCACCAATATTATCGCAGAAAATGCATATCTCATCTTGAAACCCCACGAAAACCAAGATATCGCTGGTTCTGCATATCAAACGCACTGTGGAGTGGTGAAAACACCAGAATACGTGTTTCTTGCATTAAGTAGCTCGAAAAGAGCGTTCTCGAAGATACTGCATACTTCTGACAGAAGTCTCACCAATATTATCGCAGAAAATGCATATCTCAGCTTGAAACCCCACGAAAACCAAGATATCTCCGGTTCTGCATATCCAACGAACTGTGGAGTGGTTAAAACCCCAGAAAACGAGTTTCTCGCATTAAATAGCTCGAAAAGAGCGCTCTCGATGTTTCTGCATACTTCTAACAGAAGTCTCACCAAGATTATCGCAGAAAATGCATATCTCTGCTTGAAACCCCACGAAAACCAAGATATCTACTGTTCTGCATATCCAACGAACTGTGGAGTGGTGAAACACCCAGAAAACGTTTTTCTCGCATTAAATAGCTCGAATAGAGCGATCTCGATGATTCTTCATACTTCGGACAGAAGTCTCACCAAGATTATCGTAAAAAATGCATATCTCAGCTTGAAACCCCACGAAAGCCAAGATATCGCTGGTTCTGCATATCAAACGCACTGTGGAGTGGTGAAAACACCGGATAAGGTTTTTCTCGCATTAACTAGCTCGAAAAGAGCGATCTCGATGATTCAGCATACTTCGGACAGAAGTCTCACAAAGATTATCGCAGAAAATGCATATCTCAGCATGAAACCCCACGAAAACCAAGATATCTACTGTTCTGCATATCAAACGCACAGTGGAGTGGTGAAAACACCAGATAACCTGTTTCTCGCACTAACTATCTCGAAAAGAGCGATCTCTATGATTCAGCATACTTCGGACAGAAGTCTCACAAAGATTATCGTAAAAAATGCATATCTCAGCTTGAAACCCCACGAAAACCAAGATATCGCAGTGTTCAGCATATCAAACGCACTGTGGAGTGGCGAACACCCCAGAAAACGTGTTTCTCGCATTAAATAGCTCGAATAGAGCGATCTCGATGATTCTTCATACTTCGGACAGAAGTCTCACCAAGATTATCGTAAAAAATGCATATCTCAGCTTGAAACCCCACGAAAGCCAAGATATCGCTGGTTCTGCATATCAAACGCACTGTGGAGTGGTGAAAACACCAGAAAACGTGTTTCCTGCATTAAGTAGCTCGAAAAGAGCGATCTAGATGATTCTGCATACTTCTGACTGATGTCTCACCAATATTATCGCAGAAAATGCATATCTCAGCTCGAAACCTCACGAAAATCAAGATGTTGCCGGTTCTGCATATCAAACGCACTGTGGAGTGGTGAAAAGAACCAGAGAACGTGCTTCTCGCGTTAAATAGCTCGAAAAGGCCGATCACGATGATTCTGCATACTTCTGACCGAAGTCTCACCAAGATTATCGTAGAAAATGCATATCTCAACTTGAACCCCGACGAAATCAAAGATGTCGCCGATTCTGCATATCAAACGCACTGTGGAGTGGGGAAAACAGCAGATAACGTGTTTCTCGCAATAAATAGCTCGAAAAGAGCGCTCTCGATGTTTCTGCATACTTCGGACAGAAGTCTCAACAAGATTATCGCAGAAAATGCATATCTCAGCTTGAAACCCCACGAAAACCAAGATATCTACTGTTCTGCATATCAAACGCACTGTGGAGTGGTGAAAACACCAGATAACGTGTTTCTCGCATTAAATAGCTCGAATAGAGCGATCTCGATAATTCTTCATACTTCGGACAGAAGTCTCACCACGATTATCGTAAAAAATGCATATCTCAGCTTGAAATGCCACGAAAACCAAGATATCGCTGGTTCTGCATATCAAACGCACTGTGGAGTGGTGAAAACACCATATAACGTGTTTCTCGCATTAAATAGCTCGAAAAGAGCGCTCTCGATGTTTCTGCATACTTTGGACAGATGTTTCACCAAGCTTATCGTAGAAAATGCATATCTCTGCTTGAAACCCGACGAAAACCAAAATATCGCCGGTTCTGCATATCCAACGCACTGTGGAGTGGTGAAAACCCCCTGAAAACGTGTTTCTCGCATTAAATAGCTCGAATAGAGCGATCTCGATAATTCTTCATACTTCGGACAGAAGTCTCACCACGATTATCGTAAAAAATGCATATCTCAGCTTGAAACCCCACGAAAGCCAAGATATCGCTGGTTCTGCATATCCAACGCACTGTGGAGTGGTGAAAACACCAGATAACATGTTTCTCGCATTAGATAGCTCGAAGAGAGCGTTCTCGAAGATCCTGCATACTTCTGACAGAAGTCTCACCAAGATTATCGCAGGAAATGCATATCTCATCTTGAAACCCCACGAAAACCAAGATATCTACTGTTCTGCATATCAAACGCACTGTGGAGTGGTGAAAACACCAGATAACGTGTTTCTCGCACTAGCTAGCTCGAAAAGAGCGATCTCGATGATTCAGCATACTTCGGACAGAAGTCTCACAAAGATTATCGCAGAAAATGCATATCTCAGCATGAAACCCCACGAAAACCAAGATATCTACTGTTCTGCATATCAAACGCACAGTGGAGTGGTGAAAACACCAGATAACCTGTTTCTCGCACTAACTATCTCGAAAAGAGCGATCTCTATGATTCAGCATACTTCGGACAGAAGTCTCACAAAGATTATCGCAGAAAATGCATATCTCAGCTTGAAACCCCACGAAAACCAAGATATCGCAGTGTTCAGCATATCAAACGCACTGTGGAGTGGCGAACACCCCAGAAAACGTGTTTCTCGCATTAAATAGCTCGAATAGAGCGATCTCGATGATTCTTCATACTTCGGACAGAAGTCTCACCAAGATTATCGTAAAAAATGCATATCTCAGCTTGAAACCCCACGAAAGCCAAGATATCGCTGGTTCTGCATATCAAACGCACTGTGGAGTGGTGAAAACACCAGATAACGTGTTTCTCGCACTAGCTAGCTCGGAAAGAGCGATCTCGATGATTCAGCATTCTTCGGACAGAAGTCGCACCAAGATTATCGCAGAAAATGCATATCACAGCTTGAAACCCCTCGAAAACCAAGATGTCGCTGGTACTGCATATCGAACGTACCGTGGAGTGGTGAAAACACCAGAAAACGTGTTTCCTGCATTAAGTAGCTCGAAAAGAGCGATCTAGATGATTCTGCATACTTCTGACTGATGTCTCACCAATATTATCGCAGAAAATGCATATCTCAGCTCGAAACCTCACGAAAATCAAGATGTTGCCGGTTCTGCATATCAAACGCACTGTGGAGTGGTGAAAAGAACCAGAGAACGTGCTTCTCGCGTTAAATAGCTCGAAAAGGCCGATCACGATGATTCTGCATACTTCTGACCGAAGTCTCACCAAGATTATCGTAGAAAATGCATATCTCAACTTGAACCCCGACGAAATCAAAGATGTCGCCGATTCTGCATATCAAACGCACTGTGGAGTGGGGAAAACAGCAGATAACGTGTTTCTCGCAATAAATAGCTCGAAAAGAGCGCTCTCGATGTTTCTGCATACTTCGGACAGAAGTCTCAACAAGATTATCGCAGAAAATGCATATCTCAGCTTGAAACCCCACGAAAACCAAGATATCTACTGTTCTGCATATCAAACGCACTGTGGAGTGGTGAAAACACCAGATAACGTGTTTCTCGCATTAAATAGCTCGAATAGAGCGATCTCGATAATTCTTCATACTTCGGACAGAAGTCTCACCACGATTATCGTAAAAAATGCATATCTCAGCTTGAAATGCCACGAAAACCAAGATATCGCTGGTTCTGCATATCAAACGCACTGTGGAGTGGTGAAAACACCATATAACGTGTTTCTCGCATTAAATAGCTCGAAAAGAGCGCTCTCGATGTTTCTGCATACTTTGGACAGATGTTTCACCAAGCTTATCGTAGAAAATGCATATCTCTGCTTGAAACCCGACGAAAACCAAAATATCGCCGGTTCTGCATATCCAACGCACTGTGGAGTGGTGAAAACCCCCTGAAAACGTGTTTCTCGCATTAAATAGCTCGAATAGAGCGATCTCGATAATTCTTCATACTTCGGACAGAAGTCTCACCACGATTATCGTAAAAAATGCATATCTCAGCTTGAAACCCCACGAAAGCCAAGATATCGCTGGTTCTGCATATCCAACGCACTGTGGAGTGGTGAAAACACCAGATAACATGTTTCTCGCATTAGATAGCTCGAAGAGAGCGTTCTCGAAGATCCTGCATACTTCTGACAGAAGTCTCACCAAGATTATCGCAGGAAATGCATATCTCATCTTGAAACCCCACGAAAACCAAGATATCTACTGTTCTGCATATCAAACGCACTGTGGAGTGGTGAAAACACCAGAAAACGTTGTTTCGCGCATTAAGTAGCTCGAAAAGAGCGTTCTCGAATATTCTGCATAATTCTGACAGAAGTCCCACCAGGATTATCGTAGAAAATGCATATCTCAGCTTGAAACCCGACCGAAACCAAGATATCTCCGGTTCTGCATGTCAAACGTACTGTGGAGTGGTGAAAACACCAGAAAACGTGTTTCGTGCATTAAGTAGCTCGAAAAGAGCGATCTAGATGATTCAGCATACTTCTGACTGAAGTCTCACCAAGATTATCGTAAAAAATGCATATCTCAGCTTGAAACCCCACGAAAACCAAGATATCTCCGGTTCTGCATTTCAAACGCACTGTGGAGTGGTGAAAACACCAGATAACGTGTTTCTCGCATCAAATAGCTCGAAACGAGCGATCTCGATGATTCTGCATACTTCGGACAGAAGTCTCAACAAAATTATCGTAAAAAATGCATATCTCAGCTTGAAACCCCACGAAAACCAACATATCGCAGTGTTCAGCATATCAAACACACTGCGGAGTGGTGAAAACCCCAGAAAACGTGTTTCGCGCATTAAGTAGCTCGAAAAGAGCGTTCTCGAAGATTCTGCATATTTCTGACAGAAGTCTCACGTGGATTATCGTAGAAAATGCATATCTCAGCTTGAAACCCGACGAAAACCGATATATCTCCGGTTCTGCACATCAAACGTACCGCGGAGTGGTGAAAACACCAGAAAACGTGTTTCGCGCATTAAGTAGCTCGAAATGAGCGTTCTCGAAGATTCTTCATACTTCGGACAGATGTCTCACCAAGATTATCGTAGAAAATGCATATCTCAGCTTGAAACCCGACGAAAACCGAGTTATCTCCGGTTCTGCACATTAAACGTACCGTGGAGTGGCCAAAACACCAGAAAACGTGTTTCGCGCATTAAGTAGCTCGAAAAGAGCGTTCTCGAAGATTCTGCATACTTCTGACAGAAGTCTCACCAGGATTATCGTAGAAAATGCATATCTCAGCTTGAAACCCGACGAAAACCGATATATCTCCGGTTCTGCACATCAAACGTACCGTGGAGTGGTGAAAACACCAGAAAACGTGTTTCTCGCATTAAATATCTCGGAACGAGCGATCTCGATGATTCTGCAAACTTCGCACAGATGTCTCAACAAGATTATCGCAGAAAATGCATATCTCAGCTTGAAACCCCACGAAAACCAAGATATCTACTGTTTTGCATATCAAACGCACTGTGCAGTGGTGAAAACACCGGATAAGGTTTTTCTCGCATTAACTAGCTCGAAAAGAGCGATCTCGAAGTTTCAGCATACTTCGGACAGAAGTCTCACCAAGCTTATGGTATCAAATGCATATCTCAGCTTGAAACCCGACGAAAACCAAAATATCTCCGGATCTGCATATCCAACGCACTGCGGAGTGGTGAACTCCCCAGAAAACGAGTTTCTCGCATTAAATAGCTCGAATAGAGCGATCTCGATGATTCTGCAAACTTCGCACAGAAGTCTCAACAAGATTATCGCAGAAAATGCATATCTCAGCTTGAAACCCGACGAAAACCAAAATATCTCCGGTTCTGCATATCCAACGCACTGCGGAGTGGTGAACTCCCCAGAAAACGAGTTTCTCGCATTAAATAGCTCGAATAGAGCGATCTCGATGATTCTTCATACTTCGGACAGATGTCTCACCAAGATTATCGTAGAAAATGCATATCTCAGCTTGAAACCCGACGAAAACCGAGTTATCTCCGGTTCTGCACATTAAACGTACCGTGGAGTGGCCAAAACACCAGAAAACGTGTTTCGCGCATTAAGTAGCTCGAAAAGAGCGTTCTCGAAGATTCTGCATACTTCGGACAGAAGTCTCACCAAGCTTATCGTAGAAAATGCATATCTCAGCTTGAAACTCGACGAAAACCAAAATATCTCCGGTTCTGCATATCCAACGCACTGTGGAGTGGTGAAAACAACAGATAACGTGTTTCTCGCATTAAATATCTCGAAACGAGCGATCTCGATGATTCTGCAAACTTCGCACAGAAGTCTCAACAAGATTATCGCAGAAAATGCATATCTCAGCTTGAAACCTCGCGAAAACCAAGATATCTACTGTTTTGCATATCAAACGCACTGTGCAGTGGTGAAAACACCGGATAAGGTTTTTCTCGCATTAACTAGCTCGAAAAGTGCGATCTCGAAGTTTCAGCATACTTCGGACAGAAGTCTCACCAAGCTTATCGTAGAAAATGCATATCTCAGCTTGAAACCCGACGAAAACCAAAATATCTCCGGTTCTGCATATCCAACGCACTGTGGAGTGGTGAAAACACCAGATAACGTGTTTCTCGCATTAAATAGCTCGAAACGAGCGATCTCGATGATTGTGCATACTTCGGACAGAAGTCTCAACAAGATTATCGCAGAAAATGCATATCTCAGCATGAAACCCCACGAAAACCAAGATATCTACTGTTCTACATATCAAACGCACTGTGGAGTGGTGAAAACACCAGATAACGTGTTTCTCGCACTAACTATCTCGAAAAGAGCGATCTCGATGATTCAGCATACATCGGACAGAAGTCTCACATAGATTATCGCAGAAAATGCATATCTCAGCTTGAAACCCGACGAAAACCAAAATATCTACGGTTCTGCATATCCAACGCACTGCGGAGTGGTGAAAGCACCAGATAACGTGTTTCTCGCATTGAATATCTCGAATAGAGCGATCTCGATGATTCTTCATACTTCGGACAGAAGTCTCACCAAGATTATCGCAGAAAATGCATATCTCAGCTTGAAACCCCACGAAAACCAAGATGTCGCTGGTACTGCATATCCAACGCACTGTGGAGTGGTGAAAACACCAGATAACGTGTTTCTCGCATTGAATAGCTCGAAACGAGCGATCTCGATGATTCTGCATACTTCGGACAGAAGTCTCAACAAGATTGTCGCAGAAAATGCATATCTCACCTTGAAACCCCACGAAAACCAAGATATCTACTGTTCTGCATATCAAACGCACTATGGAGTGGTGAAAACACCAGATAACGTGTTTCTCGCACTAACTAGCTCGAAAAGAGCGATCTCGATGATTCAGCATACTTCGGACAGAAGTCTCACCAAGATTATCGCAGAAAATGCATTTCTATGCTTGAAACCCACGAAAACCAAGATATCGCCGGTTCTGCATTTCAAACGCACTGTGGAGTGGTGGAAACAACAGATAACGCGTTTCTCGCATTTAATAGCTCGAAACGAGCGATCTCGATGATTCTGCATACTTCGGACAGAAGTCTCAACAAGATTGTCGCAGAAAATGCATATCTCACCTTGAAACCCCACGAAAACCAAGATATCTACTGTTCAGCATATCAAACGCACTGTGGAGTGGTGAGCACCCCAGAAAACGTGTTTCTCGCATTAAATAGCTCGAATAGAGCGATCTCGATGATTCTGCAAACTTCGCACAGAAGTCTCAACAAGATTATCGCAGAAAATGCATATCTCAACTTGAAACCCCACGAAAACCAAGATATCTACTGTTCTGCATATCAAACGCACTATGGAGTGGTGAAAACACCAGATAACGTGTTTCTCGCACTAACTATCTCGAAAAGAGCGATCTCGAAGTTTCAGCATACTTCGGACAGAAGTCTCACCAAGCTTATGGTATCAAATGCATATCTCAGCTTGAAACCCGACGAAAACCAAAATATCTCCGGTTCTGCATATCCAACGCACTGTGGAGTGGTGAAAACACCAGATAACGTGTTTCTCGCATTAAATAGTTCGAAACAAGCGATCTCGATGATTCTGCATACTTCGGACAGAAGTCTCAACAAGATTATCACAGAAAATGCATATGTCAGCTTGAAACCCCACGAAAACCAAGATATCTACTGTTCTGCATATCAAACGCACTGTGGAGTGGTGAAAACACCAGATAACGTGTTTCTCGCACTAACTATCTCGAAAAGAGCGATCTCGATGGTTCAGCATACTTCGGACAGAAGTCTCACAAAGATTATCGAAGAAAATGCATATCTCAGCTTGAAACTCCACGAAAACCAAGATATCGCTGTGTTCAGCATATCAAACGCACTGTGGAGTGGTGAACACCCCAGAAAACGTGTTTCTCGCATTAAATAGCTCGAATAGAGCGATCTCGATGATTCTTCATACTTCGGACAGAAGTCTCACCAAGATTATCGTATAAAATGCATATCTCAGCTTGAAACCCCACGAAAGCCAAGATATCGCTGGTTCTGCATATCAAACGCGCTGTGGAGTGGTGAAAACACCGGATAAGGTTTTTCTCGCATTAACTAGCTCGAAAAGAGCGATCTCGATGTTTCAGCGTACTTCGGACAGAAGTCTCACCAAGCTTATCGTAGAAAATGCATATCTCAGCTTGAAACCTTGACGAAAACCAAAATATCTCCGGTTCTGCATATCCAACGCACTGCGGAGTGGTGAAAGCACCAAATAACGTGTTTCTCGCATTAAATATCTCGAATAGAGCGATCTCGATGATTCTTCATACTTCGGACAGAAGTCTCAACAAGATTATCGCAGAAAATGCATATCTCAGCTTGAAACCCCACGAAAACCAAGATATCTACTGTTCTGCATATCAAACGCACTATGGAGTGGTGATAACACCAGATATCGTGTTTCTCGCACTAACTAGCTCGAAAAGAGCGATCTCGATGATTCAGCATACTTCGGACAGAAGTCTCACCAAGATTATCGCAGAAAATGCATATCTCTGCTTGAAACCCCACGAAAACCAAGATATCGCCGGTTCTGCATTTCAAACGCAATGTGGAGTGGTGAAAACACCAGATAACGTGTTTCTCGCATTGAATAGCTCGAAACGAGCGATCTCGATGATTCTGCATACTTCGGACAGAAGTCTCACCAAGATTATCGCAGAAAATGCATATCTCTGCTTGAAACCCCACGAAAACCAAGATATCGCTGTGTTCAGCATATCAAACGCACTGTGGAGTGAGTGGTGAACACCCCAGAAAACGTGTTTCTCGCATTAAATAGCTCGAATAGAGCGATCTCGATGATTCTTCATACTTCGGACAGAAGTCTCACCAAGATTATCGTATAAAATGCATATCTCAGCTTGAAACCCCACGAAAGCCAAGATATCGCTGGTTCTGCATATCAAACGCGCTGTGGAGTGGTGAAAACACCGGATAAGGTTTTTCTCGCATTAACTAGCTCGAAAAGAGCGATCTCGAAGTTTCAGCATACTTCGGACAGAAGTCTCACCAAGCTTATGGTATCAAATGCATATCTCAGCTTGAAACCCGACGAAAACCAAAATATCTCCGGTTCTGCATATCCAACGCACTGTGGAGTGGTGAAAACACCAGATAACGTGTTTCTCGCATTAAATAGTTCGAAACAAGCGATCTCGATGATTCTGCATACTTCGGACAGAAGTCTCAACAAGATTATCACAGAAAATGCATATGTCAGCTTGAAACCCCACGAAAACCAAGATATCTACTGTTCTGCATATCAAACGCACTGTGGAGTGGTGAAAACACCAGATAACGTGTTTCTCGCACTAACTATCTCGAAAAGAGCGATCTCGATGGTTCAGCATACTTCGGACAGAAGTCTCACAAAGATTATCGCAGAAAATGCATATCTCAGCTTGAAACTCCACGAAAACCAAGATATCGCTGGTTCTGCATATCAAACGCGCTGTGGAGTGGTGAAAACACCGGATAAGGTTTTTCTCGCATTAACTAGCTCGAAAAGAGCGATCTCGATGTTTCAGCGTACTTCGGACAGAAGTCTCACCAAGCTTATCGTAGAAAATGCATATCTCAGCTTGAAACCTTGACGAAAACCAAAATATCTCCGGTTCTGCATATCCAACGCACTGCGGAGTGGTGAAAGCACCAAATAACGTGTTTCTCGCATTAAATATCTCGAATAGAGCGATCTCGATGATTCTTCATACTTCGGACAGAAGTCTCAACAAGATTATCGCAGAAAATGCATATCTCAGCTTGAAACCCCACGAAAACCAAGATATCTACTGTTCTGCATATCAAACGCACTATGGAGTGGTGATAACACCAGATATCGTGTTTCTCGCACTAACTAGCTCGAAAAGAGCGATCTCGATGATTCAGCATACTTCGGACAGAAGTCTCACCAAGATTATCGCAGAAAATGCATATCTCTGCTTGAAACCCCACGAAAACCAAGATATCGCCGGTTCTGCATTTCAAACGCAATGTGGAGTGGTGAAAACACCAGATAACGTGTTTCTCGCATTGAATAGCTCGAAACGAGCGATCTCGATGATTCTGCATACTTCGGACAGAAGTCTCACCAAGATTATCGCAGAAAATGCATATCTCTGCTTGAAACCCCACGAAAACCAAGATATCGCTGTGTTCAGCATATCAAACGCACTGTGGAGTGAGTGGTGAACACCCCAGAAAACGTGTTTCTCGCATTAAATAGCTCGAATAGAGCGATCTCGATGATTCTGCAAACTTCGCACAGAAGCCTCAACAAGATTATCGCAGAAAATGCATATCTCAGCTTGAAACCCCACGAAAACCAAGATATCTACTGTTCTGCATATCAAACGCACTATGGAGTGATGATAACACCAGATAACGTGTTTCTCGCACTAACTAGCTCGAAAAGAGCGATCTCGATGATTCAGCATACTTCGGACAGAAGTCTCACCAAGATTATCGCAGAAAATGCATATCTCTGCTTGAAACCCCACGAAAACCAAGATATCGCCGGTTCTGCATTTCAAACGCAATGTGGAGTGGTGAAAACACCAGATAACGTGTTTCTCGCATTGAATAGCTCGAAACGAGCGATCTCGATGATTCTGCATACTTCGGACAGAAGTCTCACCAAGATTATCGCAGAAAATGCATATCTCAGCTTGAAACCCCACGAAAACCAAGATATCGCTGTGTTCAGCATATCAAACGCACTGTGGAGTGGTGAACACCCCAGAAAACGTGTTTCTCGCATTAAATAGCTCGAATAGAGCGATCTCGATGTTTCAGCGTACTTCGGACAGAAGTCTCACCAAGCTTATCGTAGAAAATGCATATCTCAGCTTGAAACCTTGACGAAAACCAAAATATCTCCGGTTCTGCATATCCAACGCACTGCGGAGTGGTGAAAGCACCAAATAACGTGTTTCTCGCATTAAATATCTCGAATAGAGCGATCTCGATGATTCTTCATACTTCGGACAGAAGTCTCAACAAGATTATCGCAGGAAATGCATATCTCAGCTTGAAACCCCACGAAAACCAAGATATCTACTGTTCTGCATATCAAACGCACTATGGAGTGGTGATAACACCAGATATCGTGTTTCTCGCACTAACTAGCTCGAAAAGAGCGATCTCGATGATTCAGCATACTTCGGACAGAAGTCTCACCAAGATTATCGCAGAAAATGCATATCTCTGCTTGAAACCCCACGAAAACCAAGATATCGCCGGTTCTGCATTTCAAACGCAATGTGGAGTGGTGAAAACACCAGATAACGTGTTTCTCGCATTGAATAGCTCGAAACGAGCGATCTCGATGATTCTGCATACTTCGGACAGAAGTCTCACCAAGATTATCGCAGAAAATGCATATCTCTGCTTGAAACCCCACGAAAACCAATATATCGCTGTGTTCAGCATATCAAACGCACTGTGGAGTGAGTGGTGAACACCCCAGAAAACGTGTTTCTCGCATTAAATAGCTCGAATAGAGCGATCTCGATGATTCTGCAAACTTCGCACAGAAGCCTCAACAAGATTATCGCAGAAAATGCATATCTCAGCTTGAAACCCCACGAAAACCAAGATATCTACTGTTCTGCATATCAAACGCACTATGGAGTGATGATAACACCAGATAACGTGTTTCTCGCACTAACTAGCTCGAAAAGAGCGATCTCGATGATTCAGCATACTTCGGACAGAAGTCTCACCAAGATTATCGCAGAAAATGCATATCTCTGCTTGAAACCCCACGAAAACCAAGATATCGCCGGTTCTGCATTTCAAACGCAATGTGGAGTGGTGAAAACACCAGATAACGTGTTTCTCGCATTGAATAGCTCGAATAGAGCGATCTCGTAGATTCTTCATACTTCGGACAGAAGTCTCACCAAGATTATCGTAAAAATGCATATCTCAGCTTGAAACCCCACGAAAGCCAAGATATCGCTGGTTCTGCATATCAAACGCACTGTGGAGTGGTGAAAACACCGGATAAGGTTTTTCTCGCATTAACTAGCTCGAAAAGAGCGATCTCGATGTTTCAGCGTACTTCGGACAGAAGTCTCACCAAGCTTATCGTAGAAAATGCATATCTCAGCTTGAAACCCCACGAAACCCAAGATATCGCAGGTTCTGCATTTCAAACGCACTGTGGAGTGGTGAAAACACCAGAAAACTTGTTTCTCGCATTGAATAGCTCGAAACGAGCGATCTCGATGATTCTTCATACTTCGGACAGAAGTCTCACCAAGATTATCGTAAAAAATGCATATCTCAGCTTGAAACCCCAAGCAAGACAAGATATCGCTGGTTCTGCCTATCAAACGCACTGTGGAGTGGTGAAAACACCGGATAAGGTTTTTCTCGCATTAACTAGCTCGAAAAGAGCGATCTCGATGTTTCAGCATACTTCGGACAGAAGTCTCACCAAGCTTATCGTAGAAAATGCATATCTCAGCTTGAAACCCGACGAAAACCAAAATATCTCCGGTTCTGCATATCCAACGCACTGTGGAGTGGTGAAAACACCAGATAACGTGTTTCTCGCATTAAATAGTTCGAAACAAGCGATCTCGATGATTCTGCATACTTCGGACAGAAGTGTCAACAAGATTATCACAGAATATGCATATCTCAGCTTGAAACCTTGACGAAAACCAAAATATCTCCGGTTCTGCATATCCAACGCACTGCGGAGTGGTGAAAGCACCAAATAACGTGTTTCTCGCATTAAATATCTCGAATAGAGCGATCTCGATGATTCTTCATACTTCGGACAGAAGTCTCAACAAGATTATCGCAGAAAATGCATATCTCAGCTTGAAACCCGACGAAAACCGATATATCTCCGGTTCTGCACATCAAACGTACCGTGGAGTGGTGAAAACACCAGAAAACGTGTTTCGCGCATTAAATAGCTCGAAAAGAGCGATCTCGATGATTCTGCACACTTCGGACAGAAGTCTCACCAAGATTATTGCAGAAAATGCATATCTCAGCTTGAAACCCCACGAAAACCAAACATTGCCGGTTCTGCATATCAAACGCACTGTGGAGTGGTGAAAACACAAGATAACGTGTTTGCTCGCATTAAATAGGTCGAAAAGAGCGATCTCGATGATTCTGCATACTTCTAACAGAAGTCTCACCATGATTATCGCAGAAAATGCATATCTCTGCAAGAAACCCCACCAAAACCAAGATATCCCCTGTTCTGCATATCCAACGAACTGTGGAGTGGTGAAAACCCCTGAAAACGTGTTTCTCGCATTAAATAGCTCGAAAAGTACGATCTCGATGACTCTGCATACTTCGGACAGAAGTCTCACCAAGATTATCGCAGAAAGTGCATATCTGAGCTTGAAACCCCACGAAATACAAGATATCGTCGGTTCTGCATATCGTACGCACTCTGGAGTGGTGAAAACACCAGATAACGTGTATCTCGCATTAAATAGCTCGAAACGAGCGATCTCGATGATTAAGCATACTTCGGACAGAAGTCTCACCAAGATTATCGTAAAAAATGCATATCTCAGCTTGAAACCCCACGAAAACCAAGATATCTCCGGTTCTGCATTTCAAACGCACTGCGGAGTGGTGAAAACCCCAGAAAACGTGTTTCTCGCATTAAATAGCTCGAATAGAGCGATCTCGATGATTCTTCATACTTCGGACAGAAGTCTCACCAGGATTATCGTAGAAAATGCATATCTCAGCTTGAAACCCGACGAAAACCGATATATCTCGGTTCTGCACATCAAACGTACCGTGGAGTGGTGAAAACACCAGAAAACGTGTTTCGCGCATTAAGTAGCTCGAAAAGAGCGTTCTGGAAGATTCTGCATATTTCTGACAGAAGTCTCACGTGGATTATCGTAGAAAATGCATATCTCAGCTTGAAACCCGACGAAAACCAAAATATCTCCGGTTCTGCATATCCAACGCACTGTGGAGTGGTGAAAACACCAGATAACGTGTTTCTCGCATTAAATAGCTCGAAACGAGCGATCTCGATGATTCTGCATACTTCGGACAGAAGTCTCAACAAGATTATCGCAGAAAATGCATATCTCAGCTTGAAACCCGACGAAAACCAAAATATCTCCGGTTCTGCATATCCAACGCACTGCGGAGTGGTGAACTCCCCAGAAAACGAGTTTCTCGCATTAAATAGCTCGAATAGAGCGATCTCGACGATTCTTCATTCTTCGGACAGAAGTCTCACTAAGATTATCGTAAAAAATGCATATCTCAGCTTGAAACCCCACGAAAGCCAAGATATCGCTGGTTCTGCATATCAAACGCACTGTGGAGTGGTGAAAACACCGGATAAGGTTTTTCTCGCATTAACTAGCTCGAAAAGAGCGATCTCGATGTTTCAGCATACTTCGGACAGAAGTCTCACCAAGCTTATCGTAGAAAATGCATATCTCAGCTTGAAAGTCGACGAAAACCAAAATATCTCCGGTTCTGCATATCCAACGCACTGTGGAGTGGTGAAAACAACAGATAACGTGTTTCTCGCATTAAATATCTCGAAACGAGCGATCTCGATGATTCTGCAAACTTCGCACAGAAGTCTCAACAAGATTATCGCAGAAAATGCATATCTCAGCTTGAAACCTCGCGAAAACCAAGATATCTACTGTTTTGCATATCAAACGCACTGTGCAGTGGTGAAAACACCGGATAAGGTTTTTCTCGCATTAACTAGCTCGAAAAGTGCGATCTCGAAGTTTCAGCATACTTCGGACAGAAGTCTCACCAAGCTTATCGTAGAAAATGCATATCTCAGCTTGAAACCCGACGAAAACCAAAATATCTCCGGTTCTGCATATCCAACGCACTGTGGAGTGGTGAAAACACCAGATAACGTGTTTCTCGCATTAAATAGCTCGAAACGAGCGATCTCGATGATTCTGCATACTTCGGACAGAAGTCTCAACAAGATTATCGCAGAAAATGCATATCTCAGCATGAAACCCCACGAAAACCAAGATATCTACTGTTCTGCATATCAAACGCACTGTGGAGTGGTGAAAACACCAGATAACGTGTTTCTCGCACTAACTATCTCGAAAAGAGCGATCTCGATGATTCAGCATACATCGGACAGAAGTCTCACAAAGAATATCGCAGAAAATGCATATCTCAGCTTGAAACCCGACGAAAACCAAAATATCTACGGTTCTGCATATCCAACGCACTGCGGAGTGGTGAAAGCACCAGATAACGTGTTTCTCGCATTGAATATCTCGAATAGAGCGCTCTCGATGATTCTTCATTCTTCGGGCAGAAGTCTCACCAAGATTATCGCAGAAAATGCATATCTCAGCTTGAAACCCCACGAAAACCAAGATGTCGCTGGTACTGCATATCCAACGCACTGTGGAGTGGTGAAAACACCAGATAACGTGTTTCTCGCATTGAATAGCTCGAAACGAGCGATCTCGATGATTCTGCATACTTCGGACAGAAGTCTCAACAAGATTGTCGCAGAAAATGCATATCTCACCTTGAAACCCCACGAAAACCAAGATATCTACTGTTCTGCATATCAAACGCACTATGGAGTGGTGAAAACACCAGATAACGTGTTTCTCGCACTAACTAGCTCGAAAAGAGCGATCTCGATGATTCAGCATACTTCGGACAGAAGTCTCACCAAGATTATCGCAGAAAATGCATTTCTATGCTTGAAACCCACGAAAACCAAGATATCGCCGGTTCTGCATTTCAAACGCACTGTGGAGTGGTGAAAACACCAGATAACGCGTTTCTCGCATTTAATAGCTCGAAACGAGCGATCTCGATGATTCTGCATACTTCGGACAGAAGTCTCACCAAAATTATCGTAAAAAATGCATATCTGAGCTTGAAACCCTACGAAAGCCAAGATATCGCTGGTTCTGCATATCGAACGCACTGTGGAGTGGTGAAAACACCGGATAAGGTTTTTCTCGCATTAACTAGCTCGAAAAGAGCGATCTCAATGATTCTGCATACTTCGGACAGAAGTCTCAACAAGATTATCGCAGAAAATGCATATCTCAGCTTGAAACCCCACGAAAACCAAGATATCGCTGTGTTCAGCATATCAAACGCACTGTGGAGTGGTGAGCACCCCAGAAAACGTGTTTCTCGCATTAAATAGCTCGAATAGAGCGATCTCGATGATTCTGCAAACTTCGCACAGAAGTCTCAACAAGATTATCGCAGAAAATGCATATCTCAACTTGAAACCCCACGAAAACCAAGATATCTACTGTTCTGCATATCAAACGTACTATGGAGTGGTGAAAACACCAGATAACGTGTTTCTCGCACTAGCTAGCTCGAAAAGAGCGATCCTGATGATTCAGCATACTTCGGACAGAAGTCGCACCAAGATTATCAGAGAAAATGCATGTCTCAGCTTGAAACCCCACGAAAACCAAGATATCTACTGTTCTGCATAACAAACGCACTGTGGAGTGGTGAAAACACCAGATAACGTGTTTCTCGCACTAACTATCTCGAAAAGAGCGATCTCGATGATTCAGCATACTTCGGACAGAAGTCTCACAAAGATTATCGCAGAAAATGCATATCTCAGCTTGAAACCCCACGAAAACCAAGATATCGCTGTGTTCAGCATATCAAACGCACTGTGGAGTGGTGAACACCCCAGAAAACGTGTTTCTCGCATTAAATAGCTCGAATAGAGCGATCTCGTAGATTCTTCATACTTCGGACAGAAGTCTCACCAAGATTACCGTAAAAATGCATATCTCAGCTTGAAACCCCACGAAAGCCAAGATATCGCTGGTTCTGCATATCAAACGCACTGTGGAGTGGTGAAAACACCGGATAAGGTTTTTCTCGCATTAACTAGCTCGAAAAGAGCGATCTCGATGTTTCAGCGTACTTCGGACAGAAGTCTCACCAAGCTTATCGTAGAAAATGCATATCTCAGCTTGAAACCCCAAGCAAGCCAAGATATCGCTGGTTCTGCCTATCAAACGCACTGTGGAGTGGTGAAAACACCGGATAAGGTTTTTCTCGCATTAACTAGCTCGAAAAGAGCGATCTCGATGTTTCAGCATACATCGGACAGAAGTCTCACCAAGCTTATCGTAGAAAATGCATATCTCAGCTTGAAACCCGACGAAAACCAAAATATCTCCGGTTCTGCATATCCAACGCACTGTGGAGTGGTGAAAACACCAGATAACGTGTTTCTCGCATTGAATAGCTCGAAACGAGCGATCTCGATGATTCTGCATACTTCGGACAGAAGTCTCACCAAGATTATCGCAGAAAATGCATATCTCAGCTTGAAACCCCAAGCAAGCCATGATATCGCTGGTTCTGCCTATCAAACGCACTGTGGAGTGGTGAAAACACCGGATAAGGTTTTTCTCGCATTAACTAGCTCGAAAAGAGCGATCTCGATGTTTCAGCATACTTCGGACAGAAGTCTCACCAAGCTTATCGTAGAAAATGCATATCTCAGCTTGAAACCCGACGAAAACCAAAATATCTCCGGTTCTGCATATCCAACGCACTGCGGAGTGGTGAAAGCACCAAATAACGTGTTTCTCGCATTAAATATCTCGAATAGAGCGATCTCGATGATTCTTCATACTTCGGACAGAAGTCTCAACAAGATTATCGCAGAAAATGCATATCTCAGCTTGAAACCCCACGAAAACCAAGATATCTACTGTTCTGCATATCAAACGCACTATGGAGTGGTGATAACACCAGAAAACGTGTTTCTCGCACTAACTAGCTCGAAAAGAGCGATCTCGATGATTCAGCATACTTCGGACAGAAGTCTCACCAAGATTATCGCAGAAAATACATATCTCTGCTTGAAACCCCACGAAAAACAAGATATCGCCGGTTCTGCATTTCAAACGCAATGTGGAGTGGTGAAAACACCAGATAACGTGTTTCTCGCATTGAATAGCTCGAAACGAGCGATCTCGATGATTCTGCATACTTCGGACAGAAGTCTCACCAAGATTATCGCAGAAAATGCATATCTCTGCTTGAAACCCCACGAAAACCAAGATATCGCTGTGTTCAGCATATCAAACGCACCGTGGAGTGGTGAACACCCCAGAAAACGTGTTTCTCGCATTAAATAGCTCGAAACGATCGATCTCGATGATTCTGCATACTTCGGACAGAAGTCTCAACAAGATTATCGCAGAAAATGCATATCTCAGCTTGAAACCCCACGAAAACCAAGATATCGCTGTGTTCAGCATATCAAACGCACTGTGGAGTGAGTGGTGAACACCCCAGAAAACGTGTTTCTCGCATTAAATAGCTCGAATAGAGCGATCTCGATGATTCTGCAAACTTCGCACAGAAGTCTCAACAAGATTATCGCAGAAAATGCATATCTCAGCTTGAAACCCCACGAAAACCAAGATATCTACTGTTCTGCATATCAAACGCACTGTGGAGTGGCGAAAACACCAGATAACGTGTTTCTCGCACTAACTAGCTCGAAAAGAGCGATCTCGATGATTCAGCATACTTCGGACAGAAGTCTCAACAAGATTATCGCAGAAAATGCATATCTCAGCTTGAAATCCCACGAAAACCAAGATATCTCCGGTTCTGCATATCCAACGAACTGTGGAGTGGTGAAAACCCCAGAAAACGAGTTTCTCGCATTAAATAGCTCGAAAAGAGCGCTCTCGATGTTTCTGCATACTTCGGACAGATGTTTCACCAAGATTATCGTAGAAAATGCATATCTCATCTTGAAACCCGACGAAAACCAAAATATCGCAGGTTCTGCATATCAAACCAACTGTGGAGTGGTGAAAACACCAGATAACGTGTTTCTCGCATTAAATAGCTCGAAAAGTGCGATCTCGATGATTCTGCATACTTCGGACAGAAGTCTCACAAAGCTTATCGTAGAAAATGCATATCTCAGCTTGAAACCCGACGAAAACCAAAATATCTCCGGTTCTGCATATCCAACGCACTGTGGAGTGGTGAAAACACCAGATAACGTGTTTCTCGCATTAAATAGATCGAAACAAGCGATCTCGATGATTCTGCATACTTCGGACAGAAGTCTCAACAAGATTATCACAGAATATGCATATCTCAGCTTGAAACCTTGACGAAAACCAAAATATCTCCGGTTCTGCATATCCAACGCACTGCGGAGTGGTGAAAGCACCAAATAACGTGTTTCTCGCATTAAATATCTCGAATAGAGCGATCTCGATGATTCTTCATACTTCGGACAGAAGTCTCACCAAGATTATCGCAGAAAATGCATATCTCAGCTTAAATCCCCACGAAAACCAAGATATCGCCGGTTCTGCATATCAAACGCACTGTGGAGTGGTGAAAACACCAGATAACGTGTTTCTCGCATTAAATAGCTCGAATAGAGCGATCTCGATGTTTCTTCATACTTCGGACAGAAGTCTCACCAAGATTATCGTAAAAAATGCATATCTCAGCTTGAAACCCCACGAAAACCAAGATATCGCCGGTTCTGCATATCATACGCACTGTGGAGTGGTGAAAACACCAGATAACGTGTTTCTCGCACTAACTAGCTCGAAAAGAGCGATCTCGATGATTCAGCATACTTCGGACAGAAGTCTCACCATGATTATCGTAAAAAATGCATATCTCAGCTTGAAACCCCACGAAAACCAAGATATCTACTGTTCTGCATTTCAAACGCAATGTGGAGTGGTGAAAACACCAGATAACGTGTTTCTCGCATTGAATAGCTCGAAACGAGCGATCTCGATGATTCTGCATACTTCGGACAGAAGTCTCACCAAGATTATCGCAGAAAATGCATATCTCTGCTTGAAACCCCACGAAAACCAAGATATCGCTGTGTTCAGCATATCAAACGCACTGTGGAGTGGTGAACACCCCAGAAAACGTGTTTCTCGCATTAAATAGCTCGAAACGATCGATCTCGATGATTCTGCATACTTCGGACAGAAGTGTCAACAAGATTATCGCAGAAAATGCATATCTCAGCTTGAAACCCCACGAAAACCAAGATATCGCTGTGTTCAGCATATCAAACGCACTGTGGAGTGAGTGGTGAACACCCCAGAAAACGTGTTTCTCGCATTAAATAGCTCGAATAGAGCGATCTCGATGATTCTGCAAACTTCGCACAGAAGTCTCAACAAGATTATCGCAGAAAATGCATATCTCAGCTTGAAACCCCACGAAAACCAAGATATCTACTGTTCTGCATATCAAACGCACTGTGGAGTGGCGAAAACACCAGATAACGTGTTTCTCGCACTAACTAGCTCGAAAAGAGTGATCTCGATGATTCAGCATACTTCGGACAGAAGTCTCAACAAGATTATCGCAGAAAATGCATATCGCAGCTTGAAATCCCACGCAAACCAAGATATCTCCGGTTCTGCATATCCAACGAACTGTGGAGTGGTGAAAACCCCAGAAAACGAGTTTCTCGCATTAAATAGCTCGAAAAGAGCGCTCTCGATGTTTCTGCATACTTCGGACAGAAGTCTCAACAAGATTATCGCTGAAAATGCATATCTCAGCTTGAAACCCCACGAAAACCGAGATATGTACTGTTCTGCATATCAAACGCACTGTGGAGTGTTGAAAACACCAGATAACGTGTTTCTCGCACTACCTAGCTCGAAAAGAGCGATCTCGATGATTCAGCATACTTCGGACAGAAGTCTCACCAAGATTATCGCAGAAAATGCATATCTCAGCTTGAATCCCCACGAAAACCAAGATATCGCCGGTTCTGCATATCAAACGCACTGTGGAGTGGTGAAAACACCAGATAACGTGTTTCTCGCATTAAATAGCTCGAATAGAGCGATCTCGATGTTTCTTCATACTTCGGACAGAAGTCTCACCAAGATTATCGTAAAAAATGCATATCTCAGCTTGAAACCCCACGAAAACCAAGATATCGCCGGTTCTGCATATCATACGCACTGTGGAGTGGTGAAAACACCAGATAACGTGTTTCTCGCATTAAATAGCTCGAAACGAGCGATCTCGATCATTAAGCATACTTCGGACAGAAGTCTCACCAAGATTATCGTAAAAAATGCATATCTCAGCTTGAAACCCCACGAAAACCAAGATATCGCTGGTTCTGCATATCAAACGCACTGTGGAGTGATGAAAACACCAGATAACGTGTTTCTCGCATTAAATAGCTCGAAAAGAGCGATCTCGACGATAATCTTGGTGAGACTTCTGTCAGAAGTATGCAGAATCTTCGAGAACGCTCTTTTCGAGCTACATAATGCGAGAAACACGTTATCTGGTGTTTTCACCACTCCACAGTGCGTTTGATATGCAGAACCGGCGATATCTTGGCTTTCGTCGGGTATCAAGCTGAGATATGCATTTTCAACTATAATTTTGGTGAGACTTCTGTCAGAAGTACGCAGAATCATCGTGATCGCTCTTTTCGAGCTATATAATGCGAGAAGCACGTTGTCTGGTTGTTTTCACGACTCCACAGTGCGTTTGATATGCAGAACCGGCGACATCTTGATTTTCGTGAGGTTTCAATCTGAGATATGGATTTTCTGCGATAATCTTGGTGATACTTCAGTCAGAAGTATGCAGAATCATCTAGATCGCTCTTTTCAAGCTATTTAATGCGACAAAACAAGTTTTCTGGTGTTTTCAACATTCCACAGTGCGTTTTATATGCAGAACCGGCGATATCTTGATTTTCGTGGTGTTTCCAGCTGAGATATACATTTTCTGCGATAATCTTGGTGAGTCTTCAGTCAGAAGTATGCAGGATCTTCGAGAACGCTCTTTTCGAGCTACTTATTGCGACAAACACGTTATCTGGTGTTTTCAGCACTCCACAGTGCGTTTGATATGCAGAACCAGCGATATCTTGGTTTTCGTGGGGTTTCAAGCTGAGATATGCATTTTTTACGATAATCTTGGTGAGACTTCTGTCCGAAGTATGCTGAAACATCGAGATCGCTCTTTTCGAGCTAGTTAATGCGAGAAAAACCTTATCCGGTGTTTTCACCACTCCACAGTGCGTTTGTTATGCAGAACCAGCGATATCTTGGCTTTCGTGGGGTTTCAAGCTGAGATATGCATTTTTTACGATAATCTTGGTGAGACTTCTGTCCGAAGTATGAAGAAACATCGAGATCGCTCTATTCGAGCTATTTAATGCGAGAAACACGTTTTCAGGGTGTTTTCACCACTCCACAGTGCGTTTGATGTGCAGAACCGGAGATAACTTGGTGTTCGTGAGGTTTCAAGCTGAGATATGGATTTTCTGCGATAATCTTGGTGAGACTTCAGTCAGAAGTATGCAGAATCAACTAGATGGCTCTTTTCGAGCTACTTAATGCGCGAAACACGTTTTCTTGTGTTTTCACCACTCCACGGTACGTTTGATATGCAGAACCGGAGAGAACTCGGTTTTCGTCGGGTTTCAAGCTGAGATATGCATTTCCTACGATAATCTTGGTGAGACTTCTGTCAGAAGTATGCAGGATCTTCGATCACGCTCTTTTCGAGCTACTTATTGCGACAAACACGTTATCTGGTGTTTTCAGCACTCCACAGTGCGTTTGATATGCAGAACCAGCGATATCTTGGTTTTCGTGGGGTTTCAAGCTGAGATATGCATTGTTTATGATAATCTTGGTGAGACTTCTGTCCGAAGTATGCTGAAACGTCGAGAGCGCTCTTTTCGAGCTATTTAATGCGAGAAACACGTTTTCTGGGGTTTTCACCACTCCACAGTTCGTTGGATATGCAGAACAGTAGATATCCTGGTTTTCGTGGGGTTTCAAGCAGAGATATGCATTTTCTGCGATAATCTTGGTGAGACTTCTGTTAGAAGAATGCAGAATCATCGAGATCGCACTTTTCGAGCTACTTAATTCGAGAAACACGTTATCTGGTGTTTTCACCACTCCACAGTTGGTTTGATATGCAGAACCGGCGGTATTTTGGTTTTCGTGGGTTTTCAAGCTGAGATATGCATTTTTCATGATAATCTTGGTGAGACTTCTGTCCGAAGCATGACGAATCATCGAGATCGCTCTTTTCGAGCTATTTAATGCGAGAAACACGTTTTCTGGGGTTTTCACCACTCCACAGTTCGTTGGATATGCAGAACAGTAGATATCTTGGTTTTCGTGGGGTTTCAAGCAGAGATATGCATTTTCTGCGATAATCTTGGTGAGACTTCTGTTAGAAGTATGCAGAATCATCGAGATCGCACTTTTCGAGCTACTTAATGCGAGAAACACGTTATCTGGTATTTTCACCACTCCACAGTTGGTTTGATATGCAGAACCGGCGGTATTTTGGTTTTCGTGGTGTTTCCAGCTGAGATATGCATTTTCTACGATTATACTGGTGAGCCTTCTGTCAGAAGTATGCAGAATCCTCGAGAACGCTCTTTTCGAGCTACTTAATGCGCGAAACACGTTTTCTTGTGTTTTCACCACTCCACGGTACGTTTGATATGCAGAACCGGAGAGAACTCGGTTTTCGTCGGGTTTCAAGCTGAGATATGCATTTCCTACGATAATCTTGGTGAGACTTCTGTCAGAAGTATGCAGGATCTTCGAGAACGCTCTTTTCGAGCTACTTATTGCGACAAACACGTTATCTGGTGTTTTCAGCACTCCACAGTGCGTTTGATATGCAGAACCAGCGATATCTTGGTTTTCGTGGGGTTTCAAGCTGAGATATGCATTTTTTATGATAATCTTGGTGAGACTTCTGTCCGAAGTATGCTTAAATATCGAGATCGCTCGTTTCGAGCTATTCAACGCGAGAAACACGTTATCTGGTGTTTTCACCACTCCACAGTGCGTATGATATGCAGAACCGGCGATATGTTGGTTTTCGTGGGGTTTCAAGATGAGATATGCATTTTCTGCGATAATCTTGGTGTGACTTCTGTCCGAAGTATGCTTAAATATCGAGATCGCTCGTTTCGAGCTATTCAACGCGAGAAACACGTTATCTGGTGTTTTCACCACTCCACAGTGCGTATGATATGCAGAACCGGCGATATGTTGGTTTTCGTGGGGTTTCAAGATGAGATATGCATTTTCTGCGATAATCTTGGTGTGACTTCTGTCCGAAGTATGCTGAAACGTCGAGAGCACTCTTTTCGAGCTATTTAATGCGAGAAACACGTTTTCTGGGGTTTTCACCACTCCACAGTTCGTTGGATATGCAGAACAGTAGATATCTTGGTTTTCGTGGGGTTTCAAGCAGAGATATGCATTTTCTGCGATAATCTTGGTGAGACTTCTGTTAGAAGTATGCAGAATCCTCGAGATCGCACTTTTCGAGCTACTTAATGCGAGAAACACGTTATCTGGTGTTTTCACCACTCCACAGTGCGTTTGATATGCAGAACAGTAGATATCTTGGTTTTCGTGGGGTTTCAAGCTGAGATATGCATTTTCTGCGATAAGCTTGGTGAAACATCTGTCCGAAGTATGCCGAAACATCGAGAGCGCTCTTTTCGAGCTATTTAATGCGAGAAACACGTTATCTGGTGTTTTCACCACTCCACAGTGCGTTTGATATGCAGAACCAGCGATATCTTGGTTTTTGTGGCATTTCAAGCTGAGATATGCATTTCCTGCGATAATCTTGGTGAGACTTCTGTCCGAAGTATGCTGAATCATCGAGATCGCTCTTTTCGAGCTATTTAATGCGAGAAACACGTTTTCTGGGGTTTTCACCACTCCACAGTTCGTTGGATATGCAGAACAGTAGATATCTTGGTTTTCGTGGGGTTTCAAGCAGAGATATGCATTTTCTGCGATAATCTTGGTGAGACTTCTGTTAGAAGTATGCAGAATCATCGAGATCGCACTTTTCGAGCTACTTAATGCGAGAAACACGTTATCTGGTGTTTTCACCACTCCACAGTTGGTTTGATATGCAGAACCGGCGGTATTTTGGTTTTCGTGGGGTTTCAAGCTGAGATATGCATTTTTCACGATAATCTTGGTGAGACTTCTGTCCGAAGTATGCAGAATCATCGAGATCGCTCGTTTCGAGCTATTTAATGCGAGAAACACGTTATCTGGTGTTTTCACCACCCCACAGTGCGTTTGATATGCAGAACCGACGATATCGTGGTTTTCGTGGGGTTTCAAGCTGAGATATGCATTTTCTGCGATAAGCTTGGTGAAACATCTGTCCGAAGTATGCAGAATCTTCGAGAACGCTCTTTTCGAGCTACTTAATGCACGAAACACGTTTTCTGGTGTTTTCACCACTCCACAGTACGTTTGACATGCAGAACCGGAGATATCTTGGTTTCGGTCGGGTTTCAAGCTGAGATATGCATTTCCTGCGATAATCTTGTTGAGACAGCGGCCCGAAGTATGCTGAATCATCTAGATCGCTCTTTTCGAGCTATTTAATGCGAGAAACACGTTATCTGGTGTTTTCACCACTCCACAGTGCGTTTGATATGCAGAACCAGCGATATCTTGGTTTTTGTGGCATTTCAAGCTGAGATATGCATTTCCTGCGATAATCTTGGTGAGACTTCTGTCCGAAGTATGCTGAATCATCGAGATCGCTCTTTTCCAGCTATTTAATGCGAGAAACACGTTTTCTGGGGTTTTCACCACTCCACAGTTCGTTGGATATGCAGAACAGTAGATATCTTGGTTTTCGTGGGGTTTCAAGCAGAGATATGCATTTTCTGCGATAATCTTGGTGAGACTTCTGTTAGAAGTATGCAGAATCATCGAGATCGCACTTTTCGAGCTACTTAATGCGAGAAACACGTTATCTGGTGTTTTCACCACTCCACAGTGCGTTTGATATGCAGAACAGTAGATATCTTGGTTTTCGTGGGGTTTCAAGCTGAGATATGCATTTTCTGCGATAAGCTTGGTGAAACATCTGTCCGAAGTATGCCGAAACATCGAGAGCGCTCTTTTCGAGCTATTTAATGCGAGAAACACGTTATCTGGTGTTTTCACCACTCCACAGTGCGTTTGATATGCAGAACCAGCGATATCTTGGTTTTTGTGGCATTTCAAGCTGAGATATGCATTTCCTGCGATAATCTTGGTGAGACTTCTGTCCGAAGTATGCTGAATCATCGAGATCGCTCTTTTCGAGCTATTTAATGCGAGAAACACGTTTTCTGGGGTTTTCACCACTCCACAGTTCGTTGGATATGCAGAACAGTAGATATCTTGGTTTTCGTGGGTTTCAAGCAGAGATATGCATTTTCTGCGATAATCTTGGTGAGACTTCTGTTAGAAGTATGCAGAATCATCGAGATCGCACTTTTCGAGCTACTTAATGCGAGAAACACGTTATCTGGTGTTTTCACCACTCCACAGTTGGTTTGATATGCAGAACCGGCGGTATTTTGGTTTTCGTGGGGTTTCAAGCTGAGATATGCATTTTTCACGATAATCTTGGTGAGACTTCTGTCCGAAGTAAGCAGAATCATCGAGATCGCTCGTTTCGAGCTATTTAATGCGAGAAACACGTTATCTGGTGTTTTCACCACCCCACAGTGCGTTTGATATGCAGAACCGACGATATCGTGGTTTTCGTGGGGTTTCAAGCTGAGATATGCATTTCCTGCGATAATCTTGGTGAGACTTCTGTCCGAAGTATGCAGAATCTTCGAGATCGCTCTTTTCGAGCTAGTTAGTGCGAGAAACACGTTATCTGGTGTTTTCACCACTCCACAGTGCGTTTGATATGCAGAACAGTAGATATCTTGGTTTTCGTGGGGTTTCAAGCTGAGATATGCATTTTCTGCGATAATCTTGTTGAGACTTCTGTCCGAAGTATGCAGAATCATCGAAATCGCTCGTTTCGAGTTATTTAATGCGAGAAACACGTTATCTGGTGTTTTTACCACTCCACAGTGCGTTGGATATGCAGACCCGGAGATATTTTGGTTTTCGTCGGGTTTCAAGCTGAGATATGCATTTTCTTCGATAAGCTTGGTGAAACATCTGTCCGAAGTATGCAGAAACGTCGAGAGCGCTCTTTTCGAGCTATTTAATGCGAGAAACACGTTTTCTGGGGTTTTCACCACTCCACAGTTCGTTGGATATGCAGAACAGTAGATATCCTGGTTTTCGTGGGGTTTCAAGCAGAGATATGCATTTCCTGCGATAATCTTGGTGAGACTTCTGTCCGAAGTATGCTGAATCATCTAGATCGCTCTTTTCGAGCTATTTAATGCGAGAAACACGTTATCTGGTGTTTTCACCACTCCACAGTGCGTTTGATATGCAGAACCAGCGATATCTTGGTTTTTGTGGCATTTCAAGCTGAGATATGCATTTCCTGCGATAATCTTGGTGAGACTTCTGTCCGAAGTATGCTGAATCATCGAGATCGCTCTTTTCGAGCTATTTAATGCGAGAAACACGTTTTCTGGGGTTTTCACCACTCCACAGTTCGTTGGATATGCAGAACAGTAGATATCTTGGTTTTCGTGGGGTTTCAAGCAGAGATATGCATTTTCTGCGATAATCTTGGTGAGACTTCTGTTAGAAGTATGCAGAATCATCGAGATCGCACTTTTCGAGCTACTTAATGCGAGAAACACGTTATCTGGTGTTTTCACCACTCCACAGTTGGTTTGATATGCAGAACCGGCGGTATTTTGGTTTTCGTGGGGTTTCAAGCTGAGATATGCATTTTTCACGATAATCTTGGTGAGACTTCTGTCCGAAGTATGCAGAATCATCGAGATCGCTCGTTTCGAGCTACTTAATGCGAGAAACACGTTATCTGGTGTTTTCACCACTCCACAGTGCGTTGGATATGCAGAACCGGAGATATTTTGGTTTTCGGTCGGGTTTCAAGCTGAGATATGCATTTTCTACGATAATCTTGGTGAGACTTCTGTCAGAACTATGCAGAAACATCGAGAGCGCTCTTTTCGAGCTATTTATTGCGAGAAACACGTTATCTGGTGTTTTCACCACTCCACAGTGCGTTTGATATGCAGTACCAGCGATATCTTGGTTTCGGTCGGGTTTCAAGCTGAGATATACATTTACTACGATAATCTTGGTGAGACTTCTGTCAGAAGTATGCAGAATCTTCGAGAACACTATTTTCGAGCTATTTAATGCGAGAAACACGTTATCTGGTGTTTTCACCACTCCACAGTGCGTTTGACATGCAGAACCGGAGATATCTTGGTTTCGGTCGGGTTTCAAGCTGAGATATGCATTTCCTGCGATAATCTTGTTGAGACATCGGCCCGAAGTATGCAGAATCATCGAGATCGCTCTTTTCGAGCTATTTATTGCGAGAAACACGTTATCTGGTGTTTTCACCACTCCACAGTGCGTTTGATATGCAGAACCAGCGATATATTGGTTTTCGTGGCATTTCAAGCTGAGATATGCATTTCCTGCGATATTCTTGGTGAGACTTCTGTCCGAAGTATGCTTAATCATCGAGATCGCTCTCTTCGAGCTAGTTAGAGCGAGAAACACGTTATCTGGTGTTTTCACCACTCCACAGTGCGTTTGACATGCAGAACCGCAGAAATCTTGGTTTCGTTCGGGTTTCAAGCTGAGATATGCATTTTCTACGATAATCTTGGTGAGACTTCTGTCAGAAGTATGCAGAATCTTCGAGAACGCTCTTTTCGAGCTACTTAATGCACGAAACACGTTTTCTGGTGTTTTCACCACTCCACAGTACGTTTGACATGCAGAACCGGAGATATCTTGGTTTCGGTCGGGTTTCAAGCTGAGATATGCATTTTCTACGATAATCCTGGTGAGACTTCTGTCAGAAGTATGCAGAATCTTCGAGATCGCTCTTTTCGAGCTAGTTAGTGCGAGAAACACGTTATCTGGTGTTTTCACCACTCCACAGTGCGTTTGACATGCAGAACAGTAGATATCTTGGTTTTCGTGGGGTTTCAAGCTGAGATATGCATTTTCTGCGATAATCTTGTTGAGACTTCTGTCCGAAGTATGCAGAATCATCGAAATCGCTCGTTTCGAGTTATTTAATGCGAGAAACACGTTATCTGGTGTTTTTACCACTCCACAGTGCGTTGGATATGCAGAACCGGAGATATTTTGGTTTTCGTCGGGTTTCAAGCTGAGATATGCATTTTCTTCGATAAGCTTGGTGAAACATCTGTCCGAAGTATGCAGAAACGTCGAGTGCGCTCTTTTCGAGCTATTTAATGCGAGAAACACGTTTTCTGGGGTTTTCACCACTCCACAGTTCGTTGGATATGCAGAACAGTAGATATCTTGGTTTCGGTCGGGTTTCAAGCTGAGATATGCATTTCCTGCGATAATCTTGTTGAGACATCGGCCCGAAGTATGCTGAATCATCTAGATCGCTCTTTTCGAGCTATTTAATGCGAGAAACACGTTATCTGGTGTTTTCACCACTCCACAGTGCGTTTGATATGCAGAACCAGCGATATCTTGGTTTTTGTGGCATTTCAAGCTGAGATATGCATTTCCTGCGATAATCTTGGTGAGACTTCTGTCCGAAGTATGCTGAATCATCGAGATCGCTCTTTTCCAGCTATTTAATGCGAGAAACACGTTTTCTGGGGTTTTCACCACTCCACAGTTCGTTGGATATGCAGAACAGTAGATATCTTGGTTTTCGTGGGGTTTCAAGCAGAGATATGCATTTTCTGCGATAATCTTGGTGAGACTTCTGTTAGAAGTATGCAGAATCATCGAGATCGCACTTTTCGAGCTACTTAATGCGAGAAACACGTTATCTGGTGTTTTCACCACTCCACAGTGCGTTTGATATGCAGAACAGTAGATATCTTGGTTTTCGTGGGGTTTCAAGCTGAGATATGCATTTTCTGCGATAAGCTTGGTGAAACATCTGTCCGAAGTATGCCGAAACATCGAGAGCGCTCTTTTCGAGCTATTTAATGCGAGAAACACGTTATCTGGTGTTTTCACCACTCCACAGTGCGTTTGATATGCAGAACCAGCGATATCTTGGTTTTTGTGGCATTTCAAGCTGAGATATGCATTTCCTGCGATAATCTTGGTGAGACTTCTGTCCGAAGTATGCTGAATCATCGAGATCGCTCTTTTCGAGCTATTTAATGCGAGAAACACGTTTTCTGGGGTTTTCACCACTCCACAGTTCGATGGATATGCAGAACAGTAGATATCTTGGTTTTCGTGGGGTTTCAAGCAGAGATATGCATTTTCTGCGATAATCTTGGTGAGACTTCTGTTAGAAGTATGCAGAATCATCGAGATCGCACTTTTCGAGCTACTTAATGCGAGAAACACGTTATCTGGTGTTTTCACCACTCCACAGTTGGTTTGATATGCAGAACCGGCGGTATTTTGGTTTTCGTGGGGTTTCAAGCTGAGACATGCATTTTTCACGATAATCTTGGTGAGACTTCTGTCCGAAGTATGCAGAATCATCGAGATCGCTCGTTTCGAGCTATTTAATGCGAGAAACACGTTATCTGGTGTTTTCACCACCCCACAGTGCGTTTGATATGCAGAACCGACGATATCGTGGTTTTCGTGGGGTTTCAAGCTGAGATATGGATTTTCTGCGATAATGTTGTTGAGACTTCTGTCCGAAGTATGCAGAATCATCGAGATCGCTCGTTTCGAGCTACTTAATGCGAGAAACACGTTATCTGGTGTTTTCACCACTCCACAGTGCGTTGGATATGCAGAACCGGAGATATTTTGGTTTTCGGTCGGGTTTCAAGCTGAGATATGCATTTTCTACGATAATCCTGGTGAGACTTCTGTCAGAAGTATGCAGAATCTTCGAGATCGCTCTTTTCGAGCTAGTTAGTGCGAGAAACACGTTATCTGGTGTTTTCACCACTCCACAGTGCGTTTGATATGCAGAACAGTAGATATCTTGGTTTTCGTGGGGTTTCAAGCTGAGATATGCATTTTCTGCGATAATCTTGTTGAGACTTCTGTCCGAAGTATGCAGAATCATCGAAATCGCTCGTGTCGAGTTATTTAATGCGAGAAACACGTTATCTGGTGTTTTTACCACTCCACAGTGCGTTGGATATGCAGACCCGGAGATATTTTGGTTTTCGTCGGGTTTCAAGCTGAGATATGCATTTTCTTCGATAAGCTTGGTGAAACATCTGTCCGAAGTATGCAGAAACGTCGAGAGCGCTCTTTTCGAGCTATTTAATGCGAGAAACACGTTTTCTGGGGTTTTCACCACTCCACAGTTCGTTGGATATGCAGAACAGTAGATATCCTGGTTTTCGTGGGGTTTCAAGCAGAGATATGCATTTCCTGCGATAATCTTGGTGAGACTTCTGTCCGAAGTATGCTGAATCATCTAGATCGCTCTTTTCGAGCTATTTAATGCGAGAAACACGTTATCTGGTGTTTTCACCACTCCACAGTGCGTATGATATGCAGAACCAGCGATATCTTGGTTTTTGTGGCATTTCAAGCTGAGATATGCATTTCCTGCGATAATCTTGGTGAGACTTCTGTCCGAAGTGTGCTGAATCATCGAGATCGCTCTTTTCGAGCTATTTAATGCGAGAAACACGTTTTCTGGGGTTTTCACCACTCCACAGTTCGTTGGATATGCAGAACAGTAGATATCTTGGTTTTCGTGGGGTTTCAAGCAGAGATATGCATTTTCTGCGATAATCTTGGTGAGACTTCTGTTAGAAGTATGCAGAATCATCGAGATCGCACTTTTCGAGCTACTTAATGCGAGAAACACGTTATCTGGTGTTTTCACCACTCCACAGTTGGTTTGATATGCAGAACCGGCGGTATTTTGGTTTTCGTGGGGTTTCAAGCTGAGATATGCATTTTTCACGATAATCTTGGTGAGACTTCTGTCCGAAGTATGCAGAATCATCGAGATCGCTCGTTTCGAGCTACTTAATGCGAGAAACACGTTATCTGGTGTTTTCACCACTCCACAGTGCGTTGGATATGCAGAACCGGAGATATTTTGGTTTTCGGTCGGGTTTCAAGCTGAGATATGCATTTTCTACGATAATCTTGGTGAGACTTCTGTCAGAACTATGCAGAAACATCGAGAGCGCTCTTTTCGAGCTATTTATTGCGAGAAACACGTTATCTGGTGTTTTCACCACTCCACAGTGCGTTTGATATGCAGTACCAGCGATATCTTGGTTTCGGTCGGGTTTCAAGCTGAGATATACATTTACTACGATAATCTTGGTGAGACTTCTGTCAGAAGTATGCAGAATCTTCGAGAACACTATTTTCGAGCTATTTAATGCGAGAAACACGTTATCTGGTGTTTTCACCACTCCACAGTGCGTTTGACATGCAGAACCGGAGATATCTTGGTTTCGGTCGGGTTTCAAGCTGAGATATGCATTTCCTGCAATAATCTTGTTGAGACATCGGCCCGAAGTATGCAGAATCATCGAGATCGCTCTTTTCGAGCTATTTATTGCGAGAAACACGTTATCTGGTGTTTTCACCACTCCACAGTGCTTTTGATATGCAGAACCAGCGATATATTGGTTTTCGTGGCATTTCAAGCTGAGATATGCATTTCCTGCGATATTCTTGGTGAGACTTCTGTCCGAAGTATGCTTAATCATCGAGATCGCTCTCTTCGAGCTAGTTAGAGCGAGAAACACGTTATCTGGTGTTTTCACCACTCCACAGTGCGTTTGACATGCAGAACCGGAGATATCTTGGTTTCGGTTGGGTTTCACGCTGAGATATGCATTTTCAGCGATAATCTTGGTGAGACTTCTGTCCGAAGTATGCTGAATCATCGAGATCGCTCTTTTCGAGCTAGTTAGTGCGAGAAACACGTTATCTGGTGTTTTCACCACTCCACAGTGCGTTTGATATGCAGAACCGGCGGTATTTTGGTTTTCGTGGGGTTTCAAGCTGAGATATGCATTTTTCACGATAATCTTGGTGAGACTTCTGTCCGAAGTATGCAGAATCATCGAGATCGCTCGTTTCGAGCTATTTAATGCGAGAAACACGTTATCTGGGGTTTTCACCACCCCACAGTGCGTTTGATATGCAGAACCAGCAACATCTTGATTTTCGTGAGGTTTCGAGCTGAGATATGCATTTTCTGCGATAATATTGGTGAGACTTCTGTCAGAAGTATGCAGAAACATCGAGAGCGCTCTTTTCCAGCTATTTATTGCGAGAAACACGTTATCTGGTGTTTTCACCACTCCACAGTGCGTTTGATATGCAGAACCGGCGATATTTTGGTTTTCGTGGGGTTGCAAGCTGAGATATGCATTTCCTGCGATAATCTTGGTGAGAATTCTGTCCGAAGAATGCAGAATCATCGAGAACGCTCGTTTCGAGCTACTTAATGCGAGAAACACGTTATCTGCTGTTTTCACCACTCCACAGTGCGTTTGATATGCAGAACCAGCGATATCTTGGCTTTCGTGGGGTTTCAAGCTGAGATATGCATTTTTTACGATAATCTTGTTGAGACTTCTGTCCGAAGTATGAAGAATCATCGAGATCGCTCTATTCGAGCTATTTATTGCGAGAAACACGTTTTCTGGGGTTTTCACCACTCCACAGTGCGTTGGATATGCAGCACCAGCGATATTTTGGTTTTCGTGGGGTTGCAAGCTGAGATATGCATTTTCAGCGATAATCTTGGTGAGACTTCTGTCCGAAGTATGCTGAATCATCGAGATCGCTCTTTTCGAGCTAGTTAGTGCGAGAAACACGTTATCTGGTGTTTTCACCACTCCACAGTGCGTTAGATATGCAGAACAGCAGATATTCTGGTTTTCGTGGGGTTTCAAGCTGAGATATGCATTTCCTGCGATAATCTTGGTGAGACTTCTGTCCGAAGAATGCAGAATCATCGAGAACGCTCGTTTCGAGCTACTTAATGCGAGAAACACGGTATCTGGTGTTTTCACCACTCCACAGTGCGTTTGATTTGCAGAACCAGCGATATCTTGGCTTTCGTGGGGTTTCAAGCTGAGATATGCATTTTCAACGATAATCTTGGTGAGATTTCTGTCAGAAGTATGCAGAATCTTCGAGATCGCACTTTTCGAGCTATTTAATGCGATAAACACGTTCTCTGGTTGTTTTCACCACTCCACAGTGCGTTTGATATGCAGAACCAGCAACATCTTGATTTTCGTGAGGTTTCGAGCTGAGAAATGCATTTTCTGCGATAATATTGGTGAGACTTCTGTCCGAAGTATGCTGAATCATCGACATCGCTTGTTTCGAGCTATTTAATGCGAGAAACACGTTATCTGGTGTTTTCACCACTCCACAGTGCGTATGATATACAGAACCGGCGATATCTTGGTTTTCGTGGGGTTTCAAGCTGAGATATGCATTTTCTGCGATAATCTTGGTGGACTTCTGTCCGAAGTATGCTGAAACATCGAGATCGCTCTTTTCGAGCTAGTTAATGCGAGAAACACGTTATCTGGGGTTTTCACCACTCCACAGTGCGTTTGATATGCAGAACCAGCGATATCTTGGTTTTCGTGGGGTTTCAAGCTGAGATAATCATTTTCAGCGATAATCTTGGTGAGACTTCTGTCTGAAGTATGCTGAATCATCGAGATCGCTCTTTTCGAGCTAGTTAGTGCGAGAAACACGTTATCTGGTGTTTTCACCACTCCACAGTGCGTTGGATATGCTGAACAGCAGATATTTTCGTTTTCGTGGGGTTGCAAGCTGAGATATGCATTTTCAGCGATAATCTTGGTGAGACTTCTGTCCGAAGTATGCTGAGTCATCGAGGTCGTTCTTTTCGAGATAGTTAGTGCGAGAAACACGTTATCTGGTGTTTTTACCACTCCACAGTGCGTTGGATATGCAGAACAGCAGATATTTTGGTTTTCGTGGGGTTTCAAGCTGAGATATGCATTTCCTGCGATAATCTTGGTGAGACTTCTGTCCGAAGAATGCAGAATCATCGAGAACGCTCGTTTCGAGCTACTTAATGCGAGAAACACGTTATCTGCTGTTTTCACCACTCCACAGTGCGTTTGATATGCAGAACCAGCGATATCTTGGCTTTCGTGGGGTTTCAAGCTGAGATATGCATTTTTTACGATAATCTTGTTGAGACTTCTGTCCGAAGTATGAAGAATCATCGAGATCGCTCTATTCGAGCTATTTAATGCGAGAGACACGTTTTCTGGGGTTTTCACCACTCCACAGTGCGTTGGATATGCAGCACCAGCGATATTTTGGTTTTCGTGGGGTTGCAAGCTGAGATATGCATTTTCAGCGATAATCTTGGTGAGACTTCTGTCCGAAGTATGCTGAATCATCGAGATCGCTCTTTTCGAGCTAGTTAGTGCGAGAAACACGTTATCTGGTGTTTTCACCACTCCACAGTGCGTTGGATATGCAGAACAGCAGATATTCTGGTTTTCGTGGGGTTTCAAGCTGAGATATGCATTTCCTGCGATAATCTTGGTGAGACTTCTGTCCGAAGAATGCAGAATCATCGAGAACGCTCGTTTCGAGCTACTTAATGCGAGAAACACGGTATCTGGTGTTTTCACCACACCACAGTGCGTTTGATATGCAGAACCAGCGATATCTTGGCTTTCGTGGGGTTTCAAGCTGAGATATGCATTTTCTACGATAATCTTGGTGAGATTTCTGTCAGAAGTATGCAGAATCTTCGAGATCGCACTTTTCGAGCTATTTAATGCGATAAACACGTTCTCTGGTTGTTTTCACCACTCCACAGTGCGTTTGATATGCAGAACCAGCAACATCTTGATTTTCGTGAGGTTTCGAGCTGAGATATGCATTTTCTGCGATAATATTGGTGAGACTTCTGTCCGAAGTATGCTGAATCATCGACATCGCTTGTTTCGAGCTATTTAATGCGAGAAACACGTTATCTGGTGTTTTCACCACTCCACAGTGCGTATGATATGCAGAACCGGCGATATCTTGGTTTTCGTGGGGTTTCAAGCTGAGATATGCATTTTCTGCGATAATCTTGGTGGACTTCTGTCCGAAGTATGCTGAAACATCGAGATCGCTCTTTTCGAGCTAGTTAATGCGAGAAACACGTTATCTGGGGTTTTCACCACTCCACAGTGCGTTTGATATGCAGAACCAGCGATATCTTGGTTTTCGTGGGGTTTCAAGCTGAGATATGCATTTTGTGCGATAATCTTCGTGGACTTCTGTCCGAAGTATGCTGAAACATCGAGATCGCTCTTTTCGAGCTAGTTAATGCGAGAAACACGTTATCTGGTGTTTTCACCACTCCACAGTGCGTTTGACATGCAGAACCGGCGATATCTTGGTTTTCGTGGAGTTTCAAGCTGAGATAATCATTTTCAGCGATAATCTTGGTGAGACTTCTGTCTGAAGTATGCTGAATCATCGAGATCGCTCTTTTCGAGCTAGTTAGTGCGAGAAACACGTTATCTGGTGTTTTCACCACTCCACAGTGCGTTGGATATGCTGAACAGCAGATATTTTCGTTTTCGTGGGGTTTCAAGCTGAGATATGCATTTCCTGCGATAATCTTGGTGAGACTTCTGTCCGAAGTATGCAGAATCATCGAGAACGCTCGTTTCGAGCTACTTAATGCGAGAAACACGTTATCTGGTGTTTTCACCACTCCACAGTGCGTTTGACATGCAGAACCGGCGACATCTTGGTTTTCGTGGGGTTTCAAGCTGAGATATGCATTTTCTGCGATAATCTTGGTGGACTTCTGTCCGAAGTATGCTGAAACATCGAGATCGCTCTTTTCGAGCTAGTTAATGCGAGAAACACGTTATCTGGTGTTTTCACCACTCCACAGTGCGTTTGATATGCAGAACCAGCGATATCTTGGTTTTCGTGGGGTTTCAAGCTGAGATATGCATTTTCTGCGATAATCTTCGTGGACTTCTGTCCGAAGTATGCTGAAACATCGAGATCGCTCTTTTCGAGCTAGTTAATGCGAGAAACACGTTATCTGGTGTTTTCACCACTCCGCAGTGCGTTTGACATGCAGAACCGGCGATATCTTGGTTTTCGTGGGGTTTCAAGCTGAGATAATCATTTTCAGCGATAATCTTTGTGAGACTTCTGTCCGAAGAATGCAGAATCATCGAGAACGCTCGTTTCGAGCTACTTAATGCGAGAAACACGTTATCTGGTGTTTTCACCACTCCACAGTGCGTTTGATATGCAGAACCAGCGATATCTTGGCTTTCGTGGGGTTTCAAGCTGAGATATGCATTTTCTAGGATACTCTTGGTGTGACTTCTGTCCGAAGTATGCTGAATCATCTAGATCGCTCTTTTCGAGCTATTTAATGCGAGAAACACGTTTTCTGGGGTTTTCACCACTCCACAGTTCGTTGGATATGCAGAACAGGAGATATCTTGGTTTTCGTGGGGTTTCTAGCAGAGATATGCATTTTCTGCGATAATCATGGTGAGACTTCGGTTAGAAGTATGCAGAATCATCGAGATCGCTCTATTCGAGCTATTTAATGCGAGAAACACGTTTTCTGGGGTTTTCACCACTCCACAGTGCGTTTGATATGCAGAACCAGGGATATCTTGGTTTTCGTGGGGTTTCAAGCTGAGATATGCACTTTTTACGATATTCTTTGTGAGACTTCTGTCCGAAGAATGCAGAATCATCGAGAACGCTCGTTTCGAGCTACTTAATGCGAGAAACACGTTATCTGGTGTTTTCACCACTCCACAATGCGTTTGATATGCAGAACCAGCGATATCTTGGTTTTCGTGGGGTTTCAAGCTGAGATATGCATTTTTTACGATAATCTTGTTGATACTTCTGTCCGAAGTATGAAGAATCATCGAGATCGCTCTATTCGAGCTATTTAATGCGAGAAACACGTTTTCTGGGGTTTTCACCACTCCACAGTGCGTTTGATATGCAGAACCAGCGATATCTTGGTTTTCGTGGGGTTTCAAGCTGAGATATGCACTTTTTACGATAATCTTGGTGAGACTTCTGTCCGAAGTATGCTGAATCATCGACATCGCTTGTTTCGAGCTATTTAATGCGAGAACCACGTTATCTGGTGTTTTCACCACTCCACAGTGCGTATGATATGCAGAACCGGCGATATCTTGGTTTTCGTGGGGTTTCAAGCTGAGATATGCATTTTCTGCGATAATCTTGGTGGACTTCTGTCCGAAGTATGCTGAAACATCGAGATCGCTCTTTTCGAGCTAGTTAATGCGAGAAAGACGTTATCTGGGGGTTTCACCACTCCACAGTGCGTGTGATATGCAGAACCAGCGATATCTTGGTTTTCGTGGGGTTTCAAGCTGAGATATGCATTTACTGCGATAATCTTCGTGGACTTCTGTCCGAAGTATGCTGAAACATCGAGATCGCTCTTTTCGAGCTAGTTAATGCGAGAAACATGTTATCTGGTGTTTTCACCACTCCACAGTGCGTTTGATATGCAGAACAGTACATATCGTGGTTTTCGTGGGGTACCAAGCTGAGATATGCATTTTCTGCGATAATCTTGTTGAGACTTCTGTCTGAAGTATGCAGAATCATCGAGATCGCTCGTTTCGAGCTATTTAATGCGAGAATCACGTTATCTGGTGTTTTCACCACTCCACAGTGCGTTGGATATGCAGAACAGCAGGTATTTTGGTTTTCGTGGGGTTTCAAGCTGAGATATGCATTTCCTGCGATAATCTTGGTGAGACTTCTGTCCGAAGAATGCAGAATCATCGAGAACGCTCGTTACGAGCTACTTAGTGCGAGAAACACGTTATCTGGTGTTTTCACCACTCCACAGTGCGTTTGATATGCAGAACCAGCGATATCATGGCTTTCGTGGGGTTTCAAGCTGAGATATGCATTTTTTACGATAATCTTGTTGAGACTTCTGTCCGAAGTATGAAGAATCATCGAGATCGCTCTATTCGAGCTATTTAATGCGAGAAACACGTTTTCTGGGGTTTTCACCACTCCACAGTGCGTTGGATATGCAGAACAGCAGATATTTTGGTTTTCGTGGTGTTTCAAGATGAGATATGCATTTTCTGGGATAATCTTGGTGGACTTCTGTCCGAAGAATGCAGAATCATCGAGAACGCTCGTTACGAGCTACTTAGTGCGAGATACACATTATCTGGTGTTTTCACCACTCCACAGTGCGTTTGATATGCAGAACCGGTGATATCTTGGTTTTCGTGGGGTTTCAAGCTGAGATATGCATTTTCTGCGATAATCTTGGTGAGACTTCTATCCGAAGTATGCTGAATCATCGAGATCGCTCTTTTCGAGCTAGTTAGAGCGAGAAACACGTTATCTGGTGTTTTCACCACTCCACAGTGCGCTTGATATGCAGAACAGTACATATCTAGGTTTTCGTGGGGTTTCAAGCTGAGATATGCATTTTCTGCGATAATCTTGTTGAGACTTCTGTCCGAAGTATGCAGAATCATCGAGATCGTTCGTTTCGAGCTATTTAATGCGAGAAACACGTTATCTGCTGTTTTCACCACTCCACAGTGCGTTGGATATGCAGAACCGCAGATATTTTGGTTTTCGTGGGGTTTCAAGCTGAGATATGCATTTCCTGCGATAATCTTGGTGAGACTTCTGTCCGAAGAATGCAGAATCATCGAGATCGTTCTATTCGAGCTATTTCATGCGAGAAACACGTTTTCTGGGATTTTCACCACTCCACAGTGCGTTTGATATGCAGAACCAGCGATATCTTGGTTTTCGTGGGGTTTCAAGCTGAGATATGCACTTTTTACGATAATCTTGGTGAGACTTCTGTCCGAAGTATGCTGAATCATCGACATCGCTTGTTTCGAGCTATTTAATGCGAGAAACACGTTATCTGGTGTTTTCACCACTCCACAGTGCGTATGATATACAGAACCGGCGATATCTTGGTTTTCGTGGGGTTTCAAGCTGAGATATGCATTTTCTGCGATAATCTTGGTGGACTTCTGTCCGAAGTATGCTGAAACATCGAGATCGCTCTTTTCGAGCTAGTTAAAGCGAGAAACACGTTATCTGGGGTTTTCACCACTCCACAGTGCGTTTGATATGCAGAACCAGCGATATCTTGGTTTTCGTGGGGTTTCAAGCTGAGATATGCATTTTCTGCGATAATCTTGGTGGACTTCTGTCCGAAGTATGCTGAAACATCGAGATCGCTCTTTTCGAGCTATTTAATGCGAGAAACACGTTTTCTGGGGTTTTCACCACTCCACAGTGCGTTTGATATGCTGAACACAGCGATATCTTGGTTTTCGTGGGGTTTCAAGCTGAGATATGTATTTTTACGATAATTTTGGTGAGACATCTGTCCGAAGTATGCAGAAGCATCGAGATCGCTCGTTTCGAGCTATTTAATGCGAGAAACACGATATCTGGTGTTTTGACCACTCCACAGTGCGTTTGATATGCAGAACAGTACATATCTTGGTTTTCGTGGGGTATCAAGCTGAGATTTGCATTTTCTGCGATAATCTTGTTGAGACTTCTGTCCGAAGTATGCAGAATCATCGAGATCGCTCGTTTCGAGCTATTTAATGCGAGAAACACGTTATCTGGTGTTTTCACCACTCCACAGTGCGTTGGATATGCAGAACAGCAGGTATTTTGGTTTTCGTGGGGTTTCAAGCTGAGATATGCATTTCCTGCGATAATCTTGGTGAGACTTCTGTCCGAAGTATGCAGAATCATCGAGAACACTCGTTTCGAGCTACTTAATGCGAGAAACACGTTATCTGGTGTTTTCACCAATCCACAGTGCGTTTGATATGCAGAACCAGCGATATCTTGGCTTTCGTGGGGTTTCAAGCTGAGATATGCATTTTTTACGATAATCTTGTTGAGACTTCTGTCCGAAGTATGAAGAATCATCGAGATCGCTCTATTCGAGCTATTTAATGCGAGAAACACGTTTTCTGGGGTTTTCACCACTCCACAGTGCGTTTGATATGCAGAACCAGCGATATCTTGGTTTTCGTGGGGTTTCAAGCTGATATATGCATTTTTTACGATAATCTTGGTGAGACTTCTGTCCGAAGTATGCTTAATCATCGAGATCGCTTGTTTCGAGCTATTTAATGCGAGAAACACGTTATCTGGTGTTTTCACCACTCCACAGTGCGTTGGATATGCAGAACCGCAGATATTTTGGTTTTCGTGGGCTTTCAAGCTGAGATATGCATTTCCTGCGATAATCTTGGTGAGACTTCTGTCCGAAGTATGCAGAATCATCGAGAACACTCGTTTCGAGCTACTTAATGCGAGAAACACGTTATCTGGTGTTTTCACCAATCCACAGTGTGTTTGATATGCAGAACCAGCGATATCTTGGCTTTCGTGGGGTTTCAAGCTGAGATATGCATTTTTTACGATAATCTTGTTGAGACTTCTGTCCGAAGTATGAAGAATCATCGAGATTGCTCTATTCGAGCTATTTAATGCGAGAAACACGTTTTCTGGCGTTTTCACCACTCCACAGTGCGTTTGATATGCAGAACAGTACATATCTAGGTTTTCGTGGGGTATCAAGCTGAGATATGCATTTTCTGCGATAATCTTGTTCAGACTTCTGTCCGAAGTATGCAGAATCATCGAGATCGCTCGTTTCGAGCTATTTAATGCGAGAAACACGTTATCTGGTGTTTTCACCACTCCACAGTGCGTTGGATATGCAGAACAGCAGGTATTTTGGTTTTCGTGGGGTTTCTAGCTGAGATATGCATTTCCTGCGATAATCTTGGTGAGACTTCTGTCCGAAGAATGCAGAATCATCGAGAACGCTCGTTTCGAGCTACTTAGTGCGAGAAACACGCTATCTGGTGTTTTCACCACTCCACAATGCGTTTGATATGCAGAACCAGCGATATCATGGCTTTCGTGGGGTTTCAAGCTGAGATATGCATTTTTTACGATAATCTTGTTGAGACTTCTGTCCGAAGTATGAAGAATCATCGAGATCGCTCTATTCGAGCTATTTAATGCGAGAAACACGTTTTCTGGGGTTTTCACCACTCCACAGTGCGTTGGATATGCAGAACAGCAGATATTTTGGTTTTCGTGGTGTTTCAAGATGAGATATGCATTTTCTGCGATAATCTTGGTGGACTTCTGGCCGAAGAATGCAGAATCATCGAGAACGCTCGTTACGAGCTACTTAGTGCGAGATACACGTTATCTGGTGTTTTCACCACTCCACAGTGCGTTTGATATGCAGAACCGGCGATATCTTGGTTTTCGTGGGGTTTCAAGCTGAGATATGCATTTTCTGCGATAATCTTGGTGAGACTTCTGTCCGAAGTATGCTGAATCATCGAGATCGCTCTTTTCGAGCTAGTTAGAGCGAGAAACACGTTATCTGGTGTTTTCACCACTCCACAGTGCGCTTGATATGCAGAACAGTACATATCTAGGTTTTCGTGGGGTTTCAAGCTGAGATATGCATTTTCTGCGATAATCTTGTTGAGACTTCTGTCCGAAGTATGCAGAATCATCGAGATCGCTCGTTTCGAGCTATTTAATGCGAGAAACACGTTATCTGCTGTTTTCACCACTCCACAGTGCGTTGGATATGCAGAACCGCAGATATTTTGGTTTTCGTGGGGTTTCAAGCTGAGATATGCATTTCCTGCGATAATCTTGGTGAGACTTCTGTCCGAAGAATGCAGAATCATCGAGATCGTTCTATTCGAGCTATTTCATGCGAGAAACACGTTTTCTGGGATTTTCACCACTCCACAGTGCGTTTGATATGCAGAACCAGCGATATCTTGGTTTTCGTGGGGTTTCAAGCTGAGATATGCACTTTTTACGATAATCTTGGTGAGACTTCTGTCCGAAGTATGCTGAATCATCGACATCGCTTGTTTCGAGCTATTTAATGCGAGAAACACGTTATCTGGTGTTTTCACCACTCCACAGTGCGTATGATATACAGAACCGGCGATATCTTGGTTTTCGTGGGGTTTCAAGCTGAGATATGCATTTTCTGCGATAATCTTGGTGGACTTCTGTCCGAAGTATGCTGAAACATCGAGATCGCTCTTTACGAGCTAGTTAAAGCGAGAAACACGTTATCTGGGGTTTTCACCACTCCACAGTGCGTTTGATATGCAGAACCAGCGATATCTTGGTTTTCGTGGGGTTTCAAGCTGAGATATGCATTTTCTGCGATAATCTTGGTGGACTTCTGTCCGAAGTATGCTGAAACATCGAGATCGCTCTTTTCGAGCTATTTAATGCGAGAAACACGTTTTCTGGGGTTTTCACCACGCCACAGTGCGTTTGATATGCTGAACACAGCGATATCTTGGTTTTCGTGGGGTTTCAAGCTGAGATATGTATTTTTACGATAATTTTGGTGAGACATCTGTCCGAAGTATGCAGAAGCATCGAGATCGCTCGTTTCGAGCTATTTAATGCGAGAAACACGATATCTGGTGTTTTGACCACTCCACAGTGCGTTTGATATGCAGAACAGTACATATCTTGGTTTTCGTGGGGTATCAAGCTGAGATTTGCATTTTCTGCGATAATCTTGTTGAGACTTCTGTCCGAAGTATGCAGAATCATCGAGATCGCTCGTTTCGAGCTATTTAATGCGAGAAACACGTTATCTGGTGTTTTCACCACTCCACAGTGCGTTGGATATGCAGAACAGCAGGTATTTTGGTTTTCGTGGGGTTTCAAGCTGAGATATGCATTTCCTGCGATAATCTTGGTGAGACTTCTGTCCGAAGTATGCAGAATCATCGAGAACACTCGTTTCGAGCTACTTAATGCGAGAAACACGTTATCTGGTGTTTTCACCAATCCACAGTGCGTTTGATATGCAGAACCAGCGATATCTTGGCTTTCGTGGGGTTTCAAGCTGAGATATGCATTTTTTACGATAATCTTGTTGAGACTTCTGTCCGAAGTATGAAGAATCATCGAGATCGCTCTATTCGAGCTATTTCATGCGAGAAACACGTTTTCTGGGGTTTTCACCACTCCACAGTGCGTTTGATATGCAGAACCGGCGATATCTTGGTTTTCGTGGGGTTTCAAGCTGATATATGCATTTTTTACGATAATCTTGGTGAGACTTCTGTCCGAAGTATGCTTAATCATCGAGATCGCTTGTTTCGAGCTATTTAATGCGAGAAACACGTTATCTGGTGTTTTCACCACTCCACAGTGCGTTGGATATGCAGAACCGCAGATATTTTGGTTTTCGTGGGCTTTCAAGCTGAGATATGCATTTCCTGCGATAATCTTGGTGAGACTTCTGTCCGAAGTATGCAGAATCATCGAGAACACTCGTTTCGAGCTACTTAATGCGAGAAACACGTTATCTGGTGTTTTCACCAATCCACAGTGCGTTTGATATGCAGAACCAGCGATATCTTGGCTTTCGTGGGGTTTCAAGCTGAGATATGCATTTTTTACGATAATCTTGTTGAGACTTCTGTCCGAAGTATGAAGAATCATCGAGATTGCTCTATTCGAGCTATTTAATGCGAGAAACACGTTTTCTGGCGTTTTCACCACTCCACAGTGCGTTTGATATGCAGAACAGTACATATCTAGGTTTTCGTGGGGTATCAAGCTGAGATATGCATTTTCTGCGATAATCTTGTTCAGACTTCTGTCCGAAGTATGCAGAATCATCGAGATCGCTCGTTTCGAGCTATTTAATGCGAGAAACACGTTATCTGGTGTTTTCACCACTCCACAGTGCGTTGGATATGCAGAACAGCAGGTATTTTGGTTTTCGTGGGGTTTCTAGCTGAGATATGCATTTCCTGCGATAATCTTGGTGAGACTTCTGTCCGAAGAATGCAGAATCATCGAGAACGCTCGTTTCGAGCTACTTAGTGCGAGAAACACGCTATCTGGTGTTTTCACCACTCCACAATGCGTTTGATATGCAGAACCAGCGATATCATGGCTTTCGTGGGGTTTCAAGCTGAGATATGCATTTTTTACGATAATCTTGTTAAAACTTCTGTCCGAAGTATGAAGAATCATCGAGATCGCTCTATTCGAGCTATTTAATGCAAGAAACACGTTTTCTGGGGTTTTCACCACTCCACAGTGCGTTTGATATGCAGAACAGTACATATCTAGGTTTTCGTGGGCTTTCAAGCTGAGATATGCATTTCCTGCGATAATCTTGGTGAGACTTCTGTCCGAAGCATGCAGAATCATCGAGAACACTCGTTTCGAGCTACTTAGTGCGAGAAACACGCTATCTGGTGTTTTCACCACTCCACAATGCGTTTGATATGCAGAACCAGCGATATCATGGCTTTCGTGGGGTTTCAAGCTGAGATATGCATTTTTTACGATAATCTTGTTGAGGCTTCTGTCCGAAGTATGCAGAAGCATCGAGATCGCTCGTTTCGAGCTATTTAATGCGAGAAACGCGTTTTCTGGGGTTTTCACCACTCCACAGTGCGTTTGATATGCAGAACCAGCGATATGTTGGTTTTCGTGGGGTTTCAAGCTGAGATATGCATTTTCTGCGATAATCTTGGTGGACTTCTGTCCGAAGTATGCTGAAACATCGAGATCGCTCGTTTCGAGCTATTTAATGCGAGAAACACGTTTTCTGGGGTTTTCACCACTCCACAGTGCGTTTGATATGCAGAACAGTACATATCTAGGTTTTCGTGGGGTATCAAGCTGAGATATGCATTTTCTGCGATAATCTTGTTGAGACTTCTGTCCGAAGTATGCAGAATCATCGAGATCGCTCGTTTCGAGCTATTTAATGCGAGAAACACGTTATCTGGTGTTTTCACCACTCCACAGTGCGTTGGATATGCAGAACCGCAGATATTTTGGTTTTCGTGGTGTTTCAAGCTGAGATATGCATTTCCTGCGATAATCTTGGTGAGACTTCTGTCCGAAGTATGCAGAATCATCGAGAACACTCGTTTCGAGCTACTTAATGCGAGAAACACGTTATCTGGTGTTTCACCAATCCACAGTGCGTTTGATATGCAGAACCAGCGATATCTTGGCTTTCGTGGGGTTTCAAGCTGAGATATGCATTTTTTACGATAATCTTGTTGAGACTTCTGTCCGAAGTATGAAGAATCATCGAGATCGCTCTATTCGAGCTATTTAATGCAAGAAACACGTTTTCTGGGGTTTTCACCACTCCACAGTGCGTTGGATATGCAGAACAGCAGATATTTTGGTTTTCGTGGGGTTTCAAGCTGAGATATGCATTTCCTGCGATAATCTTCGTGAGACTTCTGTCCGAAGTATGCAGAATCATCGAGAACGCTCGTTTCGAGCTACTTAGTGCGAGAAACACGTTATCTGGTGTTTTCACCACTCCACAATGCGTTTGATATGCAGAACCAGCGATATCATGGCTTTCGTGGGGTTTCAAGCTGAGATATGCATTTTTTACGATAATCTTGTTAAAACTTCTGTCCGAAGTATGAAGAATCATCGAGATCGCTCTATTCGAGCTGTTTAATGCAAGAAACACGTTTTCTGGGGTTTTCACCACTCCACAGTGCGTTGGATATGCAGAACAGCAGATATTTTGGTTTTCGTGGGGTTTCAAGCTGAGATATGCATTTCCTGCGATAATCTTGGTGAGACTTCTGTCCGAAGTATGCAGAATCATCGAGAACGCTCGTTTCGAGCTACTTAGTGCGAGAAACACGTTATCTGGTGTTTTCACCACTCCACAATGCGTTTGATATGCAGAACCAGCGATATCATGGCTTTCGTGGGGTTTCAAGCTGAGATATGCATTTTTTACGATAATCTTGTTAAAACTTCTATCCGAAGTATGAAGAATCATCGAGATCGCTCTATTCGAGCTATTTAATGCGAGAAACACGTTTTCTGGGGTTTTCACCACTCCACAGTGCGTATGATATGCAGAACCGGCGATATCTTGGTTTTCGTGGGGTTTCAAGCTGAGATATGCATTTTCTGCGATAATCTTGGTGGACTTCTGTCCAAAGTATGCTGAAACATCGAGATCGCTCTTTTCGTGCTAGTTAATGCGAGAAACACGTTATCTGGTGTTTTCACCACTCCACAGTGCGTTTGATATGCAGAACAATACATATCTTGGTTTTCGTGGGGCTTCAAGCTGAGATATGCATTTTTTACGATAATTTTGTTGAGGCTTCTGTCCGAAGTATGCAGAAGCATCGAGATCGCTCGTTTCGAGCTATTTAATGCGAGAAACTCGTTATCTGGTGTTTTCACCACTCCACAGTTCGTTGGATATGCAGAACAGTAGATATCCTGGTTTTCGTGTGGTTTCAAGCAGAGATATGCATTTTCTGCGATAATCTTGGTGAGACTTCTGTTAGAAGTATGCAGAATCATCGACATCGCTCTTTTCGAGCTAGTTAATGAGAGAAACACGTTATCTGGTGTTTTCACCACTCCACAGTGCGTTTGATATGCAGTACCAGCGATATCTTGGTTTTCGTGGGGTTTCAAGCTGAGATATGCATTTTCTGCGATAATCTTGGTGGACTTCTGTCCGAAGTATGCTGAAACATCGAGATCGCTCTTTTCGAGCTATTTAATGCGGGAAACACGTTATCTGGTGTTTTCACCACTCCACAGTGCGTTTGATATGCAGAACCAGCGATATCTTGGCTTTCGTGGGGTTTCAAGCAGAGATATTCATTTTCTGCGATAATCTTGGTGAGACTTCTGTTAGAAGTATGCAGAATCATCGAGATCGCTCGTTTCGAGCTATTTAATGCGAGAAACACGTTATCTGGTGTTTTCAACACTCCACAGTGCGTTGGATATGCAGAACAGCGGGTATTTTGGTTTTCGTGGGGTTTCAAGCTGAGATATGCATTTCCTGCGATAATCTTGGTGAGGCTTCTGTCCGAAGAATGCAGAATCATCGAGAACGCTCGTTTCGAGCTACTTAGTGCGAGAAACACGTTATCTGGTGTTTTCACCACTCCACAGTGCGTTTGATATGCAGAACCAGCGATATCATGGCTTTCGTGGGGTTTCAAGCTGAGATATGCATTTTTTACGATAATCTTGTTGAGACTTCTGTCCGAAGTATGAAGAATCATCGAGATCGCCCGTTTCGAGATATTTAATGCGAGAAACACGTTATCTGGTGTTTTCACCACTCCACAGTGCGTTTGATATGCAGAACCGGCGATATCTTGGTTTTCGTGGGGTTTCAAGCTGAGATATGCATTTTCTGCGATAATCTTGGTGTGACTTCTGTCCGAAGTATGCTGAATCATCGAGATCGCTCGTTTCGAGATATTTAATGCGAGAAACACGTTATCTGGTGTTTTCACCACTCCACAGTGCGTTGGATATGCAGAACCGCAGATATTTTGGTTTTCGTGGGGTTTCAAGCTGAGATATGCATTTCCTGCGATAATCTTGGTGAGACTTCTGTCCGAAGTATGAAGAATCATCGAGATCGCTCTATTCGAGCTATTTAATGCGAGAAACACGTTTTCTGGGGTTTTCACAACTCCACAGTGCGTTGGATATGCAGAACAGCAGATATTTTGGTTTTCGTGGGGTTTGAAGCTGAGATATGCATTTTTTACGATAATCTTGTTGAGACTTCTGTCCGAAGTATGAAGAATCATCGAGATCGCTCTATTCGAGCTATTTAATGCGAAAAACACGTTTTCTGGGGTTTTCACCACTCCACAGTGCGTTTGATATGCAGAACCAGCGATATCTTGGTTTTCGTGGGGTTTCAAGCTGAGATATCCATTTTCTGCGATAATCGTGGTGGACTTCTGTCCGAAGTATGCTGAAACATCGAGATCGCTCTTTTCGAGCTAGTTAATGCGAGAAAAACCTTATCCGGTGTTTTCACCACTCCACAGTGCGTTGCATATGCAGAACCAGCGATATCTTGGCTTTCGTGGGGTTTCAAGCTGAGATATGCATTTTTTACGATAATCTTGTTGAGACTTCTGTCCGAAGTATGAAGAATCATCGAGATTGCTCTATTCGAGCTATTTAATGCGAGAAACACGTTTTCTGGGGTTTTCACCACTCCACAGTGCGTTTGATATGCAGAACCAGCGATATCTTGGTTTTCGTGGGGTTTCAAGCTGAGATATGCACTTTTTACGATACTCTTGGTGAGACTTCTGTCCGAAGTATGCTTAATCATCGACATCGCTCGTTTCGAGCTATTTAATGCGAGAAACACGTTATCTGGTGTTTTCACCACTCCACAGTGCGTATGATATGCAGAACCGGCGATATCTTGGTTTTCGTGGGGTTTCAAGCTGAGATATCCATTTTCTGCGATAATCGTGGTGGACTTCTGTCCGAAGTATGCTGAAACATCGAGATCGCTCTTTTCGAGCTAGTTAATTCGAGAAAAACCTTATCCGGTGTTTTCACCACTCCACAGTGCGTTTGATATGCAGAACAGTACATATCTTGGTTTTCGTGGGGATTCAAGCTGAGATATGCATTTTCTGCGATAATCTTGTTGAGACTTCTGTCCGAAGTATGCAGAATCATCGAGATCGCTCGTTTCGAGCTATTTAATGCGTGAAACACGTTATCTGGTGTTTTCACCACTCCACAGTGCGTTGGATATGCAGAAACGGAGATATTTTGGTTTTCGTCGGGTTTCAAGCTGAGATATGCATTTTCTACGATAAGCTTGGTGAAACATCTGTCCGAAGTATGCAGAAACGTCGAGAGCGCTCTTTTCGAGCTATTTAATGCGAGAAACACGTTATCTGGTGTTTTCACCACTCCACAGTATGTATGATATGGAGAACCGGCGATATCTTGGTTTTCGTGGGGTTTCAAGCTGAGATATGCATTTTCTGCGATAATCTTGGTGGACTTCTGTCCGAAGTATGCTGAATCATCGAGATCGCTCGTTTCGAGCTATTTAATGCGAGAAACACGTTATCTGGTGTTTTCACCACTCCACAGTGCGTTGGATATGCAGAACCGCAGATATTTTGGTTTTCGTGGGGTTTCAAGCTGAGATATGCATTTCCTGCGATAATCTTGGTGAGACTTCTGTCCGATGTATGAAGAATCATCGAGATCGCTCTATTCGAGCTATTTAATGCGAAAAACACGTTTTCTGGGGTTTTCACCACTCCACAGTGCGTTTGATATGCAGAACCAGCGATATCTTGGTTTTCGTGGGGTTTCAAGCTGAGATATGCACTTTTTACGATACTCTTGGTGAGACTTCTGTCCGAAGTATGCTTAATCATCGACATCGCTCGTTGCGAGCTATACAATGCGAGAAACACGTTATCTGGTGTTTTCACCAATCCACAGTGCGTTTGATATGCAGAACCAGCGATATCTTGGCTTTCGTGGGGTTTCAAGCTGCGATATGCATTTTTTACGATAATCTTGTTGAGACTTCTGTCCGAAGTATGAAGAATCATCGAGATCGCTCTATTCGAGCTATTTAATGCGAGAAACACGTTTTCTGGGGTTTTCACCACTCCACAGTGCGTTTGATATGCAGAACCAGCGATATCTTGGTTTTCGTGGGGTTTCAAGCTGATATATGGATTTTTTACGATAATCTTGGTGAGACTTCTGTCCGAAGTATGCTTAATCATCGAGATCGCTTGTTTCGAGCTATTTAATGCGAGAAACACGTTATCTGGTGTTTTCACCACTCCACAGTGCGTATGATATGCAGAACCGGCGATATCTTGGTTTTCGTGGGGTATCAAGCTGAGATATCCATTTTCTGCGATAATCGTGGTGGACTTCTGTCCGAAGTATGCTGAAACATCGAGATCGCTCTTTTCGAGCTAGTTAATGCGAGAAAAACCTTATCCGGTGTTTTCACCACTCCACAGTGCGTTGCATATGCAGAACCAGCGATATCTTGGCTTTCGTGGGGTTTCAAGCTGAGATATGCATTTTTTACGATAATCTTGTTGAGACTTCTGTTCGAAGTATGAAGAATCATCGAGACCGCTCTATTCGAGCTATTTAATGCGAGAAACACGTTTTCTGGGGTTTTCACCACTCCACAGTGCGTATGATATGCAGAACCGGCGATATCTTGGTTTTCGTGGGGTTTCAAGATGAGATATGCATTTTCTGCGATAATCTTGGTGGACTTCTGTCCAAAGTATGCTGAAACATCGAGATCGCTCTTTTCGTGCTAGTTAATGCGAGAAACACGTTATCTGGTGTTTTCACCACTCCACAGTGCGTTTGATATGCAGAACAGTACATATCTTGGTTTTCATGGGGTTTCAAGCTGAGATATGCATTTTTTACGATAATTTTGTTGAGACTTCTGTCCGAAGTATGCAGAAGCATCGAGATCGCTCGTTTCGAGCTATTTAATGCGAGAAACACGTTATCTGGTGTTTTCACCACTCCACAGTTCGTTGGATATGCAGAACAGTAGATATCCTGGTTTTCGTGTGGTTTCAAGCAGAGATATGCATTTTCTGCGATAATCTTGGTGAGACTTCTGTTAGAAGTATGCAGAATCATCGAGATCGCTCTTTTCGAGCTAGTTAATGCGAGAAACACGTTTTCTGGTGTTTTCACCACTCCACAGTGCGTTTGATATGCAGTACCAGCGATATCTTGGTTTTCGTGGGGTTTCAAGCTGAGATATGCATTTTCTGCGATAATCTTGGTGGACTTCTGTCCGAAGTATGCTGAAACATCGAGATCGCTCTTTTCGAGCTATTTAATGCGAGAAACACGTTATCTGGTGTTTTCACCACTCCACAGTGCGTTTGATATGCAGAACCAGCGATATCTTGGCTTTCGTGGGGTTTCAAGCTGAGATATGCATTTTTTACGATAATCATGTTGAGACTTCTGTCCGAAGTATGAAGAATCATCGAGATTGCTCTATTCGAGCTATTTAATGCGAGAAACACGTTTTCTGGGGTTTTCACCACTCCACAGTGCGTTTGATATGCTGAACACAGCGATATCTTGGTTTTCGTCGGGTTTCAAGCTGAGATATGCATTTTCTACGATAAGCTTGGTGAAACATCTGTCCGAAGTATGCAGAAACGTCGAGAGCGCTCTTTTCGAGCTATTTAATTCGAGAAACACGTTTTCTGGGGTTTTCACCACTCCACAGTTCGTTGGATATGCAGAACAGCAGATATCCTGGTTTTCGTGGGGTTTCAAGCAGAGATATTCATTTTCTGCGATAATCTTGGTGAGACTTCTGTTAGAAGTATGCAGAATCATCGAGATCGCTCGTTTCGAGCTATTTAATGCGAGAAACACGTTATCTGGTGTTTTCAACACTCCACAGTGCGTTGGATATGCAGAACAGCGGGTATTTTGGTTTTCGTGGGGTTTCAAGCTGAGATATGCATTTCCTGCGATAATCTTGGTGAGGCTTCTGTCCGAAGAATGCAGAATCATCGAGAACGCTCGTTTCGAGCTACTTAGTGCGAGAAACACGTTATCTGGTGTTTTCACCACTCCACAGTGCGTTTGATATGCAGAACCAGCGATATCATGGCTTTCGTGGGGTTTCAAGCTGAGATATGCATTTTTTACGATAATCTTGTTGAGACTTCTGTCCGAAGTATGAAGAATTATCGAGATCGCTCTATTCGAGCTATTTAATGCGAGAAACACGTTTTCTGGGGTTTTTACCACTCCACAGTGCGTTTGATATGCAGAACCGGCGATATCTTGGTTTTCGTGGGGTTTCAAGCTGAGATATGCATTTTCTGCGATAATCTTGGTGGACTTCTGTCCGAAGTATGCTGAAACATCGAGATCGCTCTTTTCGAGATATTTAATGCGAGAAACACGTTATCTTGTGTTTTCACCACTCCACAGTATGTATGATATGGAGAACCGGCGATATCTTGGTTTTCGTGGGGTTTCAAGCTGAGATATGCATTTTCTGCGATAATCTTGGTGGACTTCTGTCCGAAGTATGCTGAATCATCGAGATCGCTCGTTTCGAGCTATTTAATGCGAGAAACACGTTATCTGGTGTTTTCACCACTCCACAGTGCGTTGGATATGCAGAACCGCAGATATTTTGGTTTTCGTGGGGTTTCAAGCTGAGATATGCATTTCCTGCGATAATCTTGGTGAGACTTCTGTCCGAAGTATGAAGAATCATCGAGATCGCTCTATTCGAGCTATTTAATGCGAGAAACACGTTTTCTGGGGTTTTCACAACTCCACAGTGCGTTGGATATGCAGAACAGCAGATATTGTGGTTTTCGTGGGGTTTGAAGCTGAGATATGCATTTTTTACGATAATCTTGTTGAGACTTCTGTCCGAAGTATGAAGAATCATCGAGATCGCTCTATTCGAGCTATTTAATGCGAAAAACACGTTTTCTGGGGTTTTCACCACTCCACAGTGCGTTTGATATGCAGAACCAGCGATATCTTGGTTTTCGTGGGGTTTCAAACTGAGATATGCACTTTTTACGATACTCTTGGTGAGACTTCTGTCCGAAGTATGCTTAATCATCGACATCGCTCGTTGCGAGCTATTTAATGCGAGAAACACGTTATCTGGTGTTTTCACCAATCCACAGTGCGTTTGATATGCAGAACCAGCGATATCTTGGCTTTCGTGGGGTTTCAAGCTGAGATATGCATTTTTTACGATAATCTTGTTGAGACTTCTGTCCGAAGTATGAAGAATCATCGAGATCGCTCTATTCGAGCTATTTAATGCGAGAAACACGTTTTCTGGGGTTTTCACCACTCCACAGTGCGTTTGATATGCAGAACCAGCGATATCTTGGTTTTCGTGGGGTTTCAAGCTGATATATGGATTTTTTACGATAATCTTGGTGAGACTTCTGTCCGAAGTATGCTTAATCATCGAGATCGCTTGTTTCGAGCTATTTAATGCGAGAAACACGTTATCTGGTGTTTTCACCACTCCACAGTGCGTATGATATGCAGAACCGGCGATATCTTGGTTTTCGTGGGGTTTCAAGCTGAGATATCCATTTTCTGCGATAATCGTGGTGGACTTCTGTCCGAAGTATGCTGAAACATCGAGATCGCTCTTTTCGAGCTAGTTAATGCGAGAAAAACCTTATCCGGTGTTTTCACCACTCCACAGTGCGTTGCATATGCAGAACCAGCGATATCTTGGCTTTCGTGGGGTTTCAAGCTGAGATATGCATTTTTTACGATAATCTTGTTGAGACTTCTGTCCGAAGTATGAAGAATCATCGAGATTGCTCTATTCGAGCTATTTAATGCGAGAAACACGTTTTCTGGGGTTTTCACCACTCCACAGAGCGTTTGATATGCAGAACCAGCGATATCTTGGTTTTCGTGGGGTTTCAAGCTGAGATATGCACTTTTTACGATACTCTTGGTGAGACTTCTGTCCGAAGTATGCTTAATCATCGATATCGCTCGTTTCGAGCTATTTAATGCGAGAAACACGCTATCTGGTGTTTTCACCACTCCACAGTGCGTATGATATGCAGAACCGGCGATATCTTGGTTTTCGTGGGGTTTCAAGCTGAGATATCCATTTTCTGCGATAATCGTGGTGGACTTCTGTCCGAAGTATGCTGAAACATCGAGATCGCTCTTTTCGAGCTAGTTAATGCGAGAAAAACCTTATCCGGTGTTTTCACCACTCCACAGTGCGTTTGATATGCAGAACAGTACATATCTTGGTTTTCGTGGGGATTCAAGCTGAGATATGCATTTTCTGCGATAATCTTGTTGAGACTTCTGTCCGAAGTATGCAGAATCATCGAGATCGCTCGTTTCGAGCTATTTAATGCGTGAAACACGTTATCTGGTGTTTTCACCACTCCACAGTGCGTTGGATATGCAGAAACGGAGATATTTTGGTTTTCGTCGGGTTTCAAGCTGAGATATGCATTTTCTACGATAAGCTTGGTGAAACATCTGTCCGAAGTATGCAGAATCATCGAGATCGCGGTTTTCGAGCTATGTACTGCGAGAAACACGTTATCTGGTGTTTTCACCACTGCACAGTGCGTTTGATATGCAGAACCAGCAATATCTTGGTTTTCGTGGCATTTCAAGCTGAGATATGCATTTCCTGCGATAATCTTGGTGAGACTTCTGTCCGAAGTATGCTGAATCATCGAGATCGCTCTTTACGAGCTAGTTAGAGCGAGAAACACGTTATCTGGTGTTTTCACCACTCCACAGTGCGTTTGACATGCAGAACCGGAGATATCTTGGTTTCGGTCGGGTTTCAAGCTGAGATATGCATTTTCTACGATAATCTTGGTGAGACTTCAGTCAGAAGTATGCAGAATCATCTAGATCGCTCTTTTCGAGCTACTTGATGCACGAAACACGTTTTCTGGTGTTTTCACCACTCCACAGTGCGTTTGACATGCAGAACCGGAGATATCCTGGTTTCGGTCGGGTTTCAAGCGGAGAAATGCATTTTCTACGATAATCCTGGTGACACTTCTGTCAGAATTATGCAGAATCTTCGAGAACGCTCATTTCGAGCTACTTAATGCGCGAAACACGTTTTCTGGTGTTTTCACCACTCCACGGAACGTTTGATGTGCAGAACCGGAGATATATCGGTTTTCTTCGGGTTTCAAGCTGAGATATGCATTTTCTACGATTATCTTGGTGAGGCTTCTGTTAGAAGTATGCAGAATCATCGAGAACGCGCTTTTCGAGCTATTTACTGCGAGAAACACGTTATCTGGTGTTTTCACCACTCCACAGTGCGTTTGATATGCAGAACCAGCGATATCTTGGTTTTCGTGGCATTTCAAGCTGAGATATGCATTTCCTGCGATAATCTTGGTGAGACTTCTGTCGGAAGTATGCTGAATCATCGAGATCGCTCTTTTCGAGCTAGTTAGAGCGAGAAACACGTTATCTGGTGTTTTCACCACTCCACAGTGCGTTTGACATGCAGAACGGGAGATATCTTGGTTTCGGTCGGGTTTCAAGCTGAGATATGCATTTTCTACGATAATCGTGGTGGACTTCTGTCCGAAGTATGCTGAAACATCGAGATCGCTCTTTTCGAGCTAGTTAATGCGAGAAAAACCTTATCCGGTGTTTTCACCACTCCACAGTGCGTTGCATATGCAGAACCAGCGATATCTTGGCTTTCGTGGGGTTTCAAGCTGAGATATGCATTTTTTACGATAATCTTGTTGAGACTTCTGTCCGAAGTATGAAGAATCATCGAGATTGCTCTATTCGAGCTATTTAATGCGAGAAACACGTTTTCTGGGGTTTTCACCACTCCACAGAGCGTTTGATATGCAGAACCAGCGATATCTTGGTTTTCGTGGGGTTTCAAGCTGAGATATGCACTTTTTACGATACTCTTGGTGAGACTTCTGTCCGAAGTATGCTTAATCATCGACATCGCTCGTTTCGAGCTATTTAATGCGAGAAACACGCTATCTGGTGTTTTCACCACTCCACAGTGCGTATGATATGCAGAACCGGCGATATCTTGGTTTTCGTGGGGTTTCAAGCTGAGATATCCATTTTCTGCGATAATCGTGGTGGACTTCTGTCCGAAGTATGCTGAAACATCGAGATCGCTCTTTTCGAGCTAGTTAATGCGAGAAAAACCTTATCCGGTGTTTTCACCACTCCACAGTGCGTTTGATATGCAGAACAGTACATATCTTGGTTTTCGTGGGGATTCAAGCTGAGATATGCATTTTCTACGATAAGCTTGGTGAAACATCTGTCCGAAGTATGCAGAATCATCGAGATCGCGGTTTTCGAGCTATGTACTGCGAGAAACACGTTATCTGGTGTTTTCACCACTGCACAGTGCGTTTGATATGCAGAACCAGCAATATCTTGGTTTTCGTGGCATTTCAAGCTGAGATATGCATTTCCTGCGATAATCTTGGTGAGACTTCTGTCCGAAGTATGCTGAATCATCGAGATCGCTCTTTACGAGCTAGTTAGAGCGAGAAACACGTTATCTGGTGTTTTCACCACTCCACAGTGCGTTTGACATGCAGAACCGGAGATATCTTGGTTTCGGTCGGGTTTCAAGCTGAGATATGCATTTTCTACGATAATCTTGGTGAGACTTCAGTCAGAAGTATGCAGAATCATCTAGATCGCTCTTTTCGAGCTACTTGATGCACGAAACACGTTTTCTGGTGTTTTCACCACTCCACAGTGCGTTTGACATGCAGAACCGGAGATATCCTGGTTTCGGTCGGGTTTCAAGCGGAGAAATGCATTTTCTACGATAATCCTGGTGACACTTCTGTCAGAATTATGCAGAATCTTCGAGAACGCTCATTTCGAGCTACTTAATGCGCGAAACACGTTTTCTGGTGTTTTCACCACTCCACGGAACGTTTGATGTGCAGAACCGGAGATATATCGGTTTTCTTCGGGTTTCAAGCTGAGATATGCATTTTCTACGATTATCTTGGTGAGGCTTCTGTTAGAAGTATGCAGAATCATCGAGAACGCGCTTTTCGAGCTATTTACTGCGAGAAACACGTTATCTGGTGTTTTCACCACTCCACAGTGCGTTTGATATGCAGAACCAGCGATATCTTGGTTTTCGTGGCATTTCAAGCTGAGATATGCATTTCCTGCGATAATCTTGGTGAGACTTCTGTCGGAAGTATGCTGAATCATCGAGATCGCTCTTTTCGAGCTAGTTAGAGCGAGAAACACGTTATCTGGTGTTTTCACCACTCCACAGTGCGTTTGACATGCAGAACGGGAGATATCTTGGTTTCGGTCGGGTTTCAAGCTGAGATATGCATTTTCTACGATAATCGTGGTGGACTTCTGTCCGAAGTATGCTGAAACATCGAGATCGCTCTTTTCGAGCTAGTTAATGCGAGAAAAACCTTATCCGGTGTTTTCACCACTCCACAGTGCGTTGCATATGCAGAACCAGCGATATCTTGGCTTTCGTGGGGTTTCAAGCTGAGATATGCATTTTTTACGATAATCTTGTTGAGACTTCTGTCCGAAGTATGAAGAATCATCGAGATTGCTCTATTCGAGCTATTTAATGCGAGAAACACGTTTTCTGGGGTTTTCACCACTCCACAGAGCGTTTGATATGCAGAACCAGCGATATCTTGGTTTTCGTGGGGTTTCAAGCTGAGATATGCACTTTTTACGATACTCTTGGTGAGACTTCTGTCCGAAGTATGCTTAATCATCGACATCGCTCGTTTCGAGCTATTTAATGCGAGAAACACGCTATCTGGTGTTTTCACCACTCCACAGTGCGTATGATATGCAGAACCGGCGATATCTTGGTTTTCGTGGGGTTTCAAGCTGAGATATCCATTTTCTGCGATAATCGTGGTGGACTTCTGTCCGAAGTATGCTGAAACATCGAGATCGCTCTTTTCGAGCTAGTTAATGCGAGAAAAACCTTATCCGGTGTTTTCACCACTCCACAGTGCGTTTGATATGCAGAACAGTACATATCTTGGTTTTCGTGGGGATTCAAGCTGAGATATGCATTTTCTGCGATAATCTTGTTGAGACTTCTGTCCGAAGTATGCAGAATCATCGAGATCGCTCGTTTCGAGCTATTTAATGCGTGAAACACGTTATCTGGTGTTTTCACCACTCCACAGTGCGTTGGATATGCAGAAACGGAGATATTTTGGTTTTCGTCGGGTTTCAAGCTGAGATATGCATTTTCTACGATAAGCTTGGTGAAACATCTGTCCGAAGTATGCAGAAACGTCGAGAGCGCTCTTTTCGAGCTATTTAATGCGAGAAACACGTTATCTGGTGTTTTCACCACTCCACAGTGCGTTTGATATGCAGTGCCAGCGATATCTTGGTTTTCGTGGGGTTTCAGGCTGAGATATGCATTTTTTACGATAATCTTGGTGAGACTTCTGTCCGAAGTATGCAGAATCTTCGAGATCGCTCTATTCGAGCTATTTAATGCGACAAACACTTTATCTGGTGTTTTCACCACTCCACAGTGCGTTGGATATGCAGAACCGCAGATATTTTGGTTTTCGTCGGGTTTCAAGCTGAGATATGCATTTTCTATGATAATCTGGGTGAAACATCTGTCCGAAGTATGCAGAAACGTCGATAGCGCTCTTTTCGAGCTATTTAATGCGACAAACACGTTTTCTGGGGTTTACACCACTTCACAGTGCGTTGGATAGGCAGAACCGGAGATATCTTGGTTTTCGTTGGGTTTCAAGCTGAGATATGCATTTCCTGCGATAATCTTGGTGAGACTTCTGTCCGAAGTATGCAGAATCATCGAGATCGCTCTATTCGAGCTATTTAATGCGACAAACACGTTATCTGGTGATTTCACCACTCCACAGTACGTTTGACATGCAGAACCGGAGATATATTGGTTTCGGTCGGGTTTCAAGCTGAGATATGCATTTTCTACGATAATCCTGGTGAGACTCCTGCCAGAAGTATGCAGAATCTTCGAGATCGCTCTATTCGAGCTATTTAATGCGAGAAACACGTTTTCTGGGGTTTTCACCACTCCACAGTGCGTTTGATATGCTGAACACAGCGATATCTTGGTTTTCGTGGGGTTTCAAGCTGAGATATGCATTTTTTACGATAATTTTTTGAGACTTCAGTCAGAAGTATGCAGAATCATCGAGATCGCTCTACTCGAACTACTTATTGCACGAAACACGTTATCTGGTGTTTTCACCACTCCACAGTACTTTTGACCTGCAGAACCGGAGATATATTGGTTTCGGTCGGGTTTCAAGCTGAGATATGCATTTTCTACGATAATCCTGGTGAGACTTCTGTCAGAAGTATGCAGACTCTTCGAGAACGCTCTTTTCGAGCTACTTAATGCGCGAAACACGTTTTCTGGTGTTTTGACCACTCCACGGTACGTTTGATGTGCAGAACCGGAGATATCTTGGTTTCGGTCGGGTTTCAAGCTGAGAAATGCATTTTCTACGATAATCCTGGTGAGACTTCTGTCAGAATTATGCAGAATCTTCGAGAACGCTCTTTTCGAGCTACTTGATGCACGAAACACGTTTTCTGGTGTTTTCACCACTCCACGGAACGTTTGATGTGCAGAACCGGAGATATATCGGTTTTCTTCGGGTTTCAAGCTGAGATATGCATTTTCTACGATAATCTTGGTGAGACTTCTGTTAGAAGTATGCAGAATCATCGAGATCGCGGTTTTCGAGCTATGTACTGCGAGAAACACGTTATCTGGTGTTTTCACCACTGCACAGTGCGTTTGATATGCAGAACCAGCAATATCTTGGTTTTCGTGGCATTTCAAGCTGAGATATGCATTTCCTGCGATAATCTTGGTGAGACTTCTGTCCGAAGTATGCTGAATCATCGAGATCGCTCTTTACGAGCTAGTTAGAGCGAGAAACACGTTATCTGGTGTTTTCACCACTCCACAGTGCGTTTGACATGCAGAACCGGAGATATCTTGGTTTCGGTCGGGTTTCAAGCTGAGATATGCATTTTCTACGATAATCTTGGTGAGACTTCAGTCAGAAGTATGCAGAATCATCTAGATCGCTCTTTTCGAGCTACTTGATGCACGAAACACGTTTTCTGGTGTTTTCACCACTCCACAGTACGTTTGACATGCAGAACCGGAGATATCCTGGTTTCGGTCGGGTTTCAAGCGGAGAAATGCATTTTCTACGATAATCCTGGTGACACTTCTGTCAGAATTATGCAGAATCTTCGAGAACGCTCATTTCGAGCTACTTAATGCGCGAAACACGTTTTCTGGTGTTTTCACCACTCCACGGAACGTTTGATGTGCAGAACCGGAGATATATCGGTTTTCTTCGGGTTTCAAGCTGAGATATGCATTTTCTACGATTATCTTGGTGAGGCTTCTGTTAGAAGTATGCAGAATCATCGAGAACGCGCTTTTCGAGCTATTTACTGCGAGAAACACGTTATCTGGTGTTTTCACCACTCCACAGTGCGTTTGATATGCAGAACCAGCGATATCTTGGTTTTCGTGGCATTTCAAGCTGAGATATGCATTTCCTGCGATAATCTTGGTGAGACTTCTGTCGGAAGTATGCTGAATCATCGAGATCGCTCTTTTCGAGCTAGTTAGAGCGAGAAACACGTTATCTGGTGTTTTCACCACTCCACAGTGCGTTTGACATGCAGAACGGGAGATATCTTGGTTTCGGTCGGGTTTCAAGCTGAGATATGCATTTTCTACGATAATCTTGGTGAGACTTCTGTCAGAAGTATGCTGAATCTTCGAGATCGCACTTTTCGAGCAATTTAATGCGATAAACACGTTCTCTGGTTGTTTTCACCACTCCACAGAGCGTTTGATATGCAGAACCAGCAACATCTTGATTTTCGTGAGGTTTCGAGCTGAGATATGCATTTTCTACGATAATCTTGGTGAGACTTCTGTCAGAAGTATGCAGAATCATCTAGATCGCTCTTTTCGAGCTACTTGATGCACGAAACACGTTTTCTGGTGTTTTCACCACTCCACAGTACGTTTGACATGCAGAACCGGAGATATCTTGGTTTCGGTCGGGTTTCAAGCTGAGATATGCATTTTCTACGATACTCTTGGTGAGACTTCTGTCAGAAGTATGCAGGAACATCGAGAGCGCTATTTTCGAGCTATTTATTGCGAGAAACACGTTATCTGGTGTTTTCACCGCTCCACAGTGCGTTTGATATGCAGTACCAGCGATATCTTGGTTTCGGTCGGGTTTCAAGATGAGATATGCATTTTCTGCGATAATCCTGGTGAGACTTCTGTCAGAATTATGCAGAATCTTCGAGAACGCTCTTTTCGAGCTACTTGATGCACGAAACACGTTTTCTGGTGTTTTCACCACTCCACGGAACGTTTGATGTGCAGAACCGGAGATATATCGGTTTTCTTCGGGTTTCAAGCTGAGATATGCATTTTCTACGATAATCTTGGTGAGACTTCTGTTAGAAGTATGCAGAATCATCGAGATCGCGGTTTTCGAGCTATGTACTGCGAGAAACACGTTATCTGGTGTTTTCACCACTGCACAGTGCGTTTGATATGCAGAACCAGCAATATCTTGGTTTTCGTGGCATTTCAAGCTGAGATATGCATTTCCTGCGATAATCTTGGTGAGACTTCTGTCCGAAGTATGCTGAATCATCGAGATCGCTCTTTACGAGCTAGTTAGAGCGAGAAACACGTTATCTGGTGTTTTCACCACTCCACAGTGCGTTTGACATGCAGAACCGGAGATATCTTGGTTTCGGTCGGGTTTCAAGCTGAGATATGCATTTTCTACGATAATCTTGGTGAGACTTCAGTCAGAAGTATGCAGAATCATCTAGATCGCTCTTTTCGAGCTACTTGATGCACGAAACACGTTTTCTGGTGTTTTCACCACTCCACAGTACGTTTGACATGCAGAACCGGAGATATCCTGGTTTCGGTCGGGTTTCAAGCGGAGAAATGCATTTTCTACGATAATCCTGGTGACACTTCTGTCAGAATTATGCAGAATCTTCGAGAACGCTCATTTCGAGCTACTTAATGCGCGAAACACGTTTTCTGGTGTTTTCACCACTCCACGGAACGTTTGATGTGCAGAACCGGAGATATATCGGTTTTCTTCGGGTTTCAAGCTGAGATATGCATTTTCTACGATTATCTTGGTGAGGCTTCTGTTAGAAGTATGCAGAATCATCGAGAACGCGCTTTTCGAGCTATTTACTGCGAGAAACACGTTATCTGGTGTTTTCACCACTCCACAGTGCGTTTGATATGCAGAACCAGCGATATCTTGGTTTTCGTGGCATTTCAAGCTGAGATATGCATTTCCTGCGATAATCTTGGTGAGACTTCTGTCGGAAGTATGCTGAATCATCGAGATCGCTCTTTTCGAGCTAGTTAGAGCGAGAAACACGTTATCTGGTGTTTTCACCACTCCACAGTGCGTTTGACATGCAGAACGGGAGATATCTTGGTTTCGGTCGGGTTTCAAGCTGAGATATGCATTTTCTACGATAATCTTGGTGAGACTTCTGTCAGAAGTATGCTGAATCTTCGAGATCGCACTTTTCGAGCAATTTAATGCGATAAACACGTTCTCTGGTTGTTTTCACCACTCCACAGAGCGTTTGATATGCAGAACCAGCAACATCTTGATTTTCGTGAGGTTTCGAGCTGAGATATGCATTTTCTACGATAATCTTGGTGAGACTTCTGTCAGAAGTATGCAGAATCATCTAGATCGCTCTTTTCGAGCTACTTGATGCACGAAACACGTTTTCTGGTGTTTTCACCACTCCACAGTACGTTTGACATGCAGAACCGGAGATATCTTGGTTTCGGTCGGGTTTCAAGCTGAGATATGCATTTTCTACGATACTCTTGGTGAGACTTCTGTCAGAAGTATGCAGGAACATCGAGAGCGCTATTTTCGAGCTATTTATTGCGAGAAACACGTTATCTGGTGTTTTCACCGCTCCACAGTGCGTTTGATATGCAGTACCAGCGATATCTTGGTTTCGGTCGGGTTTCAAGATGAGATATGCATTTTCTGCGATAATCTTGTTGAGACTTCTGTCCGAAGTATGCAGAATGATCGAGATCGCTCTTTTCGAGCTATTTAATGCGAGAAACACGTTATCTGGTGTTTTCACCACTCCACAGTGCGTTGGATATGCAGAACAGCAGATATTTTGGTTTTCGTGGAGTTTCAACCTGAGATATGCATTTCCTGCGATAATCTTGGTGAGACTTCTGTCCGAAGAATGCAGAATCATCGAGAACGCTCGTTTCGAGCTACTTAATGCGAGAAACACGTTATCTGGTGTTTTCACCACTCCACAGTGCGTTTGATATGCAGAACCAGCGATATCTTGGCTTTCGTGGGGTTTCAAGCTGAGATATGCATTTTTTACGATAATCTTGTTGAGACTTCTGTCCGAAGTATGAAGAATCATCGAGATCGCTATATTCGAGCTATTTAATGCGAGAAACACGTTTTCTGGGGTTTTCACCACTCCACAGTGCGTTGGATATGCAGAACAGCAGATATTTTGGTTTTCGTGGGGTTTCAAGCTGAGATATGCATTTTCTGCGATAATCTTGGTGGACTTCTGTCCGAAGTATGCTGAAACATCGAGATCGCTCTTTTCGAGCTATTTAATGCGAGACACACGTTATCTGGTGCTTTCACAACTCCACAGTGCGTTTGCTATGCAGAACCGGCGATATCTTGGTTTTCGTGGGGTATCAAAATGAGATATGCATTTTCTGCGATAATCTTGTTGAGACTTCTGTCCGAAGTATGCAGAATCTTCGAGATCGCTCGTTTCGAGCTATTTAATGCGAGAAACACGTTATCTGGTGTTTTCACCACTCCACAGTGCGTTGGATATGCAGAACAGCAGATATTTTGGTTTTCATGGAGTTTCAAGCTGAGATATGCATTTCCTGCGATAATCTTGGTGAGACTTCTGTCCGAAGAATGCAGAATCATCGAGAACGCTCGTTTCGAGCTACTTAATGCGAGAAACACGTTATCTGGTGTTTTCAACACTCCACAGTGCGTTTGATATGCAGAACCAGCGATATCTTGGCTTTCGTGGGGTTTCAAGCTGAGATATGCATTTTTTACGATAATCTTGTTGAGACTTCTGTCCGAAGTATGAAGAATCATCGAGATCGCTATATTCGAGCTATTTAATGCGAGAAACACGTTTTCTGGGGTTTTCACCACTCCACAGTGCGTTGGATATGCAGAACAGCAGATATTTTGGTTTTCGTGGGGTTTCAAGCTGAGATATGCATTTCCTGCGATAATCTTGGTGAGACTTCTGTCCGAAGTATGCAGAATCATCGAGAACGCTCGTTTCGAGCTACTTAATGCGAGAAACACGTTATCTGGTGTTTTCACCACTCCACAGTGCGTTTGATATGCAGAACCAGCGATATCTTGGCTTTCGTGGGGTTTCAAGCTGAGATATGCATTTTTTACGATAATCTTGTTGAGACTTCTGTCCGAAGTATGAAGAATCATCGAGATCGCTCTATTCGAGCTATTTAATGCGAGAAACACGTTTTCTGGTGTTTTCACCACTCCACAGTGCGTATGATATGCAGAACCGGCGATATCTTGGTTTTCGTGGGGTTTCAATCTGAGATATGCGTTTTCTGCGATAATCTTGGTGGACTTCTGTCCGAAGTATGCTGAATCAACGAGATCGCTCTTTTCGAGCTAGTTAGTGCGAGAAACGCGTTATCTGGTGTTTTCACCACTCCACAGTGCGTTTCATATGCAGAACAGTACATATCTTGGTTTTCGTGTGGTTTCAAGCTGAGATATGCATTTTCTGCGATAATCTTGTTGAGACTTCTGTCCGAAGTATGCAGAATCATCGAGATTGCTCGTTTCGAGCTATTTAATGCGAGAAACACGTTATCTGGTGTTTTCACCACTCCACAGTGCGTTGGATATGCAGAACCGCAGATATTTTGGTTTTCGTGCGGTTTCAAGCTGAGATATGCATTTCCTGCGATAATCTTGGTGAGACTTCTGTCCGAAGTATGCAGAATCATCGAGAACGCTCGTTTCGAGCTACTTAATGCGAGAAACACGTTATCTGGTGTTTTCACCACTCCACAGTGCGTTTGATATGCAGAACCAGCGATATCTTGGCTTTCGTGGGGTTTCAAGCTGAGATATGCATTTTTTACGATAATCTTGTTGAGGCTTCTGTCCGAAGTATGAAGAATCATCGAGATCGCTCTATTCGAGCTATTTAATGCGAGAAACACGTTTTCTGGGGTTTTCACCACTCCACAGTGCGTTTGATATGCAGAACCAGCGATATCTTGGTTTTCGTCGGGTTTCAATATGAGATAAGCATTTTCTGCGATAATATTGGTGAGACTTCAGTCAGAAGTATGCAGAATCATCTAGATCGCTCTTTTCGAGCTACTTAATGCACGAAACACGTTTTCTGGTGTCTTCACCACTCCACAGAACGTTTGACATGCAGAACCGGAGATATCTTGGTTTCGGTCGGGTTTGGAGCTGAGAAATGCATTTTCTACGATAATCCTGGTGAGACTTCTGTGAGAATTATGCAGAATCTTCGAGAACGCTCTATTCGAGCTATTTAATGCGAAAAACACGTTTTCTGGGGTTTTCACCACTCCACAGTGCGTTTGATATGCAGAACCAACGATATCTTGGTTTTCGTGGGGTTTCAAGCTGAGATATGCACTTTTTACGATAATCTTGGTGAGACTTCTGTCCGAAGTATGCTTAATCATCGACATCGCTTGTTTCGAGCTATTTAATGCGAGAAACCCGTTATCTGGTGTTTTCACCACTCCACAGTGCGTATGATATGCAGAACCGGCGATATCTTGGTTTTCGTGGGGTTTCAAGCAGAGATATGCATTTTCTGCGATAATCTTGGTGAGACTTCTGTTAGAAGTATGCAGAATCATCGAGATCGCTCGTTTCGAGCTATTTAATGCGAGAAACACGTTATCTGGTGTTTTCAACACTCCACAGTGCGTTGGATATGCAGAACAGCGGGTATTTTGGTTTTCGTGGGGTTTCAAGCTGAGATATGCATTTTCTACGATAAGCTTGGTGAAACATCTGTCCGAAGTATGCAGAAACGTCGAGAGCGCTCTTTTCGAGCTATTTAATTCGAGAAACACGTTTTCTGGGGTTTTCACCACTCCACAGTTCGTTGGATATGCAGAACAGCAGATATCCTGGTTTTCGTGGGGTTTCAAGCAGAGATATGCATTTTCTGCTATAATCTTGGTGAGACTTCTGTTAGAAGTATGCAGAATCATCGAGATCGCTCGTTTCGAGCTATTTAATGCGAGAAACACGTTATCTGGTGTTTTCAACACTCCACAGTGCGTTGGATATGCAGAACAGCGGGTATTTTGGTTTTCGTGGGGTTTCAAGCTGAGATATGCATTTCCTGCGATAATCTTGGTGAGACTTCTGTCCGAAGAATGCAGAATCATCGAGAACGCTCGTTTCGAGCTACTTAGTGCGAGAAACACGTTATCTGGTGTTTTCACCACTCCACAGTGCGTTTGATATGCAGAACCAGCGATATCATGGCTTTCGTGGGGTTTCAAGCTGAGATATGCATTTTTTACGATAATCTTGTTGAGACTTCTGTCCGAAGTATGAAGAATCATCGAGATCGCTCTATTCGAGCTATTTAATGCGAGAAACACGTTTTCTGGGGTTTTCACCACTCCACAGTGCGTTGGATATGCAGAACAGCAGATATTTTGGTTTTCGTGGGGTTTCAAGCTGAGATATGCATTTCCTGCGATAATCTTGGTGAGACTTCTGTCCGAAGTATGCAGAATCATCGAGAACGCTCGTTTCGAGCTACTTAATGCGAGAAACACGTTTTCTGGTGTTTTCACCACTCCACAGTACGTTTGACATGCAGAACCGGAGATATCTTGGTTTCGGTCGGGTTTGAAGCTGAGAAATGCATTTTCTACGATAATCCTGGTGAGACTTCTGTGAGAATTATGCAGAATCTTCGAGAACGCTCTATTCGAGCTATTTAATGCGAAAAACACGTTTTCTGGGGTTTTCACCACTCCACAGTGCGTTTGATATGCAGAACCAGCGATATCTTGGTTTTCGTGGGGTTTCAAGCTGAGATATGCACTTTTTACGATAATCTTGGTGAGACTTCTGTCCGAAGTATGCTTAATCATCGACATCGCTTGTTTCGAGCTATTTAATGCGAGAAACCCGTTATCTGGTGTTTTCACCACTCCACAGTGCGTATGATATGCAGAACCGGCGATATCTTGGTTTTCGTGGGGTTTCAAGCAGAGATATGCATTTTCTGCGATAATCTTGGTGAGACTTCTGTTAGAAGTATGCAGAATCATCGAGATCGCTCGTTTCGAGCTATTTAATGCGAGAAACATGTTATCTGGTGTTTTCAACACTCCACAGTGCGTTGGATATGCAGAACAGCGGGTATTTTGGTTTTCGTGGGGTTTCAAGCTGAGATATGCATTTTCTACGATAAGCTTGGTGAAACATCTGTCCGAAGTATGCAGAAACGTCGATAGCGCTCTTTTCGAGCTATTTAATTCGAGAAACACGTTTTCTGGGGTTTTCACCACTCCACAGTTCGTTGGATATGCAGAACAGCAGATATCCTGGTTTTCGTGGGGTTTCAAGCAGAGATATGCATTTTCTGCGATAATTTTGGTGAGACTTCTGTTAGAAGTATGCAGAATCATCGAGATCGCTCGTTTCTAGCTATTTAATGCGAGAAACACGTTATCTGGTGTTTTCAACACTCCACAGTGCGTTGGATATGCAGAACAGCGGGTATTTTGGTTTTCGTGGGGTTTCAAGCTGAGATATGCATTTCCTGCGATAATCTTGGTGAGACTTCTGTCCGAAGAATGCAGAATCATCGAGAACGCTCGTTTCGTGCTACTTAGTGCGAGAAACACGTTATCTGGTGTTTTCACCACTCCACAGTGCGTTTGATATGCAGAACCAGCGATATCATGGCTTTCGTGGGGTTTCAAGCTGAGATATGCATTTTTTACGATAATCTTGTTGAGACTTCTGTCCGAAGTATGAAGAATCATCGAGATCGCTCTATTCGAGCTATTTAATGCGAGAAACACGTTTTCTGGGGTTTTCACCACTCCACAGTGCGTTGGATATGCAGAACAGCAGATATTTTGGTTTTCGTGGGGTTTCAAGCTGAGATATGCATTTCCTGCGATAATCTTGGTGAGACTTCTGTCCGAAGTATGCAGAATCATCGAGAACGCTCGTTTCGAGCTACTTAATGCGAGAAACACGTTATCTGGTGTTTTCACCACTCCACAGTGCGTTTGATATGCAGAACCAGCGATATCTTGGTTTTCGTGGGGTTTCAAGCTGAGATATGCACTATTTACGATAATCTTGGTGAGACTTCTGTCCGAAGTATGCTTAATCATCGACATCGCTTGTTTCGAGCTATTTAATGCGAGAAACCCGTTATCTGGTGTTTTCACCACTCCACAGTGCGTATGATATGCAGAACAGTACATATCTTGGTTTTCGTGGGGATTCAAGCTGAGATATGCATTTTCTGCGATAATCTTGTTGAGACTTCTGTCCGAAGTATGCAGAATCATCGAGATCGCTCGTTTCGAGCTATTTAATGCGAGAAACACGTTATCTGGTGTTTTCACCACTCCACAGTGCGTTGGATATGCAGAACCGGAGATATTTTGGTTTTCGTCGGGTTTCAAGCTGAGATATGCATTTTCTACGATAAGCTTGGTGAAACATCTGTCCGAAGTATGCAGAAACGTCGAGAGCGCTCTTTTCGAGCTATTTAATGCGAGAAACGCGTTATCTGGTGTTTTCACCACTCCACAGTGCGTTTCATATGCAGAACAGTACATATCTTGGTTTTCGTGTGGTTTCAAGCTGAGATATGCATTTTCTGCGATAATCTTGTTGAGACTTCTGTCCGAAGTATGCAGAATCATCGAGATCGCTCGTTTCGAGCTATTTAATGCGAGAAACACGTTATCTGGTGTTTTCACCACTCCACAGTGCGTTGGATATGCAGAACAGCAGATATTTTGGTTTTCGTGGAGTTTCAACCTGAGATATGCATTTCCTGCGATAATCTTGGTGAGACTTCTGTCCGAAGAATGCAGAATCATCGAGAACGCTCGTTTCGAGCTACTTAATGCGAGAAACACGTTATCTGGTGTTTTCACCACTCCACAGTGCGTTTGATATGCAGAACCAGCGATATCTTGGCTTTCGTGGGGTTTCAAGCTGAGATATGCATTTTTTACGATAATCTTGTTGAGACTTCTGTCCGAAGTATGAAGAATCATCGAGATCGCTATATTCGAGCTATTTAATGCGAGAAACACGTTTTCTGGGGTTTTCACCACTCCACAGTGCGTTGGATATGCAGAACAGCAGATATTTTGGTTTTCGTGGGGTTTCAAGCTGAGATATGCATTTTCTGCGATAATCTTGGTGGACTTCTGTCCGAAGTATGCTGAAACATCGAGATCGCTCTTTTCGAGCTATTTAATGCGAGACACACGTTATCTGGTGCTTTCACAACTCCACAGTGCGTTTGCTATGCAGAACCGGCGATATCTTGGTTTTCGTGGGGTATCAAAATGAGATATGCATTTTCTGCGATAATCTTGTTGAGACTTCTGTCCGAAGTATGCAGAATCTTCGAGATCGCTCGTTTCGAGCTATTTAATGCGAGAAACACGTTATCTGGTGTTTTCACCACTCCACAGTGCGTTGGATATGCAGAACAGCAGATATTTTGGTTTTCATGGAGTTTCAAGCTGAGATATGCATTTCCTGCGATAATCTTGGTGAGACTTCTGTCCGAAGAATGCAGAATCATCGAGAACGCTCGTTTCGAGCTACTTAATGCGAGAAACACGTTATCTGGTGTTTTCAACACTCCACAGTGCGTTTGATATGCAGAACCAGCGATATCTTGGCTTTCGTGGGGTTTCAAGCTGAGATATGCATTTTTTACGATAATCTTGTTGAGACTTCTGTCCGAAGTATGAAGAATCATCGAGATCGCTATATTCGAGCTATTTAATGCGAGAAACACGTCTTCTGGGGTTTTCACCACTCCACAGTGCGTTGGATATGCAGAACAGCAGATATTTTGGTTTTCGTGGGGTTTCAAGCTGAGATATGCATTTCCTGCGATAATCTTGGTGAGACTTCTGTCCGAAGTATGCAGAATCATCGAGAACGCTCGTTTCGAGCTACTTAATGCGAGAAACACGTTATCTGGTGTTTTCACCACTCCACAGTGCGTTTGATATGCAGAACCAGCGATATCTTGGCTTTCGTGGGGTTTCAAGCTGAGATATGCATTTTTTACGATAATCTTGTTGAGACTTCTGTCCGAAGTATGAAGAATCATCGAGATCGCTCTATTCGAGCTATTTAATGCGAGAAACACGTTTTCTGGTGTTTTCACCACTCCACAGTGCGTATGATATGCAGAACCGGCGATATCTTGGTTTTCGTGGGGTTTCAATCTGAGATATGCGTTTTCTGCGATAATCTTGGTGGACTTCTGTCCGAAGTATGCTGAAACATCGAGATCGCTCTTTTCGAGCTATTTAATGCGAGAAACACGTTATCTGGTGTTTTCACCACTCCACAGTGCGTTTGATATGCAGAACCGGCGATATCTTGGTTTTCGTGGGGTTTCAAGCTGAGATATGCATTTTCTGCGATAATCTTGGTGAGACATCTGTCCGAAGTATGCTGAATCAACGAGATCGCTCTTTTCGAGCTAGTTAGTGCGAGAAACGCGTTATCTGGTGTTTTCACCACTCCACAGTGCGTTTCATATGCAGAACAGTACATATCTTGGTTTTCGTGTGGTTTCAAGCTGAGATATGCATTTTCTGCGATAATCTTGTTGAGACTTCTGTCCGAAGTATGCAGAATCATCGAGATTGCTCGTTTCGAGCTATTTAATGCGAGAAACACGTTATCTGGTGTTTTCACCACTCCACAGTGCGTTGGATATGCAGAACCGCAGATATTTTGGTTTTCGTGCGGTTTCAAGCTGAGATATGCATTTCCTGCGATAATCTTGGTGAGACTTCTGTCCGAAGTATGCAGAATCATCGAGAACGCTCGTTTCGAGCTACTTAATGCGAGAAACACGTTATCTGGTGTTTTCACCACTCCACAGTGCGTTTGATATGCAGAACCAGCGATATCTTGGCTTTCGTGGGGTTTCAAGCTGAGATATGCATTTTTTACGATAATCTTGTTGAGGCTTCTGTCCGAAGTATGAAGAATCATCGAGATCGCTCTATTCGAGCTATTTAATGCGAGAAACACGTTTTCTGGGGTTTTCACCACTCCACAGTGCGTTTGATATGCAGAACCAGCGATATCTTGGTTTTCGTCGGGTTTCAATATGAGATAAGCATTTTCTGCGATAATATTGGTGAGACTTCAGTCAGAAGTATGCAGAATCATCTAGATCGCTCTTTTCGAGCTACTTAATGCACGAAACACGTTTTCTGGTGTCTTCACCACTCCACAGAACGTTTGACATGCAGAACCGGAGATATCTTGGTTTCGGTCGGGTTTGGAGCTGAGAAATGCATTTTCTACGATAATCCTGGTGAGACTTCTGTGAGAATTATGCAGAATCTTCGAGAACGCTCTATTCGAGCTATTTAATGCGAAAAACACGTTTTCTGGGGTTTTCACCACTCCACAGTGCGTTTGATATGCAGAACCAACGATATCTTGGTTTTCGTGGGGTTTCAAGCTGAGATATGCACTTTTTACGATAATCTTGGTGAGACTTCTGTCCGAAGTATGCTTAATCATCGACATCGCTTGTTTCGAGCTATTTAATGCGAGAAACCCGTTATCTGGTGTTTTCACCACTCCACAGTGCGTATGATATGCAGAACCGGCGATATCTTGGTTTTCGTGGGGTTTCAAGCAGAGATATGCATTTTCTGCGATAATCTTGGTGAGACTTCTGTTAGAAGTATGCAGAATCATCGAGATCGCTCGTTTCGAGCTATTTAATGCGAGAAACACGTTATCTGGTGTTTTCAACACTCCACAGTGCGTTGGATATGCAGAACAGCGGGTATTTTGGTTTTCGTGGGGTTTCAAGCTGAGATATGCATTTTCTACGATAAGCTTGGTGAAACATCTGTCCGAAGTATGCAGAAACGTCGAGAGCGCTCTTTTCGAGCTATTTAATTCGAGAAACACGTTTTCTGGGGTTTTCACCACTCCACAGTTCGTTGGATATGCAGAACAGCAGATATCCTGGTTTTCGTGGGGTTTCAAGCAGAGATATGCATTTTCTGCTATAATCTTGGTGAGACTTCTGTTAGAAGTATGCAGAATCATCGAGATCGCTCGTTTCGAGCTATTTAATGCGAGAAACACGTTATCTGGTGTTTTCAACACTCCACAGTGCGTTGGATATGCAGAACAGCGGGTATTTTGGTTTTCGTGGGGTTTCAAGCTGAGATATGCATTTCCTGCGATAATCTTGGTGAGACTTCTGTCCGAAGAATGCAGAATCATCGAGAACGCTCGTTTCGAGCTACTTAGTGCGAGAAACACGTTATCTGGTGTTTTCACCACTCCACAGTGCGTTTGATATGCAGAACCAGCGATATCATGGCTTTCGTGGGGTTTCAAGCTGAGATATGCATTTTTTACGATAATCTTGTTGAGACTTCTGTCCGAAGTATGAAGAATCATCGAGATCGCTCTATTCGAGCTATTTAATGCGAGAAACACGTTTTCTGGGGTTTTCACCACTCCACAGTGCGTTGGATATGCAGAACAGCAGATATTTTGGTTTTCGTGGGGTTTCAAGCTGAGATATGCATTTCCTGCGATAATCTTGGTGAGACTTCTGTCCGAAGTATGCAGAATCATCGAGAACGCTCGTTTCGAGCTACTTAATGCGAGAAACACGTTTTCTGGTGTTTTCACCACTCCACAGTACGTTTGACATGCAGAACCGGAGATATCTTGGTTTCGGTCGGGTTTGAAGCTGAGAAATGCATTTTCTACGATAATCCTGGTGAGACTTCTGTGAGAATTATGCAGAATCTTCGAGAACGCTCTATTCGAGCTATTTAATGCGAAAAACACGTTTTCTGGGGTTTTCACCACTCCACAGTGCGTTTGATATGCAGAACCAGCGATATCTTGGTTTTCGTGGGGTTTCAAGCTGAGATATGCACTTTTTACGATAATCTTGGTGAGACTTCTGTCCGAAGTATGCTTAATCATCGACATCGCTTGTTTCGAGCTATTTAATGCGAGAAACCCGTTATCTGGTGTTTTCACCACTCCACAGTGCGTATGATATGCAGAACCGGCGATATCTTGGTTTTCGTGGGGTTTCAAGCAGAGATATGCATTTTCTGCGATAATCTTGGTGAGACTTCTGTTAGAAGTATGCAGAATCATCGAGATCGCTCGTTTCGAGCTATTTAATGCGAGAAACATGTTATCTGGTGTTTTCAACACTCCACAGTGCGTTGGATATGCAGAACAGCGGGTATTTTGGTTTTCGTGGGGTTTCAAGCTGAGATATGCATTTTCTACGATAAGCTTGGTGAAACATCTGTCCGAAGTATGCAGAAACGTCGATAGCGCTCTTTTCGAGCTATTTAATTCGAGAAACACGTTTTCTGGGGTTTTCACCACTCCACAGTTCGTTGGATATGCAGAACAGCAGATATCCTGGTTTTCGTGGGGTTTCAAGCAGAGATATGCATTTTCTGCGATAATTTTGGTGAGACTTCTGTTAGAAGTATGCAGAATCATCGAGATCGCTCGTTTCTAGCTATTTAATGCGAGAAACACGTTATCTGGTGTTTTCAACACTCCACAGTGCGTTGGATATGCAGAACAGCGGGTATTTTGGTTTTCGTGGGGTTTCAAGCTGAGATATGCATTTCCTGCGATAATCTTGGTGAGACTTCTGTCCGAAGAATGCAGAATCATCGAGAACGCTCGTTTCGTGCTACTTAGTGCGAGAAACACGTTATCTGGTGTTTTCACCACTCCACAGTGCGTTTGATATGCAGAACCAGCGATATCATGGCTTTCGTGGGGTTTCAAGCTGAGATATGCATTTTTTACGATAATCTTGTTGAGACTTCTGTCCGAAGTATGAAGAATCATCGAGATCGCTCTATTCGAGCTATTTAATGCGAGAAACACGTTTTCTGGGGTTTTCACCACTCCACAGTGCGTTGGATATGCAGAACAGCAGATATTTTGGTTTTCGTGGGGTTTCAAGCTGAGATATGCATTTCCTGCGATAATCTTGGTGAGACTTCTGTCCGAAGTATGCAGAATCATCGAGAACGCTCGTTTCGAGCTACTTAATGCGAGAAACACGTTATCTGGTGTTTTCACCACTCCACAGTGCGTTTGATATGCAGAACCAGCGATATCTTGGTTTTCGTGGGGTTTCAAGCTGAGATATGCACTATTTACGATAATCTTGGTGAGACTTCTGTCCGAAGTATGCTTAATCATCGACATCGCTTGTTTCGAGCTATTTAATGCGAGAAACCCGTTATCTGGTGTTTTCACCACTCCACAGTGCGTATGATATGCAGAACAGTACATATCTTGGTTTTCGTGGGGATTCAAGCTGAGATATGCATTTTCTGCGATAATCTTGTTGAGACTTCTGTCCGAAGTATGCAGAATCATCGAGATCGCTCGTTTCGAGCTATTTAATGCGAGAAACACGTTATCTGGTGTTTTCACCACTCCACAGTGCGTTGGATATGCAGAACCGGAGATATTTTGGTTTTCGTCGGGTTTCAAGCTGAGATATGCATTTTCTACGATAAGCTTGGTGAAACATCTGTCCGAAGTATGCAGAAACGTCGAGAGCGCTCTTTTCGAGCTATTTAATGCGAGAAACGCGTTATCTGGTGTTTTCACCACTCCACAGTGCGTTTCATATGCAGAACAGTACATATCTTGGTTTTCGTGTGGTTTCAAGCTGAGATATGCATTTTCTGCGATAATCTTGTTGAGACTTCTGTCCGAAGTATGCAGAATCATCGAGATTGCTCGTTTCGAGCTATTTAATGCGAGAAACGCGTTTTCTGGGGTTTTCACCACTCCACAGTGCGTTTGATATGCAGAACCAGCGATATCTTGGTTTTCGTCGGGTTTCAACATGAGATAAGCATTTTCTGCGATAATATTGGTGAGACTTCAGTCAGAAGTATGCAGAATCATCTAGATCGCTCTTTTCGAGCTACTTAATGCACGAAACACGTTTTCTGGTGTTTTCACCACTCCACAGTACGTTTGACACGCAGAACCGGAGATATCTTGGTTTCGGTCGGGTTTGAAGCTGAGAAATGCATTTTCTACGATAATCCTGGTGAGACTTCTGTGAGAATTATGCAGAATCTTCGAGAACGCTCTATTCGAGCTATTTAATGCGAAAAACACGTTTTCTGGGGTTTTCACCACTCCACTGTGCGTTTGATATGCAGAACCAGCGATATCTTGGTTTTCGTGGGGTTTCAAGCTGAGATATGCACTTTTTACGATAATCTTGGTGAGACTTCTGTCCGAAGTATGCTTAATCATCGACATCGCTTGTTTCGAGCTATTTAATGCGAGAAACCCGTTATCTGGTGTTTTCACCACTCCACAGTGCGTATGATATGCAGAACCGGCGATATCTTGGTTTTCGTGGGGTTTCAAGCAGAGATATGCATTTTCTGCGATAATCTTGGTGAGACTTCTGTTAGAAGTATGCAGAATCATCGAGATCGCTCGTTTCGAGCTATTTAATGCGAGAAACACGTTATCTGGTGTTTTCAACACTCCACAGTGCGTTGGATATGCAGAACAGCGGGTATTTTGGTTTTCGTGGGGTTTCAAGCTGAGATATGCATTTTCTACGATAAGCTTGGTGAAACATCTGTCCGAAGTATGCAGAAACGTCGAGAGCGCTCTTTTCGAGCTATTTAATTCGAGAAACACGTTTTCTGGGGTTTTCACCACTCCACAGTTCGTTGGATATGCAGAACAGCAGATATCCTGGTTTTCGTGGGGTTTCAAGCAGAGATATGCATTTTCTGCGATAATCTTGGTGAGACTTCTGTTAGAAGTATGAAGAATCATCGAGATCGCTCTATTCGAGCTATTTAATGCGAGAAACACGTTTTCTGGGGTTTTCACCACTCCACAGTGCGTTGGATATGCAGAACAGCAGATATTTTGGTTTTCGTGGGGTTTCAAGCTGAGATATGCATTTCCTGCGATAATCTTGGTGAGACTTCTGTCCGAAGTATGCAGAATCATCGAGAACGCACGTTTCGAGCTACTTAATGCGAGAAACACGTTATCTGGTGTTTTCACCACTCCACAGTGCGTTTGATATGCAGAACCAGCGATATCTTGGCTTTCGTGGGGTTTCAAGCTGAGATATGCATTTTTTACGATAATCTTGTTGAGACTTCTGTCCGAAGTATGAAGAATCATCGAGATTGCTCTATTCGAGCTATTTAATGCGAAAAACACGTTTTCTGGGGTTTTCACCACTCCACAGTGCGTTTGATATGCAGAACCAGCGATATCTTGGTTTTCGTGGGGTTTCAAGCTGAGATATGCACTTTTTACGATAATCTTGGTGAGACTTCTGTCCGAAGTATGCTTAATCATCGACATCGCTTGTTTCGAGCTATTTAATGCGAGAAACCCGTTATCTGGTGTTTTCACCACTGCACAGTGCGTATGATATGCAGAACAGTACATATCTTGGTTTTCGTGGGGATTCAAGCTGAGATATGCATTTTCTGCGATAATCTTGTTGAGACTTCTGTCCGAAGTATGCAGAATCATCGAGATCGCTCGTTTCGAGCTATTTAATGCGAGAAACACGTTATCTGGTGTTTTCACCACTCCACAGTGCGTTGGATATGCAGAACCGGAGATATTTTGGTTTTCGTCGGGTTTCAAGCTGAGATATGCATTTTCTACGATAAGCTTGGTGAAACATCTGTCCGAAGTATGCAGAAACGTCGAGAGCGCTCTTTTCGAGCTATTTAATGCGAGAAACACGTTATCTGGTGTTTTCACCACTCCACAGTGCGTTTGATATGCAGTGCCAGCGATATCTTGGTTTTCGTGGGGTTTCAGGCTGAGATATGCATTTTTTACGATAATCTTGGTGAGACTTCTGTCCGAAGAATGCAGAATCTTCGAGAACGCTCGCTTCGAGCTACTTAGTGCGAGAAACACGTTATCTGGTGTTTTCACCACTCCACAGTGCGTTTGATATGCAGAACCAGCGATATCATGGCTTTCGTGGGGTTTCAAGCTGAGATATGCATTTTTTACGACAATCTTGTTGAGACTTCTGTCCGAAGTATGAAGAATCATCGAGATCGCTCTATTCGAGCTATTTAATGCGAGAAACACGTTTTCTGTGGTTTTCACCACTCCACAGTGCGTTGGATATGCAGAACAGCAGATATTTTGGTTTTCGTGGGGTTTCAAGCTGAGATATGCATTTCCTGCGATAATCTTGGTGAGACTTCTGTCCGAAGTATGCAGAATCATCGAGAACGCTCGTTTCGAGCTACTTAATGCGAGAAACACGTTATCTGGTGTTTTTACCACTCCACAGTGCGTTTGATATGCAGAACCAGCGATATCTTGGCTTTCGTGGGGTTTCAAGCTGAGATATGCATTTTTTACGATAATCTTGTTGAGACTTCTGTCCGAAGTATGAAGAATCATCGAGATCGCTCTATTCGAGCTATTTAATGCGAAAAACACGTTTTCTGGGGTTTTCACCACTCCACAGTGCGTTTGATATGCAGAACCAGCGATATCTTGGTTTTCGTGGGGTTTCAAGCTGAGATATGCACTTTTTACGATAATCTTGGTGAGACTTCTGTCCGAAGTATGCTTAATCATCGACATCGCTTGTTTCGAGCTATTTAATGCGAGAAACCCGTTATCTGGTGTTTTCACCACTCCACAGTGCGTATGATATGCAGAACAGTACATATCTTGGTTTTCGTGGGGATTCATGCTGAGATATGCATTTTCTGCGATAATCTTGTTGAGACTTCTGTCCGAAGTATGCAGAATCATCGAGATCGCTCGTTTCGAGCTATTTAATGCGAGAAACACGTTATCTGGTGTTTTCACCACTCCACAGTGCGTTGGATATGCAGAACCGGAGATAGTTTGGTTTTCGTCGGGTTTCAAGCTGAGATATGCATTTTCTACGATAAGCTTGGTGAAACATCTGTCCGAAGTATGCAGAAACGTCGAGAGCGCTCTTTTCGAGCTATTTAATGCGCGAAACACGTTATCTGGTGTTTTCACCACTCCACAGTGCGTTTGATATGCAGTGCCAGCGATATCTTGGTTTTCGTGGGGTTTCAGGCTGAGATATGCATTTTTTACGATAATCTTGGTGAGACTTCTGTCCGAAGAATGCAGAATCATCGAGAACGCTCGTTTCGAGCTACTTAGTGCGAGAAACACGTTATCTGGTGTTTTCACCACTCCACAGTGCGTTTGATATGCAGAACCAGCGATATCATGGCTTTCGTGGGGTTTCAAGCTGAGATATGCATTTTTTACGACAATCTTGTTGAGACTTCTGTCCGAAGTATGAAGAATCATCGAGATCGCTCTATTCGAGCTATTTAATGCGAGAAACACGTTTTCTGTGGTTTTCACCACTCCACAGTGCGTTGGATATGCAGAACAGCAGATATTTTGGTTTTCGTGGGGTTTCAAGCTGAGATATGCATTTCCTGCGATAATCTTGGTGAGACTTCTGTCCGAAGTATGCAGAATCATCGAGAACGCTCGTTTCGAGCTACTTAATGCGAGAAACACGTTATCTGGTGTTTTTACCACTCCACAGTGCGTTTGATATGCAGAACCAGCGATATCTTGGCTTTCGTGGGGTTTCAAGCTGAGATATGCATTTTTTACGATAATCTTGTTGAGACTTCTGTCCGAAGTATGAAGAATCATCGAGATCGCCTTATTCGAGCTATTTAATGCGAAAAACACGTTTTCTGGGGTTTTCACCACTCCACAGTGCGTTTGATATGCAGAACCAGCGATATCTTGGTTTTCGTGGGGTATCAAGCTGAGATATGCACTTTTTACGATAATCTTGGTGAGACTTTTGTCCGAAGTATGCTGAAACATCGAGATCGCACTTTTCGAGCTAGTTAATGCTAGAAAAACCTTATCCGGTGTTTTCACCACTCCACAGTGCGTTTGATATGCAGAACAGTACATATCTTGGTTTTCGTGGGGATTCAAGCTGAGATATGCATTTTCTGCGATAATCTTGTTGAGACTTCTGTCCGAAGTATGCAGAATCATCGAGATTGCTCGTTTCGAGCTATTTAATGCGAGAAACACGTTATCTGGTGTTTTCACCACTCCACAGTGCGTTGGATATGCAGAACCGCAGATATTTTGGTTTTCGTCGGGTTTCAAGCTGAGATATGCATTTTCTACGATAAGCTTGGTGAAACATCTGTCCGAAGTATGCAGAAACGTCGATAGCGCTCTTTTCGAGATATTTAATGCGAGAAACACGTTTTCTGGGGTTTTCACCACTCCACAGTGCGTTGGATATGCAGAACCGGAGATATTTTGATTTTCGCCGGGTTTCAAGCTGAGATATGCATTTTCTACGATAAGCTTGGTAAAACATCTGTCCGAAGTATGCAGAAACATCGAGAGCGCTCTTTTCGAGCTATTTAATGCGAGAAACACATTTTCTGGGGTTGTCACCACGCCACAGTTCGTTGGATATGCAGAACAGTAGATATCTTGGTTTTCGTGGGGTTACAAGCTGAGACATGCATTTATCTGCGATAATATTGGTGAGACTTCAGTCAGAAGTATGCAGAATCATCTAGATCGCTCTTTTCGAGCTACTTGATGCACGAAACACGTTTTGTGGTGTTTTCACCACTCCACAGTACGTTTGACATGTAGAACCGGAGATATCTTGGTTTCGGTCGGGTTTCAAGCTGAGAAATGCATTTTCTACCATAATCCTGGTGAGACTTCTGTCAGAATTATGCAGAATCTTCGAGAACGCTCTTTTCGAGCTACCTAATGCGCGAAACACGTTTTCTGGTGTTTTCACCACTCCACAGTGCGTTTGATATGCAGAACCAGCGATATCTTGGTTTTCGTGGCATTTCAAGCTGAGATATGCATTTCCTGCGATAATCTTGGTGAGACTTCTGTCCGAAGTATGCTGAATCATCGAGATCGCTCTTTACGAGCTAGTTAGAGCGAGAAACACGTTATCTGGTGTTTTCACCACTCCACAGTGCGTTTGACATGCAGAACCGGAGATATCTTGGTTTCGGTCGGGTTTCAAGCTGAGATATGCATTTTCTACGATAATCTTGGTGAGACTTCAGTCAGAAGTATGCAGAATCATCTAGATCGCTCTTTTCGAGCTACTTGATGCACGAAACACGTTTTCTGGTGTTTTCACCACTCCACAGTACGTTTGACATGCAGAACCGGAGATATCTTGGTTTCGGTCGGGTTTCAAGCTGAGAAATGCATTTTCTACGATAATCCTGGTGACACTTCTGTCAGAATTATGCAGAATCTTCGAGAACGCTCTTTTCGAGCTACTTAATGCGCGAAACACGTTTTCTGGTGTTTTCACCACTCCACGGAACGTTTGATGTGCAGAACCGGAGATATATCGGTTTTCTTCGGGTTTCAAGCTGAGATATGCATTTTCTACGATTATCTTGGTGAGACTTCTGTTAGAAGTATGCAGAATCATCGAGAACGCGCTTTTCGAGCTATTTACTGCGAGAAACACGTTATCTGGTGTTTTCACCACTCCACAGTGCGTTTGATATGCAGAACCAGCGATATCTTGGTTTTCGTGGCATTTCAAGCTGAGATATGCATTTCCTGCGATAATCTTGGTGAGACTTCTGTCCGAAGTATGCTGAATCATCGAGATCGCTCTTTTCGAGCTAGTTAGAGCGAGAAACACGTTATCTGGTGTTTTCACCACTCCACAGTGCGTTTGACATGCAGAACCGGAGATATCTTGGTTTCGGTCGGGTTTCAAGCTGAGATATGCATTTTCTACGATAATCTTGGTGAGACTTCTGTCAGAAGTATGCAGAAACATCGAGAGCGCTATTTTCGAGCTATTTATTGCGAGAAACACGTTATCTGGTGTTTTCACCACTCCACAGAGCGTTTGATATGCAGAACCAGCGATATCTTGGTTTTCGTGGCATTTCAAGCTGAGATATGCATTTCCTGCGATAATCTTGTTGAGGCTTCTGTCCGAAGTATGAAGAATCATCGAGATCGCTCTATTCGAGCTATTTAATGCGAGAAACACGTTTTCTGGGGTTTTCACCACTCCACAGTGCGTTTGATATGCAGAACCAGCGATATCTTGGTTTTCGTCGGGTTTCAACATGAGATAAGCATTTTCTGCGATAATATTGGTGAGACTTCAGTCAGAAGTATGCAGAATCATCTAGATCGCTCTTTTCGAGCTACTTAATGCACGAAACACGTTTTCTGGTGTTTTCACCACTCCACAGTACGTTTGACATGCAGAACCGGAGATATCTTGGTTTCGGTCGGGTTTGAAGCTGAGAAATGCATTTTCTACGATAATCCTGGTGAGACTTCTGTGAGAATTATGCAGAATCTTCGAGAACGCTCTATTCGAGCTATTTAATGCGAAAAACACGTTTTCTGGGGTTTTCACCACTCCACAGTGCGTTTGATATGCAGAACCAGCGATATCTTGGTTTTCGTGGGGTTTCAAGCTGAGATATGCACTTTTTACGATAATCTTGGTGAGACTTCTGTCCGAAGTATGCTTAATCATCGACATCGCTTGTTTCGAGCTATTTAATACGAGAAACCCGTTATCTGGTGTTTTCACCACTCCACAGTGCGTATGATATGCAGAACCGGCGATATCTTGGTTTTCGTGGGGTTTCAAGCAGAGATATGCATTTTCTGCGATAATCTTGGTGAGACTTCTGTTAGAAGTATGCAGAATCATCGAGATCGCTCGTTTCGAGCTATTTAATGCGAGAAACACGTTATCTGGTGTTTTCAACACTCCACAGTGCGTTGGATATGCAGAACAGCGGGTATTTTGGTTTTCGTGGGGTTTCAAGCTGAGATATGCATTTCCTGCGATAATCTTGGTGAGACTTCTGTCCGAAGAATGCAGAATCATCGAGAACGCTCGTTTCGAGCTACTTAGTGCGAGAAACACGTTATCTGGTGTTTTCACCACCCCACAGTGCGTTTGATATGCAGAACCAGCGATATCATGGCTTTCGTGGGGTTTCAAGCTGAGATATGCATTTTTTACGATAATCTTGTTGAGACTTCTGTCCGAAGTATGAAGAATCATCGAGATCGCTCTATTCGAGCTATTTAATGCGAGAAACACGTTTTCTGGGGTTTTCACCACTCCACAGTGCGTTGGATATGCAGAACAGCAGATATTTTGGTTTTCGTGGGGTTTCAAGCTGAGATATGCATTTCCTGCGATAATCTTGGTGAGACTTCTGTCCGAAGTATGCAGAATCATCGAGAACGCTCGTTTCGAGCTACTTAATGCGAGAAACACGTTATCTGGTGTTTTCACCACTCCACAGTGCGTTTGATATGCAGAACCAGCGATATCTTGGCTTTCGTGGGGTTTCAAGCTGAGATATGCATTTTTTACGATAATCTTGTTGAGACTTCTGTCCGAAGTATGAAGAATCATCGAGATTGCTCTATTCGAGCTATTTAATGCGAAAAACACGTTTTCTGGGGTTTTCACCACTCCACAGTGCGTTTGATATGCAGAACCAGCGATATCTTGGTTTTCGTGGGGTTTCAAGCTGAGATATGCACTTTTTACGATAATCTTGGTGAGACTTCTGTCCGAAGTATGCTTAATCATCGACATCGCTTGTTTCGAGCTATTTAATGCGAGAAACCCGTTATCTGGTGTTTTCACCACTCCACAGTGCGTATGATATGCAGAACAGTACATATCTTGGTTTTCGTGGGGATTCAAGCTGAGATATGCATTTTCCGCGATAATCTTGTTGAGACTTCTGTCCGAAGTATGCAGAATCATCGAGATCGCTCGTTTCGAGCTATTTAATGCGAGAAACACGTTATCTGGTGTTTTCACCACTCCACAGTGCGTTGGATATGCAGAACCGGAGATATTTTGGTTTTCGTCGGGTTTCAAGCTGAGATATGCATTTTCTACGATAAGCTTGGTGAAACATCTGTCCGAAGTATGCAGAAACGTCGAGAGCGCTCTTTTCGAGCTATTTAATGCGAGAAACACGTTATCTGGTGTTTTCACCACTCCACAGTGCGTTTGATATGCAGTGCCAGCGATATCTTGGTTTTCGTGGGGTTTCAGGCTGAGATATGCATTTTTTACGATAATCTTGGTGAGACTTCTGTCCGAAGAATGCAGAATCATCGAGAACGCTCGTTTCGAGCTACTTAGTGCGAGAAACACGTTATCTGGTGTTTTCACCACTCCACAGTGCGTTTGATATGCAGAACCAGCGATATCATGGCTTTCGTGGGGTTTCAAGCTGAGATATGCATTTTTTACGACAATCTTGTTGAGACTTCTGTCCGAAGTATGAAGAATCATCGAGATCGCTCTATTCGAGCTATTTAATGCGAGAAACACGTTTTCTGTGGTTTTCACCACTCCACAGTGCGTTGGATATGCAGAACAGCAGATATTTTGGTTTTCGTGGGGTTTCAAGCTGAGATATGCATTTCCTGCGATAATCTTGGTGAGACTTCTGTCCGAAGTATGCAGAATCATCGAGAACGCTCGTTTCGAGCTACGTAATGCGAGAAACACGTTATCTGGTGTTTTTACCACTCCACAGGGCGTTTGATATGCAGAACCAGCGATATCTTGGCTTTCGTGGGGTTTCAAGCTGAGATATGCATTTTTTACGATAATCTTGTTGAGACTTCTGTCCGAAGTATGAAGAATCATCGAGATCGCTCTATTCGAGCTATTTAATGCGAAAAACACGTTTTCTGGGGTTTTCACCACTCCACAGTGCGTTTGATATGCAGAACCAGCGATATCTTGGTTTTCGTGGGGTTTCAAGCTGAGATATGCACTTTTTACGATAATCTTGGTGAGACTTCTGTCCGAAGTATGCTTAATCATCGACATCGCTTGTTTCGAGCTATTTAATGCGAGAAACCCGTTATCTGGTGTTTTCACCACTCCACAGTGCGTATGATATGCAGAACAGTACATATCTTGGTTTTCGTGGGGATTCAAGCTGAGATATGCATTTTCTGCGATAATCTTGTTGAGACTTCTGTCCGAAGTATGCAGAATCATCGAGATCGCTCGTTTCGAGCTATTTAATGCGAGAAACACGTTATCTGGTGTTTTCACCACTCCACAGTGCGTTTGATATGCAGAACCAGCGATATCTTGGTTTTCGTGGGGTTTCAAGCTGAGATATGCATTTTCTACGATAAGCTTGGTGAAACATCTGTCCGAAGTATGCAGAAACGTCGAGAGCGCTCTTTTCGAGCTATTTAATGCGCGAAACACGTTATCTGGTGTTTTCACCACTCCACAGTGCGTATGATATGCAGAACCGGCGATATCTTGGTTTTCGTGGGGTTTCAAGCTGAGATATGCATTTTCTGCGATAATCTTGGTGAGACATTTGTCCGAAGTATGCTGAAACATCGAGATCGCACTTTTCGAGCTAGTTAATGCTAGAAAAACCTTATCCGGTGTTTTCAGCACTCCACAGTGCGTTTTATATGCTGAACCAGCGATATCTTGGTTTTCGTGGGGTTTCAAGCTGAGATATGCATTTTTTACGATAATCTAGGTGAGACTTCTGTCCGAAGTATGCTTAATAATCGAGATCGCTCGTATCGAGCTACTCAATGCGAGAAACACGTTATCTGGTGTTTTCACCACTCCACAGTGCGTATGATATGCAGAACCGGCGATATCTTGGTTTTCGTGGGGTTTCAAGCTGAGATATGCATTTTCTGCGATAATCTTGGTGAGACATTTGTCCGAAGTATGCTGAAACATCGAGATCGCACTTTTCGAGCTAGTTAATGCAAGAAAAACCTTATCCGGTGTTTTCACCACTCCACAGTGCGTTTGATATGCAGAACAGTACATATCTTGGTTTTCGTGGGGATTCAAGCTGAGATATGCATTTTCTGCGATAATCTTGTTGAGACTTCTGTCCGAAGTATGCAGAATCATCGAGATTGCTCGTTTCGAGCTATTTAATGCGAGAAACACGTTATCTGGTGTTTTCACCACTCCACAGTGCGTTGGATATGCAGAACCGCAGATATTTTGGTTTTCGTCGGGTTTCAAGCTGAGATATGCATTTTCTACAATAAGCTTGGTGAAACATCTGTCCGAAGTATGCAGAAACGTCGATAGCGCTCTTTTCGAGAGATTTAATGCGAGAAACACGTTTTCTGGGGTTTTCACCACTCCACAGTGCGTTGGATATGCAGAACCGGAGATATCTTGGTTTTCGTTGGGTTTCAAACTGAGATATGCATTTCCTGCGATAATCTTGGTGAGACTTCTGTCCGAAGTATGCAGAATCATCGAGATCGCTCTATTCGAGCTATTTAATGCGACAAACACGTTATCTGGTGTTTTCACCACTCCACAGTACGTTTGACATGCAGAACCGGAGATATATTGGTTTCGGTCGGGTTTCAAGCTGAGATATGCATTTTCTACGATAATCCTGGTGAGACTCCTGCCAGAAGTATGCAGAATCTTCGAGATCGCTCTATTCGAGCTATTTAATGCGAGAAACACGTTTTCTGGGGTTTTCACCACTCCACAGTGCGTTTGATATGCTGAACACAGCGATATTTTGGTTTTCGTGGGTTTTCAAGCTGAGATATGCATTTTTTACGATAATTTTTTGAGACTTCAGTCAGAAGTATGCAGAATCATCGAGATCGCTCTATTCGAACTACTTAATGCACGAAACACGTTTTCTGGTGTTTTCAACACTCCACAGTACGTTTGACATGCAGAACCGGAGATATCTTGGTTTCGGTCGGGTTTCAAGCTGAGATATGCATTTTCTACGATAATCCTGGTGAGACTTCTGTCAGAAGTATGCAGACTCTTCGAGAACGCTCTTTTCGAGCTACTTAATGCGCGAAACACGTTTTCTGGTGTTTTGACCACTCCACGGTACGTTTGATGTGCAGAACCGGAGATATCGTGGTTTTCGTGGGGTTTCAAGCTGAGATATGCATTTTCTGCGATAATCTTGTTGAGACTTCTGTCCGAAGTATGCAGAATCATCGAGATCGCTCGTTTCGAGCTGCTTAATGCGAGAAACACGTTATCTGGTGTTTTCACCACTCCACAGTGCGTTGGATATGCAGAACCGGAGATATTTTGATTTTCGCCGGGTTTCAAGCTGAGATATGCATTTTCTACGATAAGCTTGGTAAAACATCTGTCCGAAGTATGCAGAAACATCGACAGCGCTCTTTTCGAGCTATTTAATGCGAGAAACACATTCTCTGGGGTTGTCACCACGCCACAGTTCGTTGGATATGCAGAACCGGAGATATCGTGGTTTTCGTGGGGTTTCAAGCTGAGACATGCATTTATCTGCGATAATATTGGTGAGACTTCAGTCAGAAGTATGCAGAATCATCTAGATCGCTCTTTTCGAGCTACTTGATGCACGAAACACGTTTTCTGGTGTTTTCACCACTCCACAGTACGTTTGACATGCAGAACCGGAGATATCTTGGTTTCGGTCGGGTTTCAAGCTGAGATATGCATTTTCTACCATAATCCTGGTGAGACTTCTGTCAGAATTATGCAGAATCTTCGAGAACGCTCTTTTCGAGCTACTTAATGCGCGAAACACGTTTTCTGGTGTTTTCACCACTCCACGGAACGTTTGATGTGCAGAACCGGAGATATATCGGTTTTCTTCGGGTTTCAAGCTGAGATATGCATTTTCTACGATTATCTTGGTGAGACTTCTGTTAGAAGTATGCAGAATCATCGAGAACGCGCTTTTCGAGCTATTTACTGCGAGAAACACGTTATCTGGTGTTTTCACCACTCCACAGTGCGTTTGATATGCAGAACCAGCGATATCTTGGTTTTCGTGGCATTTCAAGCTGAGATATGCATTTCCTGCGATAATCTTGGTGAGACTTCTGTCAGAAGTATGCAGAAACATCGAGATCGCTCTATTCGAGCTATTTAATGCGAGAAACACGTTTTCTGGGGTTTTCACCACTCCACAGTGCGTTTGATATGCAGAACCGGCGATATCTTGGTTTTCGTTGGGTTTCAAGCTGAGATATGCATTTTCTGCGATAATCTTGGTGAGACTTCTGTCCGAAGTATGCAGAAACATCGAGAGCGCTATTTTCGAGCTATTTATTGCGAGAAACACGTTATCTGGTGTTTTCACCACTCCACAGTGCGTTTGATATGCAGAACCAGCGATATCTTGGTTTTCGTGGCATTTCAAGCTGAGATATGCATTTCCTGCGATAATCTTGGTGAGACTTCTGTCCGAAGTATGCTGAATCATCGAGATCGCTCTTTTCGAGCTAGTTAGAGCGAGAAACACGTATCTGGTGTTTTCACCACTCCACAGTGCGTTTGACATGCAGAACCGGAGATATCTTGGTTTCGGTCGGGTTTCAAGCTGAGATATGCACTTTTTACGATAATCTTGGTGAGACTTCTGTCCGAAGTATGCTTAATCATCGACATCGCTTGTTTCGAGCTGTTTAATGCGAGAAACCCGTTATCTGGTGTTTTCACCACTCCACAGTGCGTATGATATGCAGAACAGTACATATCTTGGTTTTCGTGGGGATTCAAGCTGAGATATGCATTTTCTGCGATAATCTTGTTGAGACTTCTGTCCGAAGTATGCAGAATCATCGAGATCGCTCGTTTCGAGCTATTTAATGCGAGAAACACGTTATCTGGTGTTTTCACCACTCCACAGTGCGTTGGATATGCAGAACCGGAGATATTTTGGTTTTCGTCGGGTTTCAAGCTGAGATATGCATTTTCTACGATAAGCTTGGTGAAACATCTGTCCGAAGTATGCAGAAACGACGAGAGCGCTCTTTTCGAGCTATTTAATGCGAGAAACACGTTATCTGGTGTTTTCACCACTCCACAGTGCGTTTGATATGCAGAACAGCAGATATCCTGGTTTTCGTGGGGTTTCAAGCAGAGATATGCATTTTCTGCGATAATCTTGGTGAGACTTCTGTTAGAAGTATGCAGAATCATCGAGATCGCTCGTTTCGAGCTATTTAATGCGAGAAACACGTTATCTGGTGTTTTCAACACTCCACAGTGCGTTGGATATGCAGAACAGCGGGTATTTTGGTTTTCGTGGGGTTTCAAGCTGAGATATGCATTTGCTGCGATAATCTTGGTGAGACTTCTGTCCGAAGTATGCAGAATCATCGAGAACGCTCGTTTCGAGCTACTTAATGCGAGAAACACGTTATCTGGTGTTTTCACCACTCCACAGTGCGTTTGATATGCAGAACCAGCGATATCTTGGCTTTCGTGGGGTTTCAAGCTGAGATATGCATTTTTTACGATAATCTTGTTGAGACTTCTGTCCGAAGTATGAAGAATCATCGAGATTGCTCTATTCGAGCTATTTAATGCGAAAAACACGTTTTCTGGGGTTTTCACCACTCCACAGTGCGTTTGATATGCAGAACCAGCGATATCTTGGTTTTCGTGGGGTTTCAAGCTGAGATATGCACTTTTTACGATAATCTTGGTGAGACTTCTGTCCGAAGTATGCTTAATCATCGACATCGCTTGTTTCGAGCTATTTAATGCGAGAAACCCGTTATCTGGTGTTTTCACCACTCCACAGTGCGTATGATATGCAGAACAGTACATATCTTGGTTTTCGTGGGGATTCAAGCTGAGATATGCATTTTCTGCGATAATCTTGTTGAGACTTCTGTCCGAAGTATGCAGAATCATCGAGATCGCTCGTTTCGAGCTATTTAATGCGAGAAACACGTTATCTGGTGTTTTCACCACTCCACAGTGCGTTGGATATGCAGAACCGGAGATATTTTGGTTTTCGTCGGGTTTCAAGCTGAGATATGCATTTTCTACGATAAGCTTGGTGAAACATCTGTCCGAAGTATGCAGAAACGTCGAGAGCGCTCTTTTCGAGCTATTTAATGCGCGAAACACGTTATCTGGTGTTTTCACCACTCCACAGTGCGTTTGATATGCAGTGCCAGCGATATCTTGGTTTTCGTGGGGTTTCAGGCTGAGATATGCATTTTTTACTATAATCTTGGTGAGACTTCTGTCCGAAGTATGCAGAATCTTCGAGATCGCTCTATACGAGCTATTTAATGCGACAAACACTTTATCTGGTGTTTTCAGCACTCCACAGTGCGTTTTATATGCAGAACCAGCGATATCTTGGTTTTCGTGGGGTTTCAAGCTGAGATATGCATTTTTTACGATAATCTAGGTGAGACTTCTGTCCGAAGTATGCTTAATAATCGAGATCGCTCGTTTCGAGCTATTTAATGCGACAAACACTTTATCTGGTGTTTTCAGCACTCCACAGTGCGTTTTATATGCAGAACCAGCGATATCTTGGTTTTCGTGGGGTTTCAAGCTGAGATATGCATTTTTTACGATAATCTAGGTGAGACTTCTGTCCGAAGTATGCTTAATAATCGAGATCGCTCGTTTCGAGCTATTTAATGCGAGAAACACGTTATCTGGTGTTTTCACCACTCCACAGTACGTTTGATGTGCAGAACCAGCGATATCTTGGTTTTCGTGGGGTTTCAAGCTGAGATATGCACTTTTTACGATAATCTTGGTGAGACTTCTGTCCGAAGTATGCTTAATCATCGACATCGCTTGTTTCGAGCTATTTAATGCGAGAAACCCGTTATCTGGTGTTTTCACCACTCCACAGTGCGTATGATATGCAGAACAGTACATATCTTGGTTTTCGTGGGGATTCAAGCTGAGATATGCATTTTCTGCGATAATCTTGCTGAGACTTCTGTCCGAAGTATGCAGAATCATCGAGATCGCTCGTTTCGAGCTATTTAATGCGAGAAACACGTTATCTGGTGTTTTCACCACTCCACAGTGCGTTGGATATGCAGAACCGGAGATATTTTGGTTTTCGTCGGGTTTCAAGCTGAGATATGCATTTTCTACGATAAGCTTGGTGAAACATCTGTCCGAAGTATGCAGAAACGACGAGAGCGCTCTTTTCGAGCTATTTAATGCGAGAAACACGTTATCTGGTGTTTTCACCACTCCACAGTGCGTTTGATATGCAGAACAGCAGATATCCTGGTTTTCGTGGGGTTTCAAGCAGAGATATGCATTTTCTGCGATAATCTTGGTGAGACTTCTGTTAGAAGTATGCAGAATCATCGAGATCGCTCGTTTCGAGCTATTTAATGCGAGAAACACGTTATCTGGTGTTTTCACCACTCCACAGTGCGTTTGATATGCAGTGCCAGCGATATCGTGGTTTTCGTGGGGTTTCAGGCTGAGATATGCATTTTTTACGATAATCTTGGTGAGACTTCTGTCCGAAGAATGCAGAATCATCGAGAACGCTCGTTTCGAGCTACTTAGTGCGAGAAACACGTTATCTGGTGTTTTCACCACTCCACAGTGCGTTTGATATGCAGAACCAGCGATATCATGGCTTTCGTGGGGTTTCAAGCTGAGATATGCATTTTTTACGACAATCTTGTTGAGACTTCTGTCCGAAGTATGAAGAATCATCGAGATCGCTCTATTCGAGCTATTTAATGCGAGAAACACGTTTTCTGTGGTTTTCACCACTCCACAGTGCGTTGGATATGCAGAACAGCAGATATTTTGGTTTTCGTGGGGTTTCAAGCTGAGATATGCATTTCCTGCGATAATCTTGGTGAGACTTCTGTCCGAAGTATGCAGAATCATCGAGAACGCTCGTTTCGAGCTACTTAATGCGAGAAACACGTTATCTGGTGTTTTTACTACTCCACAGTGCGTTTGATATGCTGAACCAGCGATATCTTGGCTTTCGTGGGGTTTCAAGCTGAGATATGCATTTTTTACGATAATCTTGTTGAGACTTCTGTCCGAAGTATGAAGAATCATCGAGATCGCTCTATTCGAGCTATTTAATGCGAAAAACACGTTTTCTGGGGTTTTCACCACTCCACAGTGCGTTTGATATGCAGAACCAGCGATATCTTGGTTTTCGTGGGGTTTCGAGCTGAGATATGCACTTTTTACGATAATCTTGGTGAGACTTCTGTCCGAAGTATGCTTAATCATCGACATCGCTTGTTTCGAGCTATTTAATGCGAGAAACCCGTTATCTGGTGTTTTCACCACTCCACAGTGCGTATGATATGCAGAACAGTACATATCTTGGTTTTCGTGGGGATTCAAGCTGAGATATGCATTTTCTGCGATAATCTTGTTGAGACTTCTGTCCGAAGTATGCAGAATCATCGAGATCGCTCGTTTCGAGCTATTTAATGCGAGAAACACGTTATCTGGTGTTTTCACCACTCCACAGTGCGTTGGATATGCAGAACCGGAGATATTTTGGTTTTCGTCGGGTTTCAAGCTGAGATATGCATTTTCTACGATAAGCTTGGTGAAACATCTGTCCGAAGTATGCAGAAACGTCGAGAGCGCTCTTTTCGAGCTATTTAATGCGCGAAACACGTTATCTGGTGTTTTCACCACTCCACAGTGCGTTTGATATGCAGTGCCAGCGATATCTTGGTTTTCGTGGGGTTTCAGGCTGAGATATGCATTTTTTACGATAATCTTGGTGAGACTTCTGTCCGAAGTATGCAGAATCTTCGAGATCGCTCTATTCGAGCTATTTAATGCGACAAACACTTTATCTGGTGTTTTCAGCACTCCACAGTGCGTTTTATATGCAGAACCAGCGATATCTTGGTTTTCGTGGGGTTTCAAGCTGAGATATGCATTTTTTACGATAATCTAGGTGAGACTTCTGTCCGAAGTATGCTTAATAATCGAGATCGCTCGTTTCGAGCTACTCAATGCGAGAAACACGTTATCTGGTGTTTTCACCACTCCACAGTGCGTATGATATGCAGAACCGGCGATATCTTGGTTTTCGTGGGGTTTCAAGCTGAGATATGCATTTTCTGCGATAATCTTGGTGAGACTTTTGTCCGAAGTATGCTGACACATCGAGATCGCACTTTTCGAGCTAGTTAATGCTAGAAAAACCTTATCCGGTGTTTTCACCACTCCACAGTGCGTTTGATATGCAGAACAGTACATATCTTGGTTTTCGTGGGGATTCAAGCTGAGATATGCATTTTCTGCGATAATCTTGTTGAGACTTCTGTCCGAAGTATGCAGAATCATCGAGATTGCTCGTTTCGAGCTATTTAATGCGAGAAACACGTTATCTGGTGTTTTCACCACACCACAGTGCGTTGGATATGCAGAACCGCAGATATTTTGGTTTTCGTCGGGTTTCAAGCTGAGATATGCATTTTCTACGATAAGCTTGGTGAAACATCTGTCCGAAGCATGCAGAAACGTCGATAGCGCTCTTTTCGAGATATTTAATGCGAGAAACACGTTTTCTGGGGTTTTCACCACTCCACAGTGCGTTGGATATGCAGAACCGGAGATATCTTGGTTTTCGTTGGGTTTCAAGCTGAGATATGCATTTCCTGCGATAATCTTGGTGAGACTTCTGTCCGAAGTATGCAGAATCATCGAGATCGCTCTATTCGAGCTATTTAATGCGACAAACACGTTATCTGGTGTTTTCACCACTCCACAGTACGTTTGACATGCAGAACCGGAGGTATATTGGTTTCGGTCGGGTTTCAAGCTGAGATATGCATTTTCTACGATAATCCTGGTGAGACTCCTGCCAGAAGTATGCAGAATCTTCGAGATCGCTCTATTCGTGCTATTTAATGCGAGAAACACGTTTTCTGGGGTTTTCACCACTCCACAGTGCGTTTGATATGCTGAACACAACGATATCTTGGTTTTCGTGGGTTTTCAAGCTGAGATATGCATTTTTTACGATAATTTTTTGAGACTTCAGTCAGAAGTATGCAGAATCATCGAGATCGCTCTATTCGAACTACTTAATGCACGAAACACGTTTTCTGGTGTTTTCAACACTCCACAGTACGTTTGACATGCAGAACCGGAGATATCTTGGTTTCGGTCGGGTTTCAAGCTGAGATATGCATTTTCTACGATAATCCTGGTGAGACTTCTGTCAGAAGTATGCAGACTCTTCGAGAACGCTCTTTTCGAGCTACTTAATGCGCGAAACACGTTTTCTGGTGTTTTGACCACTCCACGGTACGTTTGATGTGCAGAACCGGAGATATCGTGGTTTTCGTGGGGTTTCAAGCTGAGATATGCATTTTCTGCGATAATCTTGTTGAGACTTCTGTCCGAAGTATGCAGAATCATCGAGATTGCTCGTTTCGAGCTATTTAATGCGAGAAACACGTTATCTGGTGTTTTCACCACTCCACAGTGCGTTGGATATGCAGAACCGCAGATATTTTGGTTTTCGTCGGGTTTCAAGCTGAGATATGCATTTTCTACGATAAGCTTGGTGAAACATCTGTCCGAAGTATGCAGAAACGTCGATAGCGCTCTTTTCGAGATATTTAATGCGAGAAACACGTTTTCTGGGGTTTTCACCACTCCACAGTGCGTTGGATATGCAGAACCGGAGATATCTTGGTTTTCGTTGGGTTTCAAGCTGAGATATGCATTTCCTGCGATAATCTTGGTGAGACTTCTGTCCGAAGTATGCAGAATCATCGAGATCGCTCTATTCGAGCTATTTAATGCGACAAACACGTTATCTGGTGTTTTCACCACTCCACAGTACGTTTGACATGCAGAACCGGAGATATATTGGTTTCGGTCGGGTTTCAAGCTGAGATATGCATTTTCTACGATAATCCTGGTGAGACTCCTGCCAGAAGTATGCAGAATCTTCGAGATCGCTCTATTCGAGCTATTTAATGCGAGAAAGACGTTTTCTGGGGTTTTCACCACTCCACAGGGCGTTTGATATGCTGAACACAGCGATATCTTGGTTTACGTGGGTTTTCAAGCTGAGATATGCATTTTTTACGATAATTTTTTGAGACTTCAGTCAGAAGTATGCAGAATCATCGAGATCGCTCTATTCGAACTACTTAATGCACGAAACACGTTTTCTGGTGTTTTCAACACTCCACAGTACGTTTGACATGCAGAACCGGCGATATCTTGGTTTCGGTCGGGTTTCAAGCAGAGATATGCATTTTCTTCGACAATCTTGGTGAGACTTCTGTTAGAAGTATGCAGAATCATCGAAATCGCGCTTTTCGAGCTATTTAATGCGAGAAACACGTTATCTGGTGTTTTCACCACTCCACAGTGCGTTTGACATGCAGAACCAGCGATATCTTGGTTTTCGTGGGGTTTCAAGCTGAGACATGCATTTATCTGCGATAATATTGGTGAGACTTCAGTCAGAAGTATGCAGAATCATCTAGATCGCTCTTTTCGAGCTACTTGATGCACGAAACACGTTTTCTGGTGTTTTCACCACTCCACAGTACGTTTGACATGCAGAACCGGAGATATCTTGGTTTCGGTCGGGTTTCAAGCTGAGAAATGCATTTTCTACCATAATCCTGGTGAGACTTCTGTCAGAATTATGCAGAATCTTCGAGAACGCTCTTTTCGAGCTACTTAATGCGCGAAACACGTTTTCTGGTGTTTTCACCACTCCACGGAACGTTTGATGTGCAGAACCGGAGATATATCGGTTTTCTTCGGGTTTCAAGCTGAGATATGCATTTTCTACGATAATCTTGGTGAGACTTCTGTTAGAAGTATGCAGAATCATCGAGATCGCGGTTTTCGAGCTATTTACTGCGAGAAACACGTTTTCTGGTGTTTTCACCACTCCACAGTGCGTTTGATATGCAGAACCAGCGATATCTTGGTTTTCGTGGCATTTCAAGCTGAGATATGCATTTCCTGCGATAATCTTGGTGAGACTTCTGTCCGAAGTATGCTGAATCATCGCGATCGCTCTTTTCGAGCTAGTTAGAGCGAGAAACACGTTATCTGGTGTTTTCACCACTCCACAGTGCGTTTGACATGCAGAACCGGAGATATCTTGGTTTCGGTCGGGTTTCAAGCTGAGATATGCATTTTCTACGATAATCTTGGTGAGACTTCTGTCAGAAGTATGCAGAAACATCGAGAGCGCTATTTTCGAGCTATTTATTGCGAGAAACACGTTATCTGGTGTTTTCACCACTCCACAGTGCGTTTGATATGCAGAACCAGCGATATCTTGGTTTTCGTGGCATTTCAAGCTGAGATATGCATTTCCTGCGATAATCTTGGTGAGACTTCTGTCCGAAGTATGCAGAATATTCGAGATCGCTCTATTCGAACTATTTAATGCGACAAACACTTTATCTGGTGTTTTCAGCACTCCACAGTGCGTTTTATATGCAGAACCAGCGATATCTTGGTTTTCGTGGGGTTTCAAGCTGAGATATGCATTTTTTACGATAATCTAGGTGAGACTTCTGTCCGAAGTATGCTTAATAATCGAGATCGCTCGTTTCGAGCTACTCAATGCGAGAAACACATTATCTGGTGTTTTCACCACTCCACAGTGCGTATGATATGCAGAACCGGCTATATCTTGGTTTTCGTGGGGTTTCAAGCTGAGATATGCATTTTCTGCGATAATCTTGGTGAGACTTTTGTCCGAAGTATGCTGAAACATCGAGATCGCACTTTTCGAGCTAGTTAATGCTAGAAAAACCTTATCCGGTGTTTTACACCACTCCACAGTGCGTTTGATATGCAGAACAGTACATATCTTGGTTTTCGTGGGGATTCAAGCTGAGATATGCATTTTCTGCGATAATCTTGTTGAGACTTCTGTCCGAAGTATGCAGAATCATCGAGATCGCTCTATTCGAGCTATTTAATGCGACAAACACGTTATCTGGTGTTTTCACCACTCCACAGTACGTTTGACATGCAGAACCGGAGATATATTGGTTTCGGTCGGGTTTCAAGCTGAGATATGCATTTTCTACGATAATCCTGGTGAGACTCCTGCCAGAAGTATGCAGAATCTTCGAGATCGCTCTATTCGAGCTATTTAATGCGAGAAACACGTTTTCTGGGGTTTTCACCACTCCACAGTGCGTTTGATATGCTGAACACAGCGATATCTTGGTTTTCGTGGGTTTTCAAGCTGAGATATGCATTTTTTACGATAATTTTTTGAGACTTCAGTCAGAAGTATGCAGAATCATCGAGATCGCTCTATTCGAACTACTTAATGCAAAAAACACGTTTTCTGGTGTTTTCAACACTCCACAGTACGTTTGACATGCAGAACCGGAGATATCTTGGTTTCGGTCGGGTTTCAAGCAGAGATATGCATTTTCTTCGACAATCTTGGTGAGACTTCTGTTAGAAGTATGCAGAATCATCGAAATCGCGCTTTTCGAGCTATTTAATGCGAGAAACACGTTATCTGGTGTTTTCACCACTCCACAGTGCGTTTGACATGCAGAACCAGCGATATCTTGGTTTTCGTGGGGTTTCAAGCTGAGACATGCATTTATCTGCGATAATATTGGTGAGACTTCAGTCAGAAGTATGCAGAATCATCTAGATCGCTCTTTTCGAGCTACTTGATGCACGAAACACGTTTTCTGGTGTTTTCACCACTCCACAGTACGTTTGACATGCAGAACCGGAGATATCTTGGTTTCGGTCGGGTTTCAAGCTGAGAAATGCATTTTCTACCATAATCCTGGTGAGACTTCTGTCAGAATTATGCAGAATCTTCGAGAACGCTCTTTTCGAGCTACTTAATGCGCGAAACACGTTTTCTGGTGTTTTCACCACTCCACGGAACGTTTGATGTGCAGAACCGGAGATATATCGGTTTTCTTCGGGTTTCAAGCTGAGATATGCATTTTCTACGATAATCTTGGTGAGACTTCTGTTAGAAGTATGCAGAATCATCGAGATCGCGGTTTTCGAGCTATTTACTGCGAGAAACACGTTATCTGGTGTTTTCACCACTCCACAGTGCGTTTGATATGCAGAACCAGCGATATCTTGGTTTTCGTTGCATTTCAAGCTGAGATATGCATTTCCTGCGATAATCTTGGTGAGACTTCTGTCCGAAGTATGCTGAATCATCGAGATCGCTCTTTACGAGCTAGTTAGAGCGAGAAACACGTTATCTGGTGTTTTCACCACTCCACAGTGCGTTTGACATGCAGAACCGGATATATCTTGGTTTCGGTCGGGTTTCAAACGGAGATATGCATTTTCTACGATAATCTTGGTGAGACTTCAGTCAGAAGTATGCAGAATCATCTAGATCGCTCTTTTCGAGCTACTTGATGCACGAAACTCGATTTCTGGTGTTTTCACCACTCCACAGTACGTTTTACATGCAGAACCGGAGATATCTTGGTTTCGGTCGGGTTTCAAGCTGAGAAATGCATTTTCTACGATAATCCTGGTGACACTTCTGTCAGAATTATGCAGAATCTTCGAGAACGCTCTTTTCGAGCTACTTAATGCGCGAAACACGTTTTCTGGTGTTTTCACCACTCCACGGAACGTTTGATGTGCAGAACCGGAGATATATCGGTTTTCTTCGGGTTTCAAGCTGAGATATGCATTTTCTACGATTATCTTGGTGAGACTTCTGTTAGAAGTATGCAGAATCATCGAGAACGCGCTTTTCGAGCTATTTACTGCGAGAAACACGTTATCTGGTGTTTTCACCACTCCACAGTGCGTTTGATATGCAGAACCAGCGATATCTTGGTTTTCGTGGCATTTCAAGCTGAGATATGCATTTCCTGCGATAATCTGGGTGAGACTTCTGTCCGAAGTATGCTGAATCATCGAGATCGCTCTTTTCGAGCTAGTTAGAGCGAGAAACACGTTATCTGGTGTTTTCACCACTCCACAGTGCGTTTGACATGCAGAACCGGAGATATCTTGGTTTCGGTCGGGTTTCAAGCTGAGATATGCATTTTCTACGATAATCTTGGTGAGACTTCTGTCAGAAGTATGCAGAAACATCGAGAGCGCTATTTTCGAGCTATTTATTGCGAGAAACACGTTATCTGGTGTTTTCACCACTCCACAGTGCGTTTGATATGCAGAACCAGCGATATCTTGGTTTTCGTGGCATTTCAAGCTGAGATATGCATTTCCTGCGATAATCTTGGTGAGACTTCTGTCCGAAGTATGCTGAATCATCGAGATCGCTCTTTTCGAGCTAGTTAGAGCGAGAAACACGTTATCTGGTGTTTTCACCACTCCACAGTGCGTTTATCATGCAGAACCGGAGATATCTTGGTTTCGGTCGGGTTTCAAGCTGAGATATGCACTTTTTACGATAATCTTGGTGAGACTTCTGTCCGAAGTATGCTTAATCATCGACATCGCTTGTTTCGAGCTATTTAATGCGAGAAACCCGCTATCTGGTGTTTTCACCACTCCACAGAGCGTATGATATGCAGAACAGTACATATCTTGGTTTTCGTGGGGATTCAAGCTGAGATATGCATTTTCTGCGATAATCTTGTTGAGACTTCTGTCCGAAGTATGCAGAATCATCGAGATCGCTCGTTTCGAGCTATTTAATGCGAGAAACACGTTATCTGGTGTTTTCACCACTCCACAGTGCGTTAGATATGCAGAACCGGAGATATTTTGGTTTTCGTCGGGTTTCAAGCTGAGATATGCATTTTCTACGATAAGCTTGGTGAAACATCTGTCCGAAGTATGCAGAAACGTCGAGAGCGCTCTTTTCGAGCTATTTAATGCGAGAAACACGTTATCTGGTGTTTTCACCACTCCACAGTGCGTTTGATATGCAGTGCTAGCGATATCCTGGTTTTCGTGGGGTTTCAGGCTGAGATATGCATTTTTTACGATAATCTCGGTGAGACTTCTGTCCGAAGAATGCAGAATCATCGAGAACGCTCGTTTCGAGCTACTTCGTGCGAGAAACACGTTATCTGGTGTTTTCACCACTCCACAGTGCGTTTGATATGCAGAACCAGCGATATCATGGCTTTCGTGGGGTTTCAAGCTGAGATATGCATTTTTTACGATAATCTTGTTGAGACTTCTGTCCGAAGTATGAAGAATCATCGAGATCGCTCTATTCGAGCTATTTAATGCGAAAAACACGTTTTCTGGGGTTTTCACCACTCCACAGTCCGTTTGATATGCAGAACCAGCGATATCTTGGTTTTCGTGGGGTTTCAAGCTGAGATATGCACTTTTTACGATAATTTTGGTGAGACTTCTGTCCGAAGTATGCTTAATCATCGACATCGCTTGTTTCGAGCTATTTAATGCGAGAAACCCGTTATCTGGTGTTTTCACCACTCCACAGTGCGTATGATATGCAGAACAGTACATATCTTGGTTTTCGTGGGGATTCAAGCTGAGATATGCATTTTCTGCGATAATCTTGGTGAAACATCTGTCCGAAGTATGCAGAAACGACGAGAGCGCTCTTTTCGAGCTATTTAATGCGAGAAACGCGTTATCTGGTGTTTTCACCACTCCACAGTGCGTTTGATATGCAGTGAAAGCGATATCTTGGTTTTCGTGGGGTTTCAGGCTGAGATATGCATTTTTTACGATAATCATGGTGAGACTTCTGTCCGAAGTATGCAGAATATTCGAGATCGCTCTATTCGAGCTATTTAATGCGACAAACACTTTAACTGGTGTTTTCAGCACTCCACAGTGCGTTTTATATGCAGAACCAGCGATATCTTGGTTTTCGTGGGGTTTCAAGCTGAGATATGCATTTTTTACGATAATCTAGGTGAGACTTCTGTCCGAAGTATGCTTAATAATCGAGATCGCTCGTTTCGAGCTACTCAATGCGAGAAACACATTATCTGGTGTTTTCACCACTCCACAGTGCGTATGATATGCAGAACCGGCGATATCTTGGTTTTCGTGGGGTTTCAAGCTGAGATATGCATTTTCTGCGATAATCTTGGTGAGACTTTTGTCCGAAGTATGCTGAAACATCGAGATCGCACTTTTCGAGCTAGTTAATGCTAGAAAAACCTTATCCGGTGTTTTACACCACTCCACAGTGCGTTTGATATGCAGAACAGTACATATCTTGGTTTTCGTGGGGATTCAAGCTGAGATATGCATTTTCTGCGATAATCTTGTTGAGACTTCTGTCCGAAGTATGCAGAATCATCGAGATCGCTCTATTCGAGCTATTTAATGCGACAAACACGTTATCTGGTGTTTTCACCACTCCACAGTACGTTTGACATGCAGAACCGGAGATATATTGGTTTCGGTCGGGTTTCAAGCTGAGATATGCATTTTCTACGATAATCCTGGTGAGACTCCTGCCAGAAGTATGCAGAATCTTCGAGATCGCTCTATTCGAGCTATTTAATGCGAGAAACACGTTTTCTGGGGTTTTCACCACTCCACAGTGCGTTTGATATGCTGAACACAGCGATATCTTGGTTTTCGTGGGTTTTCAAGCTGAGATATGCATTTTTTACGATAATTTTTTGAGACTTCAGTCAGAAGTATGCAGAATCATCGAGATCGCTCTATTCGAACTACTTAATGCAAAAAACACGTTTTCTGGTGTTTTCAACACTCCACAGTACGTTTGACATGCAGAACCGGAGATATCATGGTTTCGGTCGGGTTTCAAGCAGAGATATGCATTTTCTTCGACAATCTTGGTGAGACTTCTGTTAGAAGTATGCAGAATCATCGAAATCGCGCTTTTCGAGCTATTTAATGCGAGAAACACGTTATCTGGTGTTTTCACCACTCCACAGTGCGTTTGACATGCAGAACCAGCGATATCTTGGTTTTCGTGGGGTTTCAAGCTGAGACATGCATTTATCTGCGATAATATTGGTGAGACTTCAGTCAGAAGTATGCAGAATCATCTAGATCGCTCTTTTCGAGCTACTTGATGCACGAAACACGTTTTCTGGTGTTTTCACCACTCCACAGTACGTTTGACATGCAGAACCGGAGATATCTTGGTTTCGGTCGGGTTTCAAGCTGAGAAATGCATTTTCTACCATAATCCTGGTGAGACTTCTGTCAGAATTATGCAGAATCTTCGAGAACGCTCTTTTCGAGCTACTTAATGCGCGAAACACGTTTTCTGGTGTTTTCACCACTCCACGGAACGTTTGATGTGCAGAACCGGAGATATATCGGTTTTCTTCGGGTTTCAAGCTGAGATATGCATTTTCTACGATAATCTTGGTGAGACTTCTGTTAGAAGTATGCAGAATCATCGAGATCGCGGTTTTCGAGCTATTTACTGCGAGAAACACGTTATCTGGTGTTTTCACCACTCCACAGTGCGTTTGATATGCAGAACCAGCGATATCTTGGTTTTCGTGGCATTTCAAGCTGAGATATGCATTTCCTGCGATAATCTTGGTGAGACTTCTGTCCGAAGTATGCTGAATCATCGAGATCGCGTTTTACGAGCTAGATAGAGCGAGAAACACGTTATCTGGTGTTTTCACCACTCCACAGTGCGTTTGACATGCAGAACCGGAGATATCTTGGTTTCGGTCGGGTTTCAAACTGAGATATGCATTTTCTACGATAATCTTGGTGAGACTTCAGTCAGAAGTATGCAGAATCATCTAGATCGCTCTTTTCGAGCTACTTGATGCACGAAACTCGATTTCTGGTGTTTTCACCACTCCACAGTACGTTTGACATGCAGAACCGGAGATATCTTGGTTTCGGTCGGGTTTCAAGCTGAGAAATGCATTTTCTACGATAATCCTGGTGACACTTCTGTCAGAATTATGCAGAATCTTCGAGAACGCTCTTTTCGAGCTACTTAATGCGCGAAACACGTTTTCTGGTGTTTTCACCACTCCACGGAACGTTTGATGTGCAGAACCGGAGATATATCGGTTTTCTTCGGGTTTCAAGCTGAGATATGCATTTTCTACGATTATCTTGGTGAGACTTCTGTTAGAAGTATGCAGAATCATCGAGAACGCGCTTTTCGAGCTATTTACTGCGAGAAACACGTTATCTGGTGTTTTCACCACTCCACAGTGCGTTTGATATGCAGAACCAGCGATATCTTGGTTTTCGTGGCATTTCAAGCTGAGATATGCATTTCCTGCGATAATCTTTGTGAGACTTCTGTCCGAAGTATGCTGAATCATCGAGATCGCTCTTTTCGAGCTAGTTAGAGCGAGAAACACGTTATCTGGTGTTTTCACCACTCCACAGTGCGTTTGACATGCAGAACCGGAGATATCTTGGTTTCGGTCGGGTTTCAAGCTGAGCTATGCATTTTCTACGATAATCTTGGTGAGACTTCTGTCAGAAGTATGCAGAAACATCGAGAGCGCTATTTTCGAGCTATTTATTGCGAGAAACACGTTATCTGGTGTTTTCACCACTCCACAGTGCGTTTGATATGCAGAACCAGCGATATCTTGGTTTTCGTGGCATTTCAAGCTGAGATATGCATTTCCTGCGATAATCTTGGTGAGACTTCTGTCCGAAGTATGCTGAATCATCGAGATCGCTCTTTTCGAGCTAGTTAGAGCGAGAAACACGTTATCTGGTGTTTTCACCACTCCACAGTGCGTTTGACATGCAGAACCGGAGATATCTTGGTTTCGGTCGGGTTTCAAGCTGAGATATGCACTTTTTACGATAATCTTGGTGAGACTTCTGTCCGAAGTATGCTTAATCATCGACATCGCTTGTTTCGAGCTATTTAATGCGAGAAACCCGTTATCTGGTGTTTTCACCACTCCACAGTGCGTATGATATGCAGAACAGTACATATCTTGGTTTTCGTGGGGATTCAAGCTGAGATATGCATTTTCTGCGATAATCTTGTTGAGACTTCTGTCCGAAGTATGCAGAATCATCGAGATCGCTCGTTTCGAGCTATTTAATGCGAGAAACACGTTATCTGGTGTTTTCACCACTCCACAGTGCGTTGGATATGCAGAACCGGAGATATTTTGGTTTTCGTCGGGTTTCAAGCTGAGATATGCATTTTCTACGATAATCTTGGTGAAACATCTGTCCGAAGTATGCAGAAACGTCGAGAGCGCTCTTTTCGAGCTATTTAATGCGAGAAACACGTTATCTGGTGTTTTCACCACTCCACAGTGCGTTTGATATGCAGTGCTAGCGATATCTTGGTTTTCGTGGGGTTTCAGGCTGAGATATGCATTTTTTACGATAATCTTGGTGAGACTTCTGTCCGAAGAATGCAGAATCATCGAGAACGCTCGTTTCGAGCTACTTCGTGCGAGAAACACGTTATCTGGTGTTTTCACCACTCCACAGTGCGTTTGATATGCAGAACCAGCGATATCATGGCTTTCGTGGGGTTTCAAGCTGAGATATGCATTTTTTACGATAATCTTGTTGAGACTTCTGTCCGAAGTATGAAGAATCATCGAGATCGCTCTATTCGAGCTATTTAATGCGAAAAACACGTTTTCTGGGGTTTTCACCACTCCACAGTCCGTTTGATATGCAGAACCAGCGATATCTTGGTTTTCGTGGGGTTTCAAGCTGAGATATGCACTTTTTACGATAATTTTGGTGAGACTTCTGTCCGAAGTATGCTTAATCATCGACATCGCTTGTTTCGAGCTATTTAATGCGAGAAACCCGTTATCTGGTGTTTTCACCACTCCACAGTGCGTATGATATGCAGAACAGTACATATCTTGGTTTTCGTGGGGATTCAAGCTGAGATATGCATTTTCTGCGATAATCTTGCTGAGACTTCTGTCCGAAGTATGCAGAATCATCGAGATCGCTCGTTTCGAGCTATTTAATGCGAGAAACACGTTATCTGGTGTTGTCACCACTCCACAGTGCGTTGGATATGCAGAACCGGAGATATTTTGGTTTTCGTCGGGTTTCAATCTGAGATATGCATTTTCTACGATAAGCTTGGTGAAACATCTGTCCGAAGTATGCAGAAACGACGAGAGCGCTCTTTTCGAGCTATTTAATGCGAGAAACACGTTATCTGGTGTTTTCACCACTCCACAGTGCGTTTGATATGCAGTGAAAGCGATATCTTGGTTTTCGTGGGGTTTCAGGCTGAGATATGCATTTTTTACGATAATCTTGGTGAGACTTCTGTCCGAAGTATGCAGAATATTCGAGATCGCTCTATTCGAGCTATTTAATGCGACAAACACTTTATCTGGTGTTTTCAGCACTCCACAGTGCGTTTTATATGCAGAACCAGCGATATCTTGGTTTTCGTGGGGTTTCAAGCTGAGATATGCATTTTTTACGATAATCTAGGTGAGACTTCTGTCCGAAGTATGCTTAATAATCGAGATCGCTCGTTTCGAGCTACTCAATGCGAGAAACACATTATCTGGTGTTTTCACCACTCCACAGTGCGTATGATATGCAGAACCGGCGATATCTTGGTTTTCGTGGGGTTTCAAGCTGAGATATGCATTTTCTGCGATAATCTTGGTGAGACTTTTGTCCGAAGTATGCTGAAACATCGAGATCGCACTTTTCGAGCTAGTTAATGCTAGAAAAACCTTATCCGGTGTTTTACACCACTCCACAGTGCGTTTGATATGCAGAACAGTACATATCTTGGTTTTCGTGGGGATTCAAGCTGAGATATGCATTTTCTGCGATAATCTTGTTGAGACTTCTGTCCGAAGTATGCAGAATCATCGAGATCGCTCTATTCGAGCTATTTAATGCGACAAACACGTTATCTGGTGTTTTCACCACTCCACAGTACGTTTGACATGCAGAACCGGAGATATATTGGTTTCGGTCGGGTTTCAAGCTGAGATATGCATTTTCTACGATAATCCTGGTGAGACTCCTGCCAGAAGTATGCAGAATCTTCGAGATCGCTCTATTCGAGCTATTTAATGCGAGAAACACGTTTTCTGGGGTTTTCACCACTCCAGAGTGCGTTTGATATGCTGAACACAGCGATATCTTGGTTTTCGTGGGTTTTCAAGCTGAGATATGCATTTTTTACGATAATTTTTTGAGACTTCAGTCAGAAGTATGCAGAATCATCGAGATCGCTCTATTCGAACTACTTAATGCAAAAAACACGTTTTCTGGTGTTTTCAACACTCCACAGTACGTTTGACATGCAGAACCGGAGATATCTTGGTTTCGGTCGGGTTTCAAGCTGAGATATGCATTTTCTACGATAATCCTGGTGAGACTTCTGTCAGAAGTATGCAGACTCTTCGAGAACGCTCTTTTCGAGCTACATAATGCGCGAAACACGTTTTCTGGTGTTTTGACCACTCCACGGTACGTTTGATGTGCAGAACCGGAGATATCGTGGTTTTCGTGGGGTTTCAAGCTGAGATATGCATTTTCTGCGATAAGCTTGGTAAAACATCTGTCCGAAGTATGCAGAAACATCGAGAGCGCTCTTTTCGAGCTATTTAATGCGAGAAACACATTTTCTGGGGTTGTCACCACGCCACAGTTCGTTGGATATACAGAACAGTAGATATCTTGGTTTTCGTGGGGTTTCAAGCAGAGATATGCATTTTCTTCGACAATCTTGGTGAGACTTCTGTTAGAAGTATGCAGAATCATCGAAATGGCGCTTTTCGAGCTATTTAATGCGAGAAACACGTTATCTGGTGTTTTCACCACTCCACAGTGCGTTTGACATGCAGAACCAGCGATATCTTGGTTTTCGTGGGGTTTCAAGCTGAGACATGCATTTATCTGCGATAATATTGGTGAGACTTCAGTCAGAAGTATGCAGAATCATCTAGATCGCTCTTTTCGAGCTACTTGATGCACGAAACACGTTTTCTGGTGTTTTCACCACTCCACAGTACGTTTGACATGCAGAACCGGAGATATCTTGGTTTCGGTCGGGTTTCAAGCTGAGAAATGCATTTTCTACCATAATCCTGGTGAGACTTCTGTCAGAATTATGCAGAATCTTCGAGAACGCTCTTTTCGAGCTACTTAATGCGCGAAACACGTTTTCTGGTGTTTTCACCACTCCACGGAACGTTTGATGTGCAGAACCGGAGGTATATCGGTTTTCTTCGGGTTTCAAGCTGAGATATGCATTTTCTACGATAATCTTGGTGAGACTTCTGTTAGAAGTATGCAGAATCATCGAGATCGCGGTTTTCGAGCTATTTACTGCGAGAAACACGTTATCTGGTGTTTTCACCACTCCACAGTGCGTTTGATATGCAGAACCAGCGATATCTTGGTTTTCGTGGCATTTCAAGCTGAGATATGCATTTCCTGCGATAATCTTGGTGAGACTTCTGTCCGAAGTATGCTGAATCATCGAGATCGCTCTTTACGAGCTAGTTTGAGCGAGAAACACGTTATCTGGTGTTTTCACCACTCCACAGTGCGTTTGACATGCAGAACCGGAGATATCTTGGTTTCGGTCGGGTTTCAAACTGAGATATGCATTTTCTACGATAATCTTGGTGAGACTTCAGTCAGAAGTATGCAGAATCATCTAGATCGCTCTTTTCGAGCTATTTAATGCGAGAAACACGTTATCTGGTGTTTTCACCACTCCACAGTGCGTTTGATATGCAGAACCGGAGATATTTTGGTTTTCGTCGGGTTTCAAGCTGAGATATGCATTTTCTGCGATAATCTTGGTGGACTTCTGTCCGAAGTATGCTGAAACATCGAGATCGCTCTTTTCGAGCTAGTTAATGCGAGAAACACGTTATCTGGTGTTTTCACCACTCCACAGTGCGTTTGATATGCAGTACCAGCGATATGTTGGTTTTCGTGGGGTTTTAAGCTGAGATATGCATTCTCTGCGATAATCTTGGTGGACTTCTGTCCGAAGTATGCTGAAACATCGAGATCGCTCTTTTCGAGCTATTTAATGCGAGACACACGTTATCTGGTGTTTTCACAACTCCACAGTGCGTTTGCTATGCAGAACCGGCGATATCTTGGTTTTCGTAGGGTTTCAAGCTGAGATATGCATTTTCTGCGATAATCTTGGTGAGACTTCTGTCCGAAGTATGCTGAATCATCGAGATCGCTCTTTTCGAGCTAGTTAGTGCGAGAAACACGTTATCTGGTGTTTTCGCCACTCCACAGTGCGTTTGATATGCAGAACAGCAGATATTTTGGTTTTCGTGGGGTTTCAAGCTGAGATATGCATTTCCTGCGATAATCTTGGTGAGACTTCTGTCCGAAGTATGCAGAATCATCGAGAACGCTCGTTTCGAGCTACTTAATGCGAGAAACACGTTATCTGGTGTTTTCACCACTCCACAGTACGTTTGATATGCAGAACCAGCGATATCTTGGCTTTCGTGGGGTTTCAAGCTGAGATATGCATTTTTTACGATAATCTTGTTGAGACTTCTGTCCGAAGTATGAAGAATCATCGAGATCGCTCTATTCGAGCTATTTAATGCGAGAAACACATTTTCTGGTGTTTTCACCACTCCACAGTGCGTATGATATGCAGAACCGGCGATATCTTGGTTTTCGTGGGGTTTCAATCTGAGATATGCGCTTTCTGCGATAATCTTGGTGGACTTCTGTCCGAAGTATGCAGAATCATCGAGATTGCTCGTTTCGAGCTATTTAATGCGAGAAACACGTTATCTGGTGTTTTCACCACTCCACAGTGCGTTTGATATGCAGAACCGGAGATATTTTGGTTTTCGTCGGGTTTCAAGCTGAGATATGCATTTCCTGGGATAATCTTGGTGAGACTTCTGTCCGAAGTATGCAGAATCATCGAGAACGCTCGTTTCGAGCTACTTAATGCGAGAAACACGTTATCTGGTGTTTTCACCACTCCACAGGGCGTTTGATATGCAGAACCAGCGATATCTTGGCTTTCGTGGGGTTTCAAGCTGAGATATGCATTTTTTACGATAATCTTGTTGAGGCTTCTGTCCGAAGTATGAAGAATCATCGAGATCGCTCTATTCGAGCTATTTAATGCGAGAAACACGTTTTCTGGGGTTTTCACCACTCCACAGTGCGTTTGATATGCAGAACCAGCGATATCATGGTTTTCGTCGGGTTTCAACATGAGATATGCATTTTCTGCGATAATATTGGTGAGACTTCAGTCAGAAGTATGCAGAATCATCTAGATCGCTCTTTTCGAGCTACTTAATGCACGAAACACGTTTTCTGGTGTTTTCACCACTCCACAGTACGTTTGACATGCAGAACCGGAGATATCTTGGTTTCGGTCGGGTTTCAAGCTGAGAAGTGCATTTTCTACGATAATCCTGGTGAGACTTCTGTCAGAATTATGCAGAATCTTCGAGAACGCTCTTTTCGAGCTACTTAATGCGCGAAACACGTTTTCTGGTGTTTTCACCACTCCACGGAACGTTTGATGTGCAGAACCGGAGATATATCGGTTTTCTTCGGGTTTCAAGCTGAGATATGCATTTTCTACGATAATCTTGGTGAGACTTCTGTTAGAAGTATGCAGAATCATCGAGATCGCGCTTTTCGAGCTATTTACTGCGAGAAACACGTTATCTGGTGTTTTCACCACTCGACAGTGCGTTTGATATGCAGAACCAGCGATATCTTGGTTTTCGTGGCATTTCAAGCTGAGATATGCATTTCCTGCGATATTCTTGGTGAGACTTCTGTCCGAAGTATGCAGAATCATCGAGAACGCTCGTTTCGAGCTACTTAATGCGAGAAACACGTTATCTGGTGTTTTCACCACTCCACAGTGCGTTTGATATGCAGAACCAGCGATATCTTGGCTTTCGTGGGGTTTCAAGCTGAGATATGCATTTTTTACGATAATCTTGTTGAGGCTTCTGTCCGAAGTATGAAGAATCATCGAGATCGCTCTATTCGAGCTATTTAATGCGAGAAACACGTTTTCTGGGGTTTTCACCACTCCACAGTGCGTTTGATATGCAGAACCAGCGATATCTTGGTTTTCGTCGGGTTTCAACATGAGATATGCATTTTCTGCGATAATCTTGTTGAGACTTCTGTCCGAAGTATGCAGAATCATCGAGATCGTTCGTTTCGAGCTATTTAATGCGAGAAATACGTTATCTGGTGTTTTCACCACTCCACAGTGCGTTGGATATGCAGAACAGCAGATATTTTGGTTTTCGTGGAGTTTCAAGCTGAGATATGCATTTCCTGCGATAATCTTGGTGAGACTTCTGTCCGAAGAATGCAGAATCATCGAGAACGCTCGTTTCGAGCTACTTAATGCGAGAAACACGTTATCTGGTGTTTTCACCACTCCACAGTGCGTTTGATATGCAGAACCAGCGATATCTTGGCTTTCGTGGGGTTTCAAGCTGATTATATGCATTTTTTACGATAATCTTGTTGAGACTTCTGTCCGAAGTATGAAGAATCATCGAGATCGCTATATTCGAGCTATTTAATGCGAGAAACACGTTTTCTGGTGTTTTCACCATTCCACAGTGCGTTGGATATGCAGAACAGCAGATATTTTGGTTTTCGTGGGGTTTCAAGCTGAGATATGCATTTCCTGCGATAATCTTGGTGAGACTTCTGTCCGAAGTATGCAGAATCATCGAGAACGCTCGTTTCGAGCTACTTAATGCGAGAAACACGTTATCTGGTGTTTTCACCACTCCACAGTGCGTTTGATATGCAGAACCAGCGATATCTTGGCTTTCGTGGGGTTTCAAGCTGAGATATGCATTTTTTACGATAATCTTGTTGAGACTTCTGTCCGAAGTATGAAGAATCATCGAGATCGCTCTATTCGAGCTATTTAATGCGAGAAACACGTTTTCTGGTGTTTTCACCACTCCACAGTGCGTATGATATGCAGAACCGGCGATATCTTGGTTTTCGTGGGGTTTCAATCTGAGCTATGAGCTTTCTGCGATAATCTTGGTGGACTTCTGTCCGAAGTATGCTGAAACATCGAGATCGCTCTTTTCGAGCTATTTAATGCGAGAAACACGTTATCTGGTGTTTTCTCCACTCCACAGTGCGTTTGATATGCAGAACCGGCGATATCTTGGTTTTCGTGGGGTTTCAAGCTGAGATATGCATTTTCTGCGATAATCTTGGTGAGACATCTGTCCGAAGTATGCTGAATCATCGAGATCGCTCTTTTCGAGCTAGTTAGTGCGAGAAACGCGTTATCTGGTGTTTTCACCACTCCACAGTGCGTTTGATATGCAGAACAGTACATATCTTGGTTTTCGTGTGGTTTCAAGCTGAGATATGCATTTTCTGCGATAATCTTGTTGAGACTTCTGTCCGAAGTATGCAGAATCATCGAGATTGCTCGTTTAGAGCTATTTAATGCGAGAAACACGTTATCTGGTGTTTTCACCACTCCACAGTGCGTTGGATATGCAGAACCGCAGATATTTTGGTTTTCGTGGGGTTTCAAGCTGAGATATGCATTTCCTGGGATAATGTTGGTGAGACTTCTGTCCGAAGTATGCAGAATCATCGAGAACGCTCGTTTCGAGCTACTTAATGCGAGAAACACGTTATCTGGTGTTTTCACCACTCCACAGTGCGTTTGATATGCAGAACAGTACATATCTTGGTTTTCGTGTGGTTTCAAGCTGAGATATGCATTTTCTGCGATAATCTTGTTGAGGCTTCTGACCGAAGTATGAAGAATCATCGAGATCGCTCTATTCGAGCTATTTAATGCGAGAAACACGTTTTCTGGGGTTTTCACCACTCCACAGTGCGTTTGATATGCAGAACCAGCGATATCTTGGTTTTCGTCGGGTTTCAACATGAGATATGCATTTTCTGCGATAATATTGGTGAGACTTCAGTCAGAAGTATGCAGAATCATCTAGATCGCTCTATTCGAGCTATTTAATGCGAAAAACACGTTTTCTGGGGTTTTCACCACTCCACAGTCCGTTTGATATGCAGAACCAGCGATATCTTGGTTTTCGTGGGGTTTCAAGCTGAGATATGCACTTTTTACGATAATTTTGGTGAGACTTCTGTCCGAAGTATGCTTAATCATCGACATCGCTTGTTTCGAGCTATTTAATGCGAGAAACCCGTTATCTGGTGTTTTCACCACTCCACAGTGCGTATGATATGCAGAACAGTACATATCTTGGTTTTCGTGGGGATTCAAGCTGAGATATGCATTTTCTGCGATAATCTTGCTGAGACTTCTGTCCGAAGTATGCAGAATCATCGAGATCGCTCGTTTCGAGCTATTTAATGCGAGAAACACGTTATCTGGTGTTGTCACCACTCCACAGTGCGTTGGATATGCAGAACCGGAGATATTTTGGTTTTCGTCGGGTTTCAATCTGAGATATGCATTTTCTACGATAAGCTTGGTGAAACATCTGTCCGAAGTATGCAGAAACGACGAGAGCGCTCTTTTCGAGCTATTTAATGCGAGAAACACGTTATCTGGTGTTTTCACCACTCCACAGTGCGTTTGATATGCAGTGAAAGCGATATCTTGGTTTTCGTGGGGTTTCAGGCTGAGATATGCATTTTTTACGATAATCTTGGTGAGACTTCTGTCCGAAGTATGCAGAATATTCGAGATCGCTCTATTCGAGCTATTTAATGCGACAAACACTTTATCTGGTGTTTTCAGCACTCCACAGTGCGTTTTATATGCAGAACCAGCGATATCTTGGTTTTCGTGGGGTTTCAAGCTGAGATATGCATTTTTTACGATAATCTAGGTGAGACTTCTGTCCGAAGTATGCTTAATAATCGAGATCGCTCGTTTCGAGCTACTCAATGCGAGAAACACATTATCTGGTGTTTTCACCACTCCACAGTGCGTATGATATGCAGAACCGGCGATATCTTGGTTTTCGTGGGGTTTCAAGCTGAGATATGCATTTTCTGCGATAATCTTGGTGAGACTTTTGTCCGAAGTATGCTGAAACATCGAGATCGCACTTTTCGAGCTAGTTAATGCTAGAAAAACCTTATCCGGTGTTTTACACCACTCCACAGTGCGTTTGATATGCAGAACAGTACATATCTTGGTTTTCGTGGGGATTCAAGCTGAGATATGCATTTTCTGCGATAATCTTGTTGAGACTTCTGTCCGAAGTATGCAGAATCATCGAGATCGCTCTATTCGAGCTATTTAATGCGACAAACACGTTATCTGGTGTTTTCACCACTCCACAGTACGTTTGACATGCAGAACCGGAGATATATTGGTTTCGGTCGGGTTTCAAGCTGAGATATGCATTTTCTACGATAATCCTGGTGAGACTCCTGCCAGAAGTATGCAGAATCTTCGAGATCGCTCTATTCGAGCTATTTAATGCGAGAAACACGTTTTCTGGGGTTTTCACCACTCCAGAGTGCGTTTGATATGCTGAACACAGCGATATCTTGGTTTTCGTGGGTTTTCAAGCTGAGATATGCATTTTTTACGATAATTTTTTGAGACTTCAGTCAGAAGTATGCAGAATCATCGAGATCGCTCTATTCGAACTACTTAATGCAAAAAACACGTTTTCTGGTGTTTTCAACACTCCACAGTACGTTTGACATGCAGAACCGGAGATATCTTGGTTTCGGTCGGGTTTCAAGCTGAGATATGCATTTTCTACGATAATCCTGGTGAGACTTCTGTCAGAAGTATGCAGACTCTTCGAGAACGCTCTTTTCGAGCTACATAATGCGCGAAACACGTTTTCTGGTGTTTTGACCACTCCACGGTACGTTTGATGTGCAGAACCGGAGATATCGTGGTTTTCGTGGGGTTTCAAGCTGAGATATGCATTTTCTGCGATAAGCTTGGTAAAACATCTGTCCGAAGTATGCAGAAACATCGAGAGCGCTCTTTTCGAGCTATTTAATGCGAGAAACACATTTTCTGGGGTTGTCACCACGCCACAGTTCGTTGGATATACAGAACAGTAGATATCTTGGTTTTCGTGGGGTTTCAAGCAGAGATATGCATTTTCTTCGACAATCTTGGTGAGACTTCTGTTAGAAGTATGCAGAATCATCGAAATGGCGCTTTTCGAGCTATTTAATGCGAGAAACACGTTATCTGGTGTTTTCACCACTCCACAGTGCGTTTGACATGCAGAACCAGCGATATCTTGGTTTTCGTGGGGTTTCAAGCTGAGACATGCATTTATCTGCGATAATATTGGTGAGACTTCAGTCAGAAGTATGCAGAATCATCTAGATCGCTCTTTTCGAGCTACTTGATGCACGAAACACGTTTTCTGGTGTTTTCACCACTCCACAGTACGTTTGACATGCAGAACCGGAGATATCTTGGTTTCGGTCGGGTTTCAAGCTGAGAAATGCATTTTCTACCATAATCCTGGTGAGACTTCTGTCAGAATTATGCAGAATCTTCGAGAACGCTCTTTTCGAGCTACTTAATGCGCGAAACACGTTTTCTGGTGTTTTCACCACTCCACGGAACGTTTGATGTGCAGAACCGGAGGTATATCGGTTTTCTTCGGGTTTCAAGCTGAGATATGCATTTTCTACGATAATCTTGGTGAGACTTCTGTTAGAAGTATGCAGAATCATCGAGATCGCGGTTTTCGAGCTATTTACTGCGAGAAACACGTTATCTGGTGTTTTCACCACTCCACAGTGCGTTTGATATGCAGAACCAGCGATATCTTGGTTTTCGTGGCATTTCAAGCTGAGATATGCATTTCCTGCGATAATCTTGGTGAGACTTCTGTCCGAAGTATGCTGAATCATCGAGATCGCTCTTTACGAGCTAGTTTGAGCGAGAAACACGTTATCTGGTGTTTTCACCACTCCACAGTGCGTTTGACATGCAGAACCGGAGATATCTTGGTTTCGGTCGGGTTTCAAACTGAGATATGCATTTTCTACGATAATCTTGGTGAGACTTCAGTCAGAAGTATGCAGAATCATCTAGATCGCTCTTTTCGAGCTATTTAATGCGAGAAACACGTTATCTGGTGTTTTCACCACTCCACAGTGCGTTTGATATGCAGAACCGGAGATATTTTGGTTTTCGTCGGGTTTCAAGCTGAGATATGCATTTTCTGCGATAATCTTGGTGGACTTCTGTCCGAAGTATGCTGAAACATCGAGATCGCTCTTTTCGAGCTAGTTAATGCGAGAAACACGTTATCTGGTGTTTTCACCACTCCACAGTGCGTTTGATATGCAGTACCAGCGATATGTTGGTTTTCGTGGGGTTTTAAGCTGAGATATGCATTCTCTGCGATAATCTTGGTGGACTTCTGTCCGAAGTATGCTGAAACATCGAGATCGCTCTTTTCGAGCTATTTAATGCGAGACACACGTTATCTGGTGTTTTCACAACTCCACAGTGCGTTTGCTATGCAGAACCGGCGATATCTTGGTTTTCGTAGGGTTTCAAGCTGAGATATGCATTTTCTGCGATAATCTTGGTGAGACTTCTGTCCGAAGTATGCTGAATCATCGAGATCGCTCTTTTCGAGCTAGTTAGTGCGAGAAACACGTTATCTGGTGTTTTCGCCACTCCACAGTGCGTTTGATATGCAGAACAGCAGATATTTTGGTTTTCGTGGGGTTTCAAGCTGAGATATGCATTTCCTGCGATAATCTTGGTGAGACTTCTGTCCGAAGTATGCAGAATCATCGAGAACGCTCGTTTCGAGCTACTTAATGCGAGAAACACGTTATCTGGTGTTTTCACCACTCCACAGTGCGTTTGATATGCAGAACCAGCGATATCTTGGCTTTCGTGGGGTTTCAAGCTGAGATATGCATTTTTTACGATAATCTTGTTGAGACTTCTGTCCGAAGTATGAAGAATCATCGAGATCGCTCTATTCGAGCTATTTAATGCGAGAAACACATTTTCTGGTGTTTTCACCACTCCACAGTGCGTATGATATGCAGAACCGGCGATATCTTGGTTTTCGTGGGGTTTCAATCTGAGATATGCGCTTTCTGCGATAATCTTGGTGGACTTCTGTCCGAAGTATGCAGAATCATCGAGATTGCTCGTTTCGAGCTATTTAATGCGAGAAACACGTTATCTGGTGTTTTCACCACTCCACAGTGCGTTTGATATGCAGAACCGGAGATATTTTGGTTTTCGTCGGGTTTCAAGCTGAGATATGCATTTCCTGGGATAATCTTGGTGAGACTTCTGTCCGAAGTATGCAGAATCATCGAGAACGCTCGTTTCGAGCTACTTAATGCGAGAAACACGTTATCTGGTGTTTTCACCACTCCACAGGGCGTTTGATATGCAGAACCAGCGATATCTTGGCTTTCGTGGGGTTTCAAGCTGAGATATGCATTTTTTACGATAATCTTGTTGAGGCTTCTGTCCGAAGTATGAAGAATCATCGAGATCGCTCTATTCGAGCTATTTAATGCGAGAAACACGTTTTCTGGGGTTTTCACCACTCCACAGTGCGTTTGATATGCAGAACCAGTGATATCATGGTTTTCGTCGGGTTTCAACATGAGATATGCATTTTCTGCGATAATATTGGTGAGACTTCAGTCAGAAGTATGCAGAATCATCTAGATCGCTCTTTTCGAGCTACTTAATGCACGAAACACGTTTTCTGGTGTTTTCACCACTCCACAGTACGTTTGACATGCAGAACCGGAGATATCTTGGTTTCGGTCGGGTTTCAAGCTGAGAAGTGCATTTTCTACGATAATCCTGGTGAGACTTCTGTCAGAATTATGCAGAATCTTCGAGAACGCTCTTTTCGAGCTACTTAATGCGCGAAACACGTTTTCTGGTGTTTTCACCACTCCACGGAACGTTTGATGTGCAGAACCGGAGATATATCGGTTTTCTTCGGGTTTCAAGCTGAGATATGCATTTTCTACGATAATCTTGGTGAGACTTCTGTTAGAAGTATGCAGAATCATCGAGATCGCGCTTTTCGAGCTATTTACTGCGAGAAACACGTTATCTGGTGTTTTCACCACTCGACAGTGCGTTTGATATGCAGAACCAGCGATATCTTGGTTTTCGTGGCATTTCAAGCTGAGATATGCATTTCCTGCGATATTCTTGGTGAGACTTCTGTCCGAAGTATGCAGAATCATCGAGAACGCTCGTTTCGAGCTACTTAATGCGAGAAACACGTTATCTGGTGTTTTCACCACTCCACAGTGCGTTTGATATGCAGAACCAGCGATATCTTGGCTTTCGTGGGGTTTCAAGCTGAGATATGCATTTTTTACGATAATCTTGTTGAGGCTTCTGTCCGAAGTATGAAGAATCATCGAGATCGCTCTATTCGAGCTATTTAATGCGAGAAACACGTTTTCTGGGGTTTTCACCACTCCACAGTGCGTTTGATATGCAGAACCAGCGATATCTTGGTTTTCGTCGGGTTTCAACATGAGATATGCATTTTCTGCGATAATCTTGTTGAGACTTCTGTCCGAAGTATGCAGAATCATCGAGATCGTTCGTTTCGAGCTATTTAATGCGAGAAATACGTTATCTGGTGTTTTCACCACTCCACAGTGCGTTGGATATGCAGAACAGCAGATATTTTGGTTTTCGTGGAGTTTCAAGCTGAGATATGCATTTCCTGCGATAATCTTGGTGAGACTTCTGTCCGAAGAATGCAGAATCATCGAGAACGCTCGTTTCGAGCTACTTAATGCGAGAAACACGTTATCTGGTGTTTTCACCACTCCACAGTGCGTTTGATATGCAGAACCAGCGATATCTTGGCTTTCGTGGGGTTTCAAGCTGAGATATGCATTTTTTACGATAATCTTGTTGAGACTTCTGTCCGAAGTATGAAGAATCATCGAGATCGCTATATTCGAGCTATTTAATGCGAGAAACACGTTTTCTGGTGTTTTCACCATTCCACAGTGCGTTGGATATGCAGAACAGCAGATATTTTGGTTTTCGTGGGGTTTCAAGCTGAGATATGCATTTCCTGCGATAATCTTGGTGAGACTTCTGTCCGAAGTATGCAGAATCATCGAGAACGCTCGTTTCGAGCTACTTAATGCGAGAAACACGTTATCTGGTGTTTTCACCACTCCACAGTGCGTTTGATATGCAGAACCAGCGATATCTTGGCTTTCGTGGGGTTTCAAGCTGAGATATGCATTTTTTACGATAATCTTGTTGAGACTTCTGTCCGAAGTATGAAGAATCATCGAGATCGCTCTATTCGAGCTATTTAATGCGAGAAACACGTTTTCTGGTGTTTTCACCACTCCACAGTGCGTATGATATGCAGAACCGGCGATATCTTGGTTTTCGTGGGGTTTCAATCTGAGCTATGAGCTTTCTGCGATAATCTTGGTGGACTTCTGTCCGAAGTATGCTGAAACATCGAGATCGCTCTTTTCGAGCTATTTAATGCGAGAAACACGTTATCTGGTGTTTTCTCCACTCCACAGTGCGTTTGATATGCAGAACCGGCGATATCTTGGTTTTCGTGGGGTTTCAAGCTGAGATATGCATTTTCTGCGATAATCTTGGTGAGACATCTGTCCGAAGTATGCTGAATCATCGAGATCGCTCTTTTCGAGCTAGTTAGTGCGAGAAACGCGTTATCTGGTGTTTTCACCACTCCACAGTGCGTTTGATATGCAGAACAGTACATATCTTGGTTTTCGTGTGGTTTCAAGCTGAGATATGCATTTTCTGCGATAATCTTGTTGAGACTTCTGTCCGAAGTATGCAGAATCATCGAGATTGCTCGTTTAGAGCTATTTAATGCGAGAAACACGTTATCTGGTGTTTTCACCACTCCACAGTGCGTTGGATATGCAGAACCGCAGATATTTTGGTTTTCGTGGGGTTTCAAGCTGAGATATGCATTTCCTGGGATAATGTTGGTGAGACTTCTGTCCGAAGTATGCAGAATCATCGAGAACGCTCGTTTCGAGCTACTTAATGCGAGAAACACGTTATCTGGTGTTTTCACCACTCCACAGTGCGTTTGATATGCAGAACAGTACATATCTTGGTTTTCGTGTGGTTTCAAGCTGAGATATGCATTTTCTGCGATAATCTTGTTGAGGCTTCTGACCGAAGTATGAAGAATCATCGAGATCGCTCTATTCGAGCTATTTAATGCGAGAAACACGTTTTCTGGGGTTTTCACCACTCCACAGTGCGTTTGATATGCAGAACCAGCGATATCTTGGTTTTCGTCGGGTTTCAACATGAGATATGCATTTTCTGCGATAATATTGGTGAGACTTCAGTCAGAAGTATGCAGAATCATCTAGATCGCTCTTTTCGAGCTACTTAATGCACGAAACACGTTTTCTGGTGTTTTCACCACTCCACAGTACGTTTGACATGCAGAACCGGAGATATCTTGGTTTCGGACGGGTTTCAAGCTGAGAAATGCATTTTCTGCGATAATGTTGGTGAGACATCTGTCCGAAGTATGCTGAATCATCGAGATCGCTCTTTTCGAGCTAGTTAGTGCGAGAAACGCGTTATCTGGTGTCTTCACCACTCCACAGTGCGTTTGATATGCAGAACAGTACATATCTTGGTTTTCGTGTGGTTTCAAGCTGAGATATGCATTTTCTGCGATAATCTTGTTGAGACTTCTGTCCGAAGTATGCAGAATCATCGAGATTGCTCGTTTCGAGCTATTTAATGCGAGAAACACGTTATCTGGTGTTTTCACCACTCCACAGTGCGTTGGATATGCAGAACCGCAGATATTTTGGTTTTCGTGGGGTTTCAAGCTGAGATATGCATTTCCTGGGATAATGTTGGTGAGACTTCTGTCCGAAGTATGCAGAATCATCGAGAACGCTCGTTTCGAGCTACTTAATGCGAGAAACACGTTATCTGGTGTTTTCACCACTCCACAGTGCGTTTGATATGCAGAACCAGCGATATCTTGGCTTTCGTGGGGTTTCAAGCTGAGATATGCATTTTTTACGATAATCTTGTTGAGGCTTCTGTCCGAAGTATGAAGAATCATCGAGATCGCTCTATTCGAGCTATTTAATGCGAGAAACACGTTTTCTGGGGTTTTCACCACTCCACAGTGCGTTTGATATGCAGAACCAGCGATATCTTGGTTTTCGTCGGGTTTCAACATGAGATATGCATTTTCTGCGATAATATTGGTGAGACTTCAGTCTGAAGTATGCAGAATCATCTAGATCGCTCTTTTCGAGCTACTTAATGCACGAAACACGTTTTCTGGTGTTTTCACCACTCCACAGTACGTTTGACATGCAGAACCGGAGATATCTTGGTTTCGGTCGGGTTTCAAGCTGAGAAATGCATTTTCTACGATAATCCTGGTGAGACTTCTGTCAGAATTATGCAGAATCTTCGAGAACGCTCTTTTCGAGCTACTTAATGCGCGAAACACGTTTTCTGGTGTTTTCACCACACCACGGAACGTTTGATGTGCAGAACCGGAGATATATCGGTTTTCTTCGGGTTTCAAGCTGAGATATGCATTTTCTACGATAATCTTGGTGAGACTTCTGTTAGAAGTATGCAGAATCATCGAGATCGCGCTTTTCGAGCTATTTACTGCGAGAAACACGTTATCTGGTGTTTTCACCACTCGACAGTGCGTTTGATATGCAGAACCAGCGATATCTTGGTTTTCGTGGCATTTCAAGCTGAGATATGCATTTCCTGCGATAATCTTGGTGAGACTTCTGTCCGAAGTATGCAGAATCATCGAGAACGCTCGTTTCGAGCTACTTAATGCGAGAAACACGTTATCTGGTGTTTTCACCACTCCACAGTGTGTTTGACATGCAGAACCGGAGATATCTTGGTTTCGGTCGGGTTTCAAGCTGAGTTATGCATTTTCTACGATAATCTTGGTGAGACTTCTGTCAGAAGTATGCAGAATCTTCGAGATCGCACTTTTCGAGCTATTTAATGCGATAAACACGTTCTCTGGTTGTAATCACCACTCCACAGTGCGTTTGATATGCAGAACCAGCAACAGCTTGATTTTCGAGAGGTTTCGAGCTGAGATATGCATTTTCTGCTATAATATTGGTGAGACTTCAGTCAGAAGTATGCAGAATCATCTAGATCGCTCTTTTCGAGCTAGTTAGAGCGAGAAACACGTTATCTGGTGTTTTCACCACTCCACAGTGCGTTTGACATGCAGAACCGGAGATATCTTGGTTTCGGTCGGGTTTCAAGCTGAGATATGCATTTTCTACGATAAGCTTGGTGAGACTTCTGTCAGAAGTATGCAGAAACATCGAGAGCGCTCTTTTCGTGCTATTTATTGCGAGAAACACGTTATCTGGTGTTTTCACCACTCCACAGTGCGTTTGATATGCAGTACCAGCGATATCTTGGTTTCGGTCGGGTTTCAAGCTGAGATATGCATTTTCTACGATAATCTTGGTGATACTTCTGTCAGAAGTATGCAGAATCTTCGAGAACGCTCTTTTCCAGCTAGTTAGTGCGAGAAACACGTTATCTGGTGTTTTCACCACTCCACAGTGCGTTGGATATGCAGAACCGCAGATATTTTGGTTTTCGTGGGGTTTCAAGCTGAGATATGCATTTCCTGGGATAATCTTGGTGAGACTTCTGTCCGAAGTATGCAGAATCATCGAGAACGCTCGTTTCGAGCTACTTAATGCGAGAAACACGTTATCTGGTGTTTTCACCACTCCACAGGGCGTTTGATATGCAGAACCAGCGATATCTTGGCTTTCGTGGGGTTTCAAGCTGAGATATGCATTTTTTACGATAATCTTGTTGAGGCTTCTGTCCGAAGTATGAAGAATCATCGAGATCGCGCTTTTCGAGCTATTTACTGCGAGAAACACGTTATCTGGTGTTTTCACCACTCGACAGTGCGTTTGATATGCAGAACCAGCGATATCTTGGTTTTCGTGGCATTTCAAGCTGAGATATGCATTTCCTGCGATATTCTTGGTGAGACTTCTGTCCGAAGTATGCAGAATCATCGAGAACGCTCGTTTCGAGCTACTTAATGCGAGAAACACGTTATCTGGTGTTTTCACCACTCCACAGTGCGTTTGATATGCAGAACCAGCGATATCTTGGCTTTCGTGGGGTTTCAAGCTGAGATATGCATTTTCTGCGATAATCTTGTTGAGACTTCTGTCCGAAGTATGCAGAATCATCGAGATCGTTCGTTTCGAGCTATTTAATGCGAGAAACACGTTATCTGGTGTTTTCACCACTCCACAGTGCGTTGGATATGCAGAACAGCAGATATTTTGGTTTTCGTGGAGTTTCAAGCTGAGATATGCATTTCCTGCGATAATCTTGGTGAGACTTCTGTCCGAAGAATGCAGAATCATCGAGAACGCTCGTTTCGAGCTACTTAATGCGAGAAACACGTTATCTGGTGTTTTCACCACTCCACAGTGCGTTTGATATGCAGAACCAGCGATATCTTGGCTTTCGTGGGGTTTCAAGCTGAGATATGCATTTTTTACGATAATCTTGTTGAGACTTCTGTCCGAAGTATGAAGAATCATCGAGATCGCTATATTCGAGCTATTTAATGCGAGAAACATGTTTTCTGGTGTTTTCACCATTCCACAGTGCGTTGGATATGCAGAACAGCAGATATTTTGGTTTTCGTGGGGTTTCAAGCTGAGATATGCATTTCCTGCGATAATCTTGGTGAGACTTCTGTCCGAAGTATGCAGAATCATCGAGAACGCTCGTTTCGAGCTACTTAATGCGAGAAACACGTTATCTGGTGTTTTCACCACTCCACAGTGCGTTTGATATGCAGAACCAGCGATATCTTGGCTTTCGTGGGGTTTCAAGCTGAGATATGCATTTTTTACGATAATCTTGTTGAGACTTCTGTCCGAAGTATGAAGAATCATCGAGATCGCTCTATTCGAGCTATTTAATGCGAGAAACACGTTTTCTGGTGTTTTCACCACTCCACAGTGCGTATGATATGCAGAACCAGCGATATCTTGGCTTTCGTGGGGTTTCAAGCTGAGATATGCATTTTTTACGATAATCTTGTTGAGGCTTCTGTCCGAAGTATGAAGAATCATCGAGATCGCTCTATTCGAGCTATTTAATGCGAGAAACACGTTTTCTGGGGTTTTCACCACTCCACAGTGCGTTTGATATGCAGAACCAGCGATATCTTGGTTTTCGTCGGGTTTCAACATGAGATATGCATTTTCTGCGATAATCTTGTTGAGACTTCTGTCCGAAGTATGCAGAATCATCGAGATCGTACGTTTCGAGCTATTTAATGCGAGAAACACGTTATCTGGTGTTTTCACCACTCCACAGTGCGTTGGATATGCAGAACAGCAGATATTTTGGTTTTCGTGGAGTTTCAAGCTGAGATATGCATTTCCTGCGATAATCTTGGTGAGACTTCTGTCCGAAGGATGCAGAATCATCGAGAACGCTCGTTTCGAGCTACTTAATGCGAGAAACACGTTATCTGGTGTTTTCACCACTCCACAGTGCGTTTGATATGCAGAACCAGCGATATCTTGGCTTTCGTGGGGTTTCAAGCTGAGATATGCATTTTTTACGATAATCTTGTTGAGACTTCTGTCCGAAGTATGAAGAATCATCGAGATCGCTATATTCGAGCTATTTAATGCGAGAAACACGTTTTCTGGTGTTTTCACCATTCCACAGTGCGTTGGATATGCAGAACAGCAGATATTTTGGTTTTCGTGGGGTTTCAAGCTGAGATATGCATTTCCTGCGATAATCTTGGTGAGACTTCTGTCCGAAGTATGCAGAATCATCGAGAACGCTCGTTTCGAGCTACTTAATGCGAGAAACACGTTATCTGGTGTTTTCACCACTCCACAGTGCGTTTGATATGCAGAACCAGCGATATCTTGGATTTCGTGGGGTTTCAAGCTGAGATATGCATTTTCTACGATAATCTTGGTGATACTTCTGTCAGAAGTATGCAGAATCTTCGAGAACGCTCTTTTCCAGCTAGTTAGTGCGAGAAACACGTTATCTGGTGTTTTCACCACTCCACAGTGCGTTTGATATGCAGAACCGGAGATATTTTGGTTTTCGTCGGGTTTCAAGCTGAGATATGCATTTAATGCGATAATCTTGGTGGACTTCTGTCCGAAGTATGCTGAAACATCGAGATCGCTCTTTTCGAGCTAGTTAATGCGAGAAACACGTTATCTGGTGTTTTCACCACTCCACAGTGCGTTTGATATGCAGTACCAGCGATATTTTGGTTTTCGTGGGGTTTCAAGCTGAGATATGCATTTTCTGCGATAATCTTGGTGGACTTCTGTCCGAAGTATGCTGAAACATCGAGATCGCTCTTTTCGAGCTATTTAATGCGATAAACACGTTCTCTGGTTGTTTTCACCACTCCACAGTGCGTTTGATATGCAGAACCAGCAACATCTTGATTTTCGTGAGGTTTCGAGCTGAGATATGCATTTTCTTCGATAATATTGGTGAGACTTCAGTCAGAAGTATGCAGAATCATCTAGATCGCTCTTTTCGAGCTAGTTAGAGCGAGAAACACGTTATCTGGTGTTTTCACCACTCCACAGTGCGTTTGACATGCGGAACCGGAGATATCTTGGTTTCGGTCGGGTTTCAAGCTGAGATATGCATTTTCTACGATAATCTTGGTGAGACCTCTGTCAGAAGTATGCAGAAACATCGAGAGCGCTCTTTTCGAGCTATTTATTGCGAGAAACACGTTATCTGGTGTTTTCAGCACTCCACAGTGCGTTTGATATGCAGTACCAGCGATATCTTGGTTTCTGTCGGGTTTCAAGCTGAGATATGCATTTTCTACGATAATCTTGGTGATACTTCTGTCAGAAGTATGCAGAATCTTCGAGAACGCTCTTTTCCAGCTAGTTAGTGCGAGAAACACGTTATCTGGTGTTTTCACCACTCCACAGTGCGTTTGATATGCAGAACCGGAGATATTTTGGTTTTCGTCGGGTTTCAAGCTGAGATATGCATTTTCTGCGATAATCTTGGTGGACTTCTGTCCGAAGTATGCTGAAACATCCAGATCGCTCTTTTCGAGCTAGTTAATGCGAGAAACACGTTATCTGGTGTTTTCACCACTCCACAGTGCGTTTGATATGCAGTACCAGCGATATCTTGGTTTTCGTGGGGTTTCAAGCTGAGATATGCATTTTCTGCGATAATCTTGGTGGAATTCTGTCCGAAGTATGCTGAAACATCCAGATCGCTCGTTTCGAGCTATTTAATGCGAGAAACACGTTATCTGGTGTTTTCACCACTCCACAGTTCGTTGGATATGCAGAACAGTAGATATCCTGGTTTTCGTGGGGTTTCAAGCAGAGATATGCATTTTCTGCGATAATCTTGGTGAGACTTCTATTAGAAGTATGCAGAATCATCGAGATCGCTCGTTTCGAGCTATTTAATGCGAGAAACACGTTATCTGGTGTTTTCACCACTCCACAGTGCGTTGGATATGCAGAACCGGAGATATTTTGGTTTTCGTTGGGTTTCAAGCTGAGATATGCCTTTTCTACGATAAGCTTGGTGAAACATCTGTCCGAAGTATGCAGAAACGTCGAGAGCGCTCTTTTCGAGCTATTTAATGCGAGAAACACATTTTCTGGGGTTTTCACCACTCCACAGTTCGGTGGATATGCAGAACAGTAGATATCCTGGTTTTCGTGGGGTTTCAAGCAGAGATATGCATTTTCTGCGATAATCTTGGTGAGACTTCTGTTAGAAGTATGCAGAATCATCGAGATCGCTCGTTTAGAGCTATTTAATGCGAGAAACACGTTATCTGGTGTTTTCAACACTCCACAGTGCGTTGGATATGCAGAACCGGAGATATTTTGGTTTTCGTCGGGTTTCAAGCTGAGATATGCATTTTCTGCGATAATCTTGGTGAAACATCTGTCCGAAGTATGCAGAAACGTCGAGAGCGCTCTTTTCGAGCTATTTAATGCGAGAAACACGTTTTCTGGGGTTTTCACCACTCCACAGTTCGGTGGATATGCAGAACAGTAGATATCCTGGTTTTCGTGGGGTTTCAGGCTGAGATATGCATTTTTTACGATAATCTTGGTGAGACTTCTGCCCGAAGTATGCAGAATCATCGAGATCGCTCTATTCGAGCTATTTAATTCGACAAACACGTTATCTGGTGTTTTCAGCACTCCACAGTGCGTTTGATATGCAGAACCAGCGATATCTTGGCTTTCGTGGGGATTCAAGCTGAGATATGCATTTTTTACGATAATCTTGGTGAGACTTCTGTCCAAAGTATGAAGAATCATCGAGATCGCTCTATTCGAGCTATGTAATGCGAGAAACACGTTTTCAGGGGGTTTTCACCACTCCACAATGCGTTCCATATGCTGAACACAGCGATATCTTGGTTTTCGTGGGGTTTCAAGTTGAGATATGCATTTTTTACGATAGTTTTGGTGAGACTTCTGTCCGAAGTATGCAGAAGCATCGAGATCGCTCGTTACGAGCTATTTAATGCGAGAAACACATTATCTGGTGTTTTCACCACTCCACAGTGCGTTGGATATGCAGAACCGCAGATATTTTGGTTTTCGTGGGGTTTCAAGCTGAGATATGCATTTCCTGCGATAATCTTGGTGAGACTTCTGTCCGAAGTATGCAGAATCATCGAGAACACTCGTTTCGAGCTACTTAATGCGAGAAACACGTTATCTGGTGTTTTCACCACTCCACAGAGCGTTTCATATGCAGAACCATCGATATCTTGGCTTTCGTGGGGTTTCAAGCTGAGATATGCATTTATTACGATTATCTTGTTGAGACTTCTGGCCGAAGTATGAAGAATCATCGAGATTGCTCTATTCGAGCTATTTAATGCGAGAAACACGTTTTCTGGGGTTTTCACCACTCCACAGTGCGTTTGATATGCTGAACACAGCGATATCTTGGTTTTCGTGGGGTTTCAAGCTGAGATATGCATTTTTTACGATAATTTTGGTGAGACTTCTGTCCGAAGTATGCAGAAGCATCGAGATCGCTCGTTTCGAGCTATTTAATGCGAGAAACACGTTATCTGGTGTTTTCACCACTCCACAGTTCGTTGGATATGCAGAACAGTAGATATCCTGGTTTTCGTGGGGCTTCAAGCAGAGATATGCATTTTCTGCGATAATCTTGGTGAGACTTCTATTAGAAGTATGCAGAATCATCGAGATCGCTCGTTTCGAGCTATTTAATGCGAGAAACACGTTATCTGGTGTTTTCACCACTCCACAGTGCGTTGGATATGCAGAACCGGAGATATTTTGGTTTTCGTTGGGTTTCAAGCTGAGATATGCCTTTTCTACGATAAGCTTGGTGAAACATCTGTCCGAAGTATGCAGAAACGTCGAGATCGCTCTTTTCGAGCTATTTAATGCGAGAAACACATTTTCTGGGGTTTTCACCACTCCATAGTTCGGTGGATATGCAGAACAGTAGATATCCTGGTTTTCGTGGGGTTTCAAGCAGAGATATGCATTTTCTGCGATAATCTTGGTGAGACTTCTGTTAGAAGTATGCAGAATCATCGAGATCGCTCGTTTAGAGCTATTTAATGCGAGAAACACGTTATCTGGTGTTTTCAACACTCCACAGTGCGTTGGATATGCAGAACCGGAGATATTTTGGTTTTCGTCGGGTTTCAAGCTGAGATATGCATTTTCTGCGATAATCTTGGTGAAACATCTGTCCGAAGTATGCAGAAACGTCGAGAGCGCTCTTTTCGAGCTATTTAATGCGAGAAACACGTTTTCTGGGGTTTTCACCACTCCACAGTTCGGTGGATATGCAGAACAGTAGATATCCTGGTTTTCGTGGGGTTTCAGGCTGAGATATGCATTTTTTACGATAATCTTGGTGAGACTTCTGTCCGAAGTATGCAGAATCATCGAGATCGCTCTATTCGAGCTATTTAATTCGACAAACACGTTATCTGGTGTTTTCAGCACTCCACAGTGCGTTTGATATGCAGAACCAGCGATATCTTGGCTTTCGTGGGGATTCAAGCTGAGATATGCATTTTTTACGATAATCTTGGTGAGACTTCTGTCCAAAGTATGAAGAATCATCGAGATCGCTCTATTCGAGCTATGTAATGCGCGAAACACGTTTTCAGGGGGTTTTCACCACTCCACAATGCGTTCCATATGCTGAACACAGAGATATCTTGGTTTTCGTGGGGTTTCAAGTTGAGATATGCATTTTTTACGATAGTTTTGGTGAGACTTCTGTCCGAAGTATGCAGAAGCATCGAGATCGCTCGTTACGAGCTATTTAATGCGAGAAACACATTATCTGGTGTTTTCACCACTCCACAGTGCGTTTGATATGCAGAACAGTACATATCTTGGTTTTCGTGGGGATTCAAGCTGAGATATGCATTTTCTGAGATAATCTTGTTGAGACTTCTGTCCGAAGTATGCAGAATCATCGAGATCGCTCGTTTCGAGCTATTTAATGCGAGAAACACGTTATATGGTGTTTTCACCACTCCACAGTGCGTTGGAAATGCAGAACCGCAGATATTTTGGTTTTCGTCGGGTTTCAAGCTGAGATATGCATTTTCTGCGATAAGCTTGGTGAAACATCTGTCCGAAGTATGCAGAAACGTCGATAGCGCTCTTTTCGAGCTATTTAATGCGAGAAACACGTTTTCTGGGGTTTTCACCACTCCGCAGTGCGTTGGATATGCAGAACCGGAGATATCTTGGTTTTCGTGTGGTTTCAAGCTGAGATATGCATTTCCTGCGATAATCTTGGTGAGACTTTTGTCCGAAGTATGCAGAATCATCGAGATCGCTCGTTTCGAGCTATTTAATGCGTGAAACACGTTATCTGGTGCTTTCACCACTCCACAGTGCGTTGGATATGCAGAACCGCAGATATTTTGGTTTTCGTCGGGTTTCAACCTGAGATATGCATTTTCTACGATAATCTTGGTGAAACATCTGTCCGAAGTATGCAGAAACATCGACAGCGCACTTTTCTAGCTATTTAATGAGAGAAACTCGTTTTCTGGAGTTTTCACCACTCCACAGTACGTTTGACATGCAGAACCGGAGATATCTTGGTTTCGGTCGGGTTTCAAGCTGAGATATGCATTTTCTACGATAATCCTGGTGAGACTCCTGTCAGAAGTATGCAGAATCTTCGAGATCGCTCTTTTCGAGCTACTTAATGCGCGAAACACGTTATCTGGTGTTTTCACCACTCCACAGTGCGTTGGATATGCAGAACCGCAGATATTTTGGTTTTCGTCGGGTTTCAAGCTGAGATATGCATTTTCTACGATAAGCTTGGTGAAACATCTGTCCGAAGTATGCAGAAACGTCGATAGCGCTCTTTTCGAGCTAGTTAATGCGAGAAACACGTTATCTGGTGTTTTCACCACTCCACAGTGCGTTTGATATGCAGTACCAGCGATATCTTGGTTTTCGTGGGGTTTCAAGCTGATATATGCATTTTTTACGATAATCTTGGTGAGACTTCTGTCCGAAGTATGCTTAATCATCGAGATCGCTTGTTTCGAGCTATTTAATGCGAGAAACATGTTATCTGGTGTTTTCACCACTCCACAGTGCGTATGATTTGCAGAACCGGCGATATCTTGGTTTTCGTGGGGTTTCAAGCTGAGATATGCATTTTCTGCGATAATCTTGGTGGACTTCTGTCCGAAGTATGCTGAAACATCGAGATCGCTCTTTTCGAGCTAGTTAATGCGAGAAAAACCCTATCCGGTGTTTTCACCACTCCACGGTGCGTTTGATATGCAGAACCAGCGATATCTTGGCTTTCGTGGGGGTTCTAGCTGAGATATGCATTTTTTACGATTATCTTGTTGAGACTTCTGGCCGAAGTATGAAGAATCATCGAGATTGCTCTATTCGAGCTATTTAATGCGAGAAACACGTTTTCTGGGGTTTTCACCACTCCACAGTGCGTTTGATATGCTGAACACAACGATATCTTGGTTTTCGTGGGGTTGCAAGCTGAGATATGCATTTTTTACGATAATTTTGGTGAGACTTCTGTCCGAAGTATGCAGAAGCATCGAGATCGCTCGTTTCGAGCTATATAATGCGAGAAACACGTTATCTGGTGTTTTCACCACTCCACAGTTCGTTGGATATGCAGAACAGTAGATATCCTGGTTTTCGTGGGGTTTCAAGCAGAGATATGCATTTTCTGCGATAATCTTGGTGAGACTTCTATTAGAAGTATGCAGAATCATTGAGATCGCTCGCTTCGAGCTATTTAATGCGAGAAACACGTTATCTGGTGTTTTCACCACTCCACAGTGCGTTGGATATGCAGAACCGGAGATATTTTGGTTTTCGTCGGGTTTCAAGCTGAGATATGCCTTTTCTACGATAAGCTTGGTGAAACATCTGTCCGAAGTATGCAGAAACGTCGAGAGCGCTCTTTTCGAGCTATTTAATGCGAGAAAAACCTTATCCGGTGTTTTCACCACTCCACAGTGCGTTTGATATGCAGAACCAGCGATATCTTGGTTTTCGTGGGGTTTCAAGCTGAGATATGCATTTTCTGCGATAATCTTGGTGAGACATCTGTCCGAAGTATTCTGAATCATCGAGATCGCTCTTTTCGAGATAGTTAGTACGAGAAACACGTTATCTGGTGTTTTCACCACTCCACAGTGCGTTTGATATGCAGAACAGTACATATCTTGGTTTTGGTGTGGTTTCAAGCTGAGATATGCATTTTCTGCGATAATCTTGTTGAGACTTCTGTCCGAAGTATGCAGAATCATCGAGATTGCTCGTTTCGAGCTATTTAATGCGAGAAACACGTTATCTGGTGTTTTCACCACTCCACAGTGCGTTGGATATGCAGAACCGCAGATATTTTGGTTTTCGTGGGGTTTCAAGCTGAGATATGCATTTCCTGCGATAATCTTGGTGAGACTTCTGTCCGAAGTATGCAGAATCATCGAGAACGCTCGTTTCGAGCTACTTAATGCGAGAAACACGTTATCTGGTGTTTTCACCACTCCACAGTGCGTTTCATATGCAGAACCAGCGATATCTTGGCTTTCGTGGGGTTTCAAGCTGAGATATGCATTTTTTACGATAATCTTGTTGAGATTTCTGTCCGAAGTATGAAGAATCATCGAGATCGCTCTATTCGAGCTATTTAATGCGAGAAACACGTTTTCTGGGGTTTTCACCACTCCACAGTGCGTTTGATATGCAGAATCAGCGATATCTTGGTTTTCGTGGGGTTTCAAGCTGATATATGCATTTTTTACGATAATCTTGGTGAGACTTCTGTCCGAAGTATGCTTAATCATCGAGATCGCTTTTTTCGAGCTATTTAATGCGAGAAACATGTTATCTGGTGTTTTCACCACTCCACAGTGCGTATGATATGCAGAACCGGCGATATCTTGGTTTTCGTGGGGTTTCAAGCTGAGATATGCATTTGCTGCGATAATCTTGGTGAGACTTCTGTCCGAAGTATGCAGAATCATCGAGAACACTCGTTTCGAGCTACTTAATGCGAGAAACACGTTATCTGGTGTTTTCACCACTCCACAGTGCGTTTCATATGCAGAACCAGCGATATCTTGGTTTTCGTGGGGTTTCAAGCTGAGATATGCATTTTCTGCGATAATCTTGGTGAGACATCTGTCCGAAGTATTCTGAATCATCGAGATCGCTCTTTTCGAGCTAGTTAGTGCGAGAAACACGTTATCTGGTGTTTGCACCACTCCACAGTGCGTTTGATATGCAGAACAGTACATATCTTGGTTTTGGTGTGGTTTCAAGCTGAGATATGCATTTTCTGCGATAATCTTGTTGAGACTTCTGTCCGAAGTATGCAGAATCATCGAGATTGCTCGTTTCGAGCTATTTAATGCGAGAAACACGTTATCTGGTGTTTTCACCACTCCACAGTGCGTTGGATATGCAGAACCGCAGATATTTTGGTTTTCGTGGGGTTTCAAGCTGAGATATGCATTTCCTGCGATAATCTTGGTGAGACTTCTGTCCGAAGTATGCAGAATCATCGAGAACGCTCGTTTCGAGCTACTTAATGCGAGAAACACGTTATCTGGTGTTTTCACCACTCCACAGTGCGTTTGATATGCAGAACCAGCGATATCTTGGCTTTCGTGGGGTTTCAAGCTGAGATATGCATTTTTTACGATAATCTTGTTGAGGCTTCTGTCCGAAGTATGAAGAATCATCGAGATCGCTCTATTCGAGCTATTTAATGCGAGAAACGCGTTTTCTGGGGTTTTCACCACTCCACAGTGCGTTTGATATGCAGAACCAGCGATATGTTGGTTTTCGTGGGGTTTCAAGCTGAGATATGCATTTTCTGCGATAATCTTGGTGGACTTCTGTCCGAAGTATGCTGAAACATCGAGATCGCTCGTTTCGAGCTATTTAATGCGAGAAACACGTTATCTGGTGTTTTCACCACTCCACAGTGCGTTTGATATGCAGAACCAGCGATATCTTGGTTTTCGTGGGGTTTCAAGCTGAGATATGCATTTCCTGCGATAATCTTGGTGAGACTTCTGTCCGAAGTATGCAGAATCATCGAGAACGCTCGTTTCGAGCTACTTAATGCGAGAAACACGTTATCTGGTGTTTTCACCACTCCACAGTGCGTTTCATATGCAGAACCAGCGATATCTTGGCTTTCGTGGGGTTTCAAGCTGAGATATGCATTTTTTACGATAATCTTGTTGAGATTTCTGTCCGAAGTATGAAGAATCATCGAGATCGCTCTATTCGAGCTATTTAATGCGAGAAACACGTTTTCTGGGGTTTTCACCACTCCACAGTGCGTTTGATATGCAGAATCAGCGATATCTTGGTTTTCGTGGGGTTTCAAGCTGATATATGCATTTTTTACGATAATCTTGGTGAGACTTCTGTCCGAAGTATGCTTAATCATCGAGATCGCTTTTTTCGAGCTATTTAATGCGAGAAACATGTTATCTGGTGTTTTCACCACTCCACAGTGCGTATGATATGCAGAACCGGCGATATCTTGGTTTTCGTGGGGTTTCAAGCTGAGATATGCATTTGCTGCGATAATCTTGGTGAGACTTCTGTCCGAAGTATGCAGAATCATCGAGATTGCTCGTTTCGAGCTATTTAATGCGAGAAACACGTTATCTGGTGTTTTCACCACTCCACAGTGCGTATGATATGCAGAACCGGCGATATCTTGGTTTTCGTGGGGTTTCAAGCTGAGATATGCATTTGCTGCGATAATCTTGGTGAGACTTCTGTCCGAAGTATGCAGAATCATCGAGATCGCTTTTTTCGAGCTATTTAATGCGAGAAACATGTTATCTGGTGTTTTCACCACTCCACAGTGCGTATGATATGCAGAACCGGCGATATCTTGGTTTTCGTGGGGTTTCAAGCTGAGATATGCATTTGCTGCGATAATCTTGGTGAGACTTCTGTCCGAAGTATGCAGAATCATCGAGAACACTCGTTTCGAGCTACTTAATGCGAGAAACACGTTATCTGGTGTTTTCACCACTCCACAGTGCGTTTCATATGCAGAACCAGCGATATCTTGGTTTTCGTGGGGTTTCAAGCTGAGATATGCATTTTCTGCGATAATCTTGGTGAGACATCTGTCCGAAGTATTCTGAATCATCGAGATCGCTCTTTTCGAGCTAGTTAGTGCGAGAAACACGTTATCTGGTGTTTGCACCACTCCACAGTGCGTTTGATATGCAGAACAGTACATATCTTGGTTTTGGTGTGGTTTCAAGCTGAGATATGCATTTTCTGCGATAATCTTGTTGAGACTTCTGTCCGAAGTATGCAGAATCATCGAGATTGCTCGTTTCGAGCTATTTAATGCGAGAAACACGTTATCTGGTGTTTTCACCACTCCACAGTGCGTTGGATATGCAGAACCGCAGATATTTTGGTTTTCGTGGGGTTTCAAGCTGAGATATGCATTTCCTGCGATAATCTTGGTGAGACTTCTGTCCGAAGTATGCAGAATCATCGAGAACGCTCGTTTCGAGCTACTTAATGCGAGAAACACGTTATCTGGTGTTTTCACCACTCCACAGTGCGTTTGATATGCAGAACCAGCGATATCTTGGCTTTCGTGGGGTTTCAAGCTGAGATATGCATTTTTTACGATAATCTTGTTGAGGCTTCAGTCCGAAGTATGAAGAATCATCGAGATCGCTCTATTCGAGCTATTTAATGCGAGAAACGCGTTTTCTGGGGTTTTCACCACTCCACAGTGCGTTTGATATGCAGAACCAGCGATATGTTGGTTTTCGTGGGGTTTCAAGCTGAGATATGCATTTTCTGCGATAATCTTGGTGGACTTCTGTCCGAAGTATGAAGAATCAGCGAGATTGCTCGTTTCGAGCTATTTAATGCGAGAAACACGTTATCTGGTGTTTTCACCACTCCACAGTGCGTTGGATATGCAGAACCGCAGATATTTTGGTTTTCGTGGGGTTTCAAGCTGAGATATGCATTTGCTGCGATAATCTTGGTGAGACTTCTGTCCGAAGTATGCAGAATCATCGAGAACACTCGTTTCGAGCTACTTAATGCGAGAAACACGTTATCTGGTGTTTTCACCACTCCACAGTGCGTTTCATATGCAGAACCAGCGATATCTTGGCTTTCGTGGGGTTTCAAGCTGAGATATGCATTTTTTACGATAATCTTGTTGAGATTTCTGTCCGAAGTATGAAGAATCATCGAGATCGCTCTATTCGAGCTATTTAATGCGAGAAACACGTTTTCTGGGGTTTTCACCACTCCACAGTGCGTATGATATGCAGAACCGGCGATATCTTGGTTTTCGTGGGGTTTCAAGCTGAGATATGCATTTGCTGCGATAATCTTGGTGAGACTTCTGTCCGAAGTATGCAGAATCATCGAGAACACTCGTTTCGAGCTACTTAATGCGAGAAACACGTTATCTGGTGTTTTCACCACTCCACAGTGCGTTTCATATGCAGAACCAGCGATATCTTGGTTTTCGTGGGGTTTCAAGCTGAGATATGCATTTTTTACGATAATTTTGGTGAGATTTCTGTCCGAAGTATGCAGAAGCATCGAGATCGCTCGTTTCGAGCTATTTAATGCGAGAAACACGTTATCTGGTGTTTTCACCACTCCACAGTTCGTTGGATATGCAGAACAGTAGATATCCTGGTTTTCGTGGGGCTTCAAGCAGAGATATGCATTTTCTGCGATAATCTTGGTGAGACTTCTATTAGAAGTATGCAGAATCATCGAGATCGCTCGTTTCGAGCTATTTAATGCGAGAAACACGTTATCTGGTGTTTTCACCACTCCACAGTGCGTTGGATATGCAGAACCGGAGATATTTTGGTTTTCGTTGGGTTTCAAGCTGAGATATGCCTTTTCTACGATAAGCTTGGTGAAACATCTGTCCGAAGTATGCAGAAACGTCGAGATCGCTCTTTTCGAGCTATTTAATGCGAGAAACACATTTTCTGGGGTTTTCACCACTCCATAGTTCGGTGGATATGCAGAACAGTAGATATCCTGGTTTTCGTGGGGTTTCAAGCAGAGATATGCATTTTCTGCGATAATCTTGGTGAGACTTCTGTTAGAAGTATGCAGAATCATCGAGATCGCTCGTTTAGAGCTATTTAATGCGAGAAACACGTTATCTGGTGTTTTCAACACTCCACAGTGCGTTGGATATGCAGAACCGGAGATATTTTGGTTTTCGTCGGGTTTCAAGCTGAGATATGCATTTTCTGCGATAATCTTGGTGAAACATCTGTCCGAAGTATGCAGAAACGTCGAGAGCGCTCTTTTCGAGCTATTTAATGCGAGAAACACGTTTTCTGGGGTTTTCACCACTCCACAGTTCGGTGGATATGCAGAACAGTAGATATCCTGGTTTTCGTGGGGTTTCAGGCTGAGATATGCATTTTTTACGATAATCTTGGTGAGACTTCTGTCCGAAGTATGCAGAATCATCGAGATCGCTCTATTCGAGCTATTTAATTCGACAAACACGTTATCTGGTGTTTTCAGCACTCCACAGTGCGTTTGATATGCAGAACCAGCGATATCTTGGCTTTCGTGGGGATTCAAGCTGAGATATGCATTTTTTACGATAATCTTGGTGAGACTTCTGTCCAAAGTATGAAGAATCATCGAGATCGCTCTATTCGAGCTATGTAATGCGAGAAACACGTTTTCAGGGGGTTTTCACCACTCCACAATGCGTTCCATATGCTGAACACAGAGATATCTTGGTTTTCGTGGGGTTTCAAGTTGAGATATGCATTTTTTACGATAGTTTTGGTGAGACTTCTGTCCGAAGTATGCAGAAGCATCGAGATCGCTCGTTACGAGCTATTTAATGCGAGAAACACATTATCTGGTGTTTTCACCACTCCACAGTGCGTTTGATATGCAGAACAGTACATATCTTGGTTTTCGTGGGGATTCAAGCTGAGATATGCATTTTCTGAGATAATCTTGTTGAGACTTCTGTCCGAAGTATGCAGAATCATCGAGATCGCTCGTTTCGAGCTATTTAATGCGAGAAACACGTTATCTGGTGTTTTCACCACTCCACAGTGCGTTGGAAATGCAGAACCGCAGATATTTTGGTTTTCGTCGGGTTTCAAGCTGAGATATGCATTTTCTGCGATAAGCTTGGTGAAACATCTGTCCGAAGTATGCAGAAACGTCGATAGCGCTCTTTTCGAGCTATTTAATGCGAGAAACACGTTTTCTGGGGTTTTCACCACTCCGCAGTGCGTTGGATATGCAGAACCGGAGATATCTTGGTTTTCGTGTGGTTTCAAGCTGAGATATGCATTTCCTGCGATAATCTTGGTGAGACTTTTGTCCGAAGTATGCAGAATCATCGAGATCGCTCGTTTCGAGCTATTTAATGCGTGAAACACGTTATCTGGTGCTTTCACCACTCCACAGTGCGTTGGATATGCAGAACCGCAGATATTTTGGTTTTCGTCGGGTTTCAACCTGAGATATGCATTTTCTACGATAATCTTGGTGAAACATCTGTCCGAAGTATGCAGAAACATCGACAGCGCACTTTTCTAGCTATTTAATGAGAGAAACTCGTTTTCTGGAGTTTTCACCACTCCACAGTACGTTTGACATGCAGAACCGGAGATATCTTGGTTTCGGTCGGGTTTCAAGCTGAGATATGCATTTTCTACGATAATCCTGGTGAGACTCCTGTCAGAAGTATGCAGAATCTTCGAGATCGCTCTTTTCGAGCTACTTAATGCGCGAAACACGTTATCTGGTGTTTTCACCACTCCACAGTGCGTTGGATATGCAGAACCGCAGATATTTTGGTTTTCGTCGGGTTTCAAGCTGAGATATGCATTTTCTACGATAAGCTTGGTGAAACATCTGTCCGAAGTATGCAGAAACGTCGATAGCGCTCTTTTCGAGCTAGTTAATGCGAGAAACACGTTATCTGGTGTTTTCACCACTCCACAGTGCGTTTGATATGCAGTACCAGCGATATCTTGGTTTTCGTGGGGTTTCAAGCTGATATATGCATTTTTTACGATAATCTTGGTGAGACTTCTGTCCGAAGTATGCTTAATCATCGAGATCGCTTGTTTCGAGCTATTTAATGCGAGAAACATGTTATCTGGTGTTTTCACCACTCCACAGTGCGTATGATATGCAGAACCGGCGATATCTTGGTTTTCGTGGGGTTTCAAGCTGAGATATGCATTTTCTGCGATAATCTTGGTGGACTTCTGTCCGAAGTATGCTGAAACATCGAGATCGCTCTTTTCGAGCTAGTTAATGCGAGAAAAACCCTATCCGGTGTTTTCACCACTCCACGGTGCGTTTGATATGCAGAACCAGCGATATCTTGGCTTTCGTGGGGGTTCTAGCTGAGATATGCATTTTTTACGATTATCTTGTTGAGACTTCTGGCCGAAGTATGAAGAATCATCGAGATTGCTCTATTCGAGCTATTTAATGCGAGAAACACGTTTTCTGGGGTTTTCACCACTCCACAGTGCGTTTGATATGCTGAACACAGCGATATCTTGGTTTTCGTGGGGTTTCAAGCTGAGATATGCATTTTTTACGATAATTTTGGTGAGACTTCTGTCCGAAGTATGCAGAAGCATCGAGATCGCTCGTTTCGAGCTATATAATGCGAGAAACACGTTATCTGGTGTTTTCACCACTCCACAGTTCGTTGGATATGCAGAACAGTAGATATCCTGGTTTTCGTGGGGTTTCAAGCAGAGATATGCATTTTCTGCGATAATCTTGGTGAGACTTCTATTAGAAGTATGCAGAATCATTGAGATCGCTCGCTTCGAGCTATTTAATGCGAGAAACACGTTATCTGGTGTTTTCACCACTCCACAGTGCGTTGGATATGCAGAACCGGAGATATTTTGGTTTTCGTCGGGTTTCAAGCTGAGATATGCCTTTTCTACGATAAGCTTGGTGAAACATCTGTCCGAAGTATGCAGAAACGTCGAGAGCGCTCTTTTCGAGCTATTTAATGCGAGAAAAACCTTATCCGGTGTTTTCACCACTCCACAGTGCGTTTGATATGCAGAACCAGCGATATCTTGGTTTTCGTGGGGTTTCAAGCTGAGATATGCATTTTCTGCGATAATCTTGGTGAGACATCTGTCCGAAGTATTCTGAATCATCGAGATCGCTCTTTTCGAGATAGTTAGTACGAGAAACACGTTATCTGGTGTTTTCACCACTCCACAGTGCGTTTGATATGCAGAACAGTACATATCTTGGTTTTGGTGTGGTTTCAAGCTGAGATATGCATTTTCTGCGATAATCTTGTTGAGACTTCTGTCCGAAGTATGCAGAATCATCGAGATTGCTCGTTTCGAGCTATTTAATGCGAGAAACACGTTATCTGGTGTTTTCACCACTCCACAGTGCGTTGGATATGCAGAACCGCAGATATTTTGGTTTTCGTGGGGTTTCAAGCTGAGATATGCATTTCCTGCGATAATCTTGGTGAGACTTCTGTCCGAAGTATGCAGAATCATCGAGAACGCTCGTTTCGAGCTACTTAATGCGAGAAACACGTTATCTGGTGTTTTCACCACTCCACAGTGCGTTTCATATGCAGAACCAGCGATATCTTGGCTTTCGTGGGGTTTCAAGCTGAGATATGCATTTTTTACGATAATCTTGTTGAGATTTCTGTCCGAAGTATGAAGAATCATCGAGATCGCTCTATTCGAGCTATTTAATGCGAGAAACACGTTTTCTGGGGTTTTCACCACTCCACAGTGCGTTTGATATGCAGAATCAGCGATATCTTGGTTTTCGTGGGGTTTCAAGCTGATATATGCATTTTTTACGATAATCTTGGTGAGACTTCTGTCCGAAGTATGCTTAATCATCGAGATCGCTTTTTTCGAGCTATTTAATGCGAGAAACATGTTATCTGGTGTTTTCACCACTCCACAGTGCGTATGATATGCAGAACCGGCGATATCTTGGTTTTCGTGGGGTTTCAAGCTGAGATATGCATTTGCTGCGATAATCTTGGTGAGACTTCTGTCCGAAGTATGCAGAATCATCGAGAACACTCGTTTCGAGCTACTTAATGCGAGAAACACGTTATCTGGTGTTTTCACCACTCCACAGTGCGTTTCATATGCAGAACCAGCGATATCTTGGTTTTCGTGGGGTTTCAAGCTGAGATATGCATTTTCTGCGATAATCTTGGTGAGACATCTGTCCGAAGTATTCTGAATCATCGAGATCGCTCTTTTCGAGCTAGTTAGTGCGAGAAACACGTTATCTGGTGTTTGCACCACTCCACAGTGCGTTTGATATGCAGAACAGTACATATCTTGGTTTTGGTGTGGTTTCAAGCTGAGATATGCATTTTCTGCGATAATCTTGTTGAGACTTCTGTCCGAAGTATGCAGAATCATCGAGATTGCTCGTTTCGAGCTATTTAATGCGAGAAACACGTTATCTGGTGTTTTCACCACTCCACAGTGCGTTGGATATGCAGAACCGCAGATATTTTGGTTTTCGTGGGGTTTCAAGCTGAGATATGCATTTCCTGCGATAATCTTGGTGAGACTTCTGTCCGAAGTATGCAGAATCATCGAGAACGCTCGTTTCGAGCTACTTAATGCGAGAAACACGTTATCTGGTGTTTTCACCACTCCACAGTGCGTTTGATATGCAGAACCAGCGATATCTTGGCTTTCGTGGGGTTTCAAGCTGAGATATGCATTTTTTACGATAATCTTGTTGAGGCTTCTGTCCGAAGTATGAAGAATCATCGAGATCGCTCTATTCGAGCTATTTAATGCGAGAAACGCGTTTTCTGGGGTTTTCACCACTCCACAGTGCGTTTGATATGCAGAACCAGCGATATGTTGGTTTTCGTGGGGTTTCAAGCTGAGATATGCATTTTCTGCGATAATCTTGGTGGACTTCTGTCCGAAGTATGCTGAAACATCGAGATCGCTCGTTTCGAGCTATTTAATGCGAGAAACACGTTATCTGGTGTTTTCACCACTCCACAGTGCGTTTGATATGCAGAACCAGCGATATCTTGGTTTTCGTGGGGTTTCAAGCTGAGATATGCATTTCCTGCGATAATCTTGGTGAGACTTCTGTCCGAAGTATGCAGAATCATCGAGAACGCTCGTTTCGAGCTACTTAATGCGAGAAACACGTTATCTGGTGTTTTCACCACTCCACAGTGCGTTTCATATGCAGAACCAGCGATATCTTGGCTTTCGTGGGGTTTCAAGCTGAGATATGCATTTTTTAGGATAATCTTGTTGAGATTTCTGTCCGAAGTATGAAGAATCATCGAGATCGCTCTATTCGAGCTATTTAATGCGAGAAACACGTTTTCTGGGGTTTTCACCACTCCACAGTGCGTTTGATATGCAGAATCAGCGATATCTTGGTTTTCGTGGGGTTTCAAGCTGATATATGCATTTTTTACGATAATCTTGGTGAGACTTCTGTCCGAAGTATGCTTAATCATCGAGATCGCTTTTTTCGAGCTATTTAATGCGAGAAACATGTTATCTGGTGTTTTCACCACTCCACAGTGCGTATGATATGCAGAACCGGCGATATCTTGGTTTTCGTGGGGTTTCAAGCTGAGATATGCATTTGCTGCGATAATCTTGGTGAGACTTCTGTCCGAAGTATGCAGAATCATCGAGATTGCTCGTTTCGAGCTATTTAATGCGAGAAACACGTTATCTGGTGTTTTCACCACTCCACAGTGCGTATGATATGCAGAACCGGCGATATCTTGGTTTTCGTGGGGTTTCAAGCTGAGATATGCATTTGCTGCGATAATCTTGGTGAGACTTCTGTCCGAAGTATGCAGAATCATCGAGATCGCTTTTTTCGAGCTATTTAATGCGAGAAACATGTTATCTGGTGTTTTCACCACTCCACAGTGCGTATGATATGCAGAACCGGCGATATCTTGGTTTTCGTGGGGTTTCAAGCTGAGATATGCATTTGCTGCGATAATCTTGGTGAGACTTCTGTCCGAAGTATGCAGAATCATCGAGAACACTCGTTTCGAGCTACTTAATGCGAGAAACACGTTATCTGGTGTTTTCACCACTCCACAGTGCGTTTCATATGCAGAACCAGCGATATCTTGGTTTTCGTGGGGTTTCAAGCTGAGATATGCATTTTCTGCGATAATCTTGGTGAGACATCTGTCCGAAGTATTCTGAATCATCGAGATCGCTCTTTTCGAGCTAGTTAGTGCGAGAAACACGTTATCTGGTGTTTGCACCACTCCACAGTGCGTTTGATATGCAGAACAGTACATATCTTGGTTTTGGTGTGGTTTCAAGCTGAGATATGCATTTTCTGCGATAATCTTGTTGAGACTTCTGTCCGAAGTATGCAGAATCATCGAGATTGCTCGTTTCGAGCTATTTAATGCGAGAAACACGTTATCTGGTGTTTTCACCACTCCACAGTGCGTTGGATATGCAGAACCGCAGATATTTTGGTTTTCGTGGGGTTTCAAGCTGAGATATGCATTTCCTGCGATAATCTTGGTGAGACTTCTGTCCGAAGTATGCAGAATCATCGAGAACGCTCGTTTCGAGCTACTTAATGCGAGAAACACGTTATCTGGTGTTTTCACCACTCCACAGTGCGTTTGATATGCAGAACCAGCGATATCTTGGCTTTCGTGGGGTTTCAAGCTGAGATATGCATTTTTTACGATAATCTTGTTGAGGCTTCAGTCCGAAGTATGAAGAATCATCGAGATCGCTCTATTCGAGCTATTTAATGCGAGAAACGCGTTTTCTGGGGTTTTCACCACTCCACAGTGCGTTTGATATGCAGAACCAGCGATATGTTGGTTTTCGTGGGGTTTCAAGCTGAGATATGCATTTTCTGCGATAATCTTGGTGGACTTCTGTCCGAAGTATGAAGAATCAGCGAGATTGCTCGTTTCGAGCTATTTAATGCGAGAAACACGTTATCTGGTGTTTTCACCACTCCACAGTGCGTTGGATATGCAGAACCGCAGATATTTTGGTTTTCGTGGGGTTTCAAGCTGAGATATGCATTTGCTGCGATAATCTTGGTGAGACTTCTGTCCGAAGTATGCAGAATCATCGAGAACACTCGTTTCGAGCTACTTAATGCGAGAAACACGTTATCTGGTGTTTTCACCACTCCACAGTGCGTTTCATATGCAGAACCAGCGATATCTTGGCTTTCGTGGGGTTTCAAGCTGAGATATGCATTTTTTACGATAATCTTGTTGAGATTTCTGTCCGAAGTATGAAGAATCATCGAGATCGCTCTATTCGAGCTATTTAATGCGAGAAACACGTTTTCTGGGGTTTTCACCACTCCACAGTGCGTTTGATATGCAGAATCAGCGATATCTTGGTTTTCGTGGGGTTTCAAGCTGATATATGCATTTTTTACGATAATCTTGGTGAGACTTCTGTCCGAAGTATGCTTAATCATCGAGATCGCTTTTTTCGAGCTATTTAATGCGAGAAACATGTTATCTGGTGTTTTCACCACTCCACAGTGCGTATGATATGCAGAACCGGCGATATCTTGGTTTTCGTGGGGTTTCAAGCTGAGATATGCATTTGCTGCGATAATCTTGGTGAGACTTCTGTCCGAAGTATGCAGAATCATCGAGAACACTCGTTTCGAGCTACTTAATGCGAGAAACACGTTATCTGATGTTTTCACCACTCCACAGTGCGTTTCATATGCAGAACCAGCGATATCTTGGTTTTCGTGGGGTTTCAAGCTGAGATATGCATTTTTTACGATAATTTTGGTGAGATTTCTGTCCGAAGTATGCAGAAGCATCGAGATCGCTCGTTTCGAGCTATTTAATGCGAGAAACACGTTATCTGGTGTTTTCACCACTCCACAGTTCGTTGGATATGCAGAACAGTAGATATCCTGGTTTTCGTGGGGTTTCAAGCAGAGATATGCATTTTCTGCGATAATCTTGGTGAGACTTCTATTAGAAGTATGCAGAATCATCGAGATCGCTCGTTTCGAGCTATTTAATGCGAGAAACACGTTATCTGGTGTTTTCACCACTCCACAGTGCGGTGGATATGCAGAACCGGAGATATTTTGGTTTTCGTTGGGTTTCAAGCTGAGATATGCCTTTTCTACGATAAGCTTGGTGAAACATCTGTCCGAAGTATGCAGAAACGTCGAGAGCGCTCTTTTCGAGCTATTTAATGCGAGAAACACGTTATCTGGTGTTTTCACCACTCCACAGTGCGTTGGATATGCAGAACCGGAGATATTTTGGTTTTCGTTGGGTTTCAAGCTGAGATATGCCTTTTCTACGATAAGCTTGGTGAAACATCTGTCCGAAGTATGCAGAAACGTCGATAGCGCTCTTTTCGAGCTATTTAATGCGAGAAACACGTTTTCTGGGGTTTTCACCACTCCGCAGTGCGTTGGATATGCAGAACCGGAGATATCTTGGTTTTCGTGGGGTTTCAAGCTGAGATATGCATTTCCTGCGATAATCTTGGTGAGACTCCTGTCAGAAGTATGCAGAATCTTCGAGATCGCTCTTTTCGATCTACTTAATGCGCGAAACACGCTTTCAGGTGTTTTCACCACTCCACGGTACGTTTGATGTGCAGAACCGGAGATAACTCGGTTTTCGTCGGGTTTGAAGCTGAGATATGCATTTTCTACCATAATCTTGGTGAGACTTCTGTCAGAAGTATGCAGGATCTTCGAGAACGCTCTTTTCGAGCTACTTAATGCGAGAAACACGTTATCTGGTGTTTTCACCACTCCACAGTGCGTTGTATATGCAGAACCGCAGATATTTTGATTTTCGTCGGGTTTCAAGCTGAGATATGCATTTTCTACGATAAGCTTGGTGAAACATCTGTCCGAAGTATGCAGAAACGTCGATAGCGCTCTTTTCGAGCTAGTTAATGCGAGAAACACGTTATCTGGTGTTTTCACCACTCCACAGTGCGTTTGATATGCAGTACCAGCGATATCTTGGTTTTCGTGGGGTTTCAAGCTGATATATGCATTTTTTACGATAATCTTGGTGAGACTTCTGTCCGAAGTATGCTTAATCATCGAGATCGCTTGTTTCGAGCTATTTAATGCGAGAAACATGTTATCTGGTGTTTTCACCACTCCACAGTGCGTATGATATGCAGAACCGGCGATATCTTGGTTTTCGTGGGGTTTCAAGCTGAGATATGCATTTTCTGCGATAATCTTGGTGGACTTCTGTCCGAAGTATGCTGAAACATCGAGATCGCTCTTTTCGAGCTAGTTAATGCGATAAAAACCTTATCCGGTGTTTTCACCACTCCACAGTGCGTTTGATATGCAGAACCAGCGATATCTTGGCTTTCGTGGGGTTTCAAGCTGAGATATGCATTTTTTACGATTATCTTGTTGAGACTTCTGGCCGAAGTATGAAGAATCATCGAGATTGCTCTATTCGAGCTATTTAATGCGAGAAACACGTTTTCTGGGGTTTTCACCACTCCACAGTGCGTTTGATATGCTGAACACAGCGATATCTTGGTTTTCGTGGGGTTTCAAGCTGAGATATGCATTTTTTACGATAATTTTGTTGAGACTTCTGTCCGAAGTATGCAGAAGCATCGAGATCGCTCGTTTCGAGCTATTTAATGCGAGAAACACGTTATCTGGTGTTTTCACCACTCCACAGTTCGTTGGATATGCAGAACAGTAGATATCCTGGTTTTCGTGGGGTTTCAAGCAGAGATATGCATTTTCTGCGATAATCTTGGTGAGACTTCTATTAGAAGTATGCAGAATCATCGAGATCGCTCGTTTCGAGCTATTTAATGCGAGAAACACGTTATCTGGTGTTTTCACCACTCCACAGTGCGTTGGATATGCAGAACCGGAGATATTTTGGTTTTCGTCGGGTTTCAAGCTGAGATATGCCTTTTCTACGATAAGCTTGGTGAAACATCTGTCCGAAGTATGCAGAAACGTCGAGAGCGCTCTTTTCGAGCTATTTAATGCGAGAAACACGTTTTCTGGGGTTTTCACCACTCCACAGTTCGGTGGATATGCAGAACAGTAGATATCCTGGTTTTCGTGGGGTTTCAAGCAGAGATATGCATTTTCTGCGATAATCTTGGTGAGACTTCTGTTAGAAGTATGCAGAATCATCGAGATCGCTCGTTTAGAGCTATTTAATGTGAGAAACACGTTATCTGGTGTTTTCAACACTCCACAGTGCGTTGGATATGCAGAACCGGAGATATTTTGGTTTTCGTCGGGTTTCAAGCTGAGATATGCATTTTCTGCGATAATCTTGGTGAGACTTCTGTTAGAAGTATGCAGAATCATCGAGATCGCTCGTTTAGTGCTATTTAATGCGAGAAACATGTTATCTGGTGTTTTCACCACTCCACAGTGCGTTTGATATGCAGTACCAGCGATATCTTGGTTTTCGTGGGGTTTCAGGCTGAGATATGCATTTTTTACGATAATCTTGGTGAGACTTCTGTCCGAAGTATGCAGAATCATCGAGATCGCTCTATTCGAGCTATTTAATGCGACAAACACGTTATCTGGTGTTTTCAGCACTCCACAGTGCGTTTGATATGCAGAACCAGCGATATCTTGGTTTTCGTGGGGTTTCAAGCTGAGATATGCATTTTTTACGATAATCTAGGTGAGACTTCTGTCCGAAGTATGCTTAATTATCGAGATCGCTCGCTTCGACCTATTCAATGCGAGAAACACGTTATCTGGTGTTTTCACCACTCCACAGTGCGTTTGATATGCAGAACCAGCGATATCTTGGCTTTCGTGGGGATTCAAGTTGAGATATGCATTTTTTACGATAATCTTGGTGAAACATCTGTCCGAAGTATGCAGAAACATCGACAGCGCACTTTTCTAGCTATTTAATGCGAGAAACACGTTTTCTGTGGTTTTCACCACTCCGCAGTGCGTTGGATATGCAGAACCGGAGATATCTTGGTTTCGGTCGGGTTTCAAGCTGAGATATGCATTTTCTACGATAATCCTGGTGAGACTCCTGTCAGAAGTATGCAGAATCTTCGAGATCGCTCTTTTCGATCTACTTAATGCGCGAAACACGCTTTCTGGTGTTTTCACCACTCCACGGTACGTTTGATGTGCAGAACCGGAGATAACTCGGTTTTCGTCGGGTTTGAAGCTGAGATATGCATTTTCTACCATAATCTTGGTGAGACTTCTGTCAGAAGTATGCAGGATCTTCGAGAACGCTCTTTTCGAGCTACTTAATGCGAGAAACACGTTATCTGGTGTTTTCACCACTCCACAGTGCGTTGTATATGCAGAACCGCAGATATTTTGGTTTTCGTCGGGTTTCAAGCTGAGATATGCATTTTCTACGATAAGCTTGGTGAAACATCTGTCCGAAGTATGCAGAAACGTCGATAGCGCTCTTTTCGAGCTAGTTAATGCGAGAAACACGTTATCTGGTGTTTTCACCACTCCACAGTGCGTTTGATATGCAGTACCAGCGATATCTTGGTTTTCGTGGGGTTTCAAGCTGATATATGCATTTTTTACGATAATCTTGGTGAGACTTCTGTCCGAAGTATGCTTAATCATCGAGATCGCTTGTTTCGAGCTATTTAATGCGAGAAACATGTTATCCGGTGTTTTCACCACTCCACAGTGCGTATGATATGCAGAACCGGCGATATCTTGGTTTTCGTGGGGTTTCAAGCTGAGATATGCATTTTCTGCGATAATCTTGGTGGACTTCTGTCCGAAGTATGCTGAAACATCGAGATCGCTCTTTTCGAGCTAGTTAATGCGATAAAAACCTTATCCGGTGTTTTCACCACTCCACAGTGCGTTTGATATGCAGAACCAGCGATATCTTGGCTTTCGTGGTGTTTCAAGCTGAGATATGCATTTTTTACAATTATCTTGTTGAGACTTCTGGCCGAAGTATGAAGAATCATCGAGATTGCTCTATTCGAGCTATTTAATGCGAGAAACACGTTTTCTGGGGTTTTCACCACTCCACAGTGCGTTTGATATGCTGAACACAGCGATATCTTGGTTTTCGTGGGGTTTCAAGCTGAGATATGCATTTTTTACGATAATTTTGTTGAGACTTCTGTCCGAAGTATGCAGAAGCATCGAGATCGCTCGTTTCGAGCTATTTAATGCGAGAAACACGTTATCTGGTGTTTTCACCACTCCACAGTTCGTTGGATATGCAGAACAGTAGATATCCTGGTTTTCGTGGGGTTTCAAGCAGAGATATGCATTTTCTGCGATAATCTTGGTGAGACTTCTATTAGAAGTATGCAGAATCATCGAGATCGCTCGTTTCGAGCGATTTAATGCGAGAAACACGTTATCTGGTGTTTTCACCGCTCCACAGTGCGTTGGATATGCAGAACCGGAGATATTTTGGTTTTCGTCGGGTTTCAAGCTGAGATATGCCTTTTCTACGATAAGCTTGGTGAGACTTCTGTCCGAAGTATGCAGAATCATCGAGATCGCTCTATTCGAGCTATTTAATGCGACAAACACGTTATCTGGTGTTTTCAGCACTCCACAGTGCGTTTGATATGCAGAACCAGCGATATCTTGGTTTTCGTGGGGTTTCAAGCTGAGATATGCATTTTTTACGATAATCTAGGTGAGACTTCTGTCCGAAGTATGCTTAATTATCGAGATCGCTCGTTTCGAGCTATTCAATGCGAGAAACACGTTATCTGGTGTTTTCACCACTCCACAGTGCGTTTGATATGCAGAACCAGCGATATCTTGGCTTTCGTGGGGATTCAAGCTGAGATATGCATTTTTTACGATAATCTTGGTGAGACTTCTGTCCAAAGTATGAAGAATCATCGAGATCGCTCTATTCGAGCTATGTAATGCGAGAAACACGTTTTCAGGGGGTTTTCACCACTCCACAATGCGTTCCATATGCTGAACACAGCGATATCTTGGTTTTCGTGGGGTTTCAAGTTGAGATATGCATTTTTTACGATAGTTTTGGTGAGACTTCTGTCCGAAGTATGCAGAAGCATCGAGATCGCTCGTTACGAGCTATTTAATGCGAGGAACACGTTATCTGGTGTTTTCACCACTCCACAGTGCGTTTGATATGCAGAACAGTACATATCTTGGTTTTCGTGGGGATTCAAGCTGAGATATGCATTTTCTGCGATAATCTTGTTGAGACTTCTGTTCGAAGTATGCAGAATCATCGAGATCGCTCGTTTCGAGCTATTTAATGCGAGAAACACGTTATCTGGTGTTTTCACCACTCCACAGTGCGTTGGATATGCAGAACCGCAGATATTTTGGTTTTCGTCGGGTTTCAAGCTGAGATATGCATTTTCTACGATAAGCTTGGTGAAACATCTGTCCGAAGTATGCAGAAACGTCGATAGCGCTCTTTTCGAGCTATTTAATGCGAGAAACACGTTTTCTGGGGTTTTCACCACTCCGCAGTGCGTTGGATATGCAGAACCGGAGATATCTTGGTTTTCGTGGGGTTTCAAGCTGAGATATGCATTTTTTACGATAATTTTTTGAGACTTCTGCCCGAAGTATCCAGAATCATCGAGATCGCTCGTTTCGAGCTATTTAATGCGAGAAACACGTTATCTGGTGTTTTCAGCACTCCACAGAGCGTTTGATATGCAGAACCGGCGATATCTTGGTTTTCGTGGGGTTTCAAGCTGAGATATGCATTTTCTGCGATAATCTTGGTGAGACTTCTGTCCGAAGTATGCTGAATCATCGAGATCGCTCTTTTCGAGCTAGTTAAGTGCGAGAAACACGTTATCTGGTGTTTTCACCATTCCACAGTGCGTTTGACATGCAGAACCAGCGATATCTTGGTTTTCGTGGGGTTTCAAGCTGAGACATGCATTTTCTGCGATAATATTGGTGAGACTTCAGTCAGAAGTATGCAGAATCATCTAGATCGCTCTTTTCGAGCTACTTAATGCACGAAACACGTTTTCTGGTGTTTTCACCACTTCACAGTGCGTTTGATATGCAGAACCGGCGACATCTTGGATTTCGTCGGGGTTCAACCTGAGATATGCATTTTCTGCGATAATCTTGGTGAGTCTTCTGTCAGAGGTATGCAGAATCATCGAGATCCCTCTTTTCGAGCTATTTAATGCGAGAAACACGTTAACTGGTGTTTTCACCACTCCACAGTGCGTTTGATGTGCAGAACCGGCGACATCTTGGATTTCGCTGGGTTCAAGATGAGATATGCATTTTCTACGATAATCTTGGTGAGACTTCTGTCAGAGGTATGCAGAATCATCGGCATCGCTTTTTTCGAGCTATCTAATGCGAGAAACACGTTATCTGGTGTTTTCACCACTCCACAGTGCTTTTGATATGCAGACCCGGCCACATCTTGGCTTTCGTCGGGTATCAATCTGAGATATGCATTTTCTACGATAATCTTGGTGAGACTTCTGTCAGAAGTATGCAGAATCATCGGGATCTCTCTTTTCGAGCTATTTAATGCGAGAAACACGTTCTCTGGTTGTTTTCACCACTCTACAGTGCGTTTGATATGCAGAACCGGCGACATCTTGATTTTCGAGAGGTTTCAAGCTGAGATATGCATTTTCAGCGATAATCTTGGTGAGTCTTCTGTCAGAAGTATGCAGAATCTTCGAAATCGCTCTTTTCGAGCTAGTTAATGCGAGAAACACGTTATCTGGCGTTTTCACCTCTCCACAGTGCGTTTGATATGCAGAACCGGCGACATCTTGGCTGTCGTAGGGTATCAAGCTGAGATATGCATTTTCTACGATAATCTTGTTGAGACTTCTGTCAGAAGTATGCAGAATCATCGGGATCGCTCTTTTCGAGCTATTTAATGCGATAAACACGTTATCCGGTGTCTTCACCACTCCACAGTGCGTTGATATGCAGAACCGGCGACATCTTGGATTTCGTCGGGTTTCAAGCTGACATATGCATTTTCTACGATAATCTTGGTGAGACTTCTGTCAGAATTATGCAGAATCTTCGAGATCGCTCTTTTCGAGCAACTTAATGCGAGAAACACGATATCTGGTTGTTTTCACCACTCCACAGTGCGTTTGATGTGCAGAACCGGCGACATCTTGGATTTCGCTGGGTTCAAGATGAGATATGCATTTTCTGCGATAATCTTGGTGAGACGTCAGTCAGAATTATGCAGAATGTTCGAGATCGCTCTTTTCGAGCAACTTAATGCGAGAAACACGATATCTGGTTGTTTTCACCACTCCACAGTGCGTTTGATATGCAGAACGGGCGACATCTTGATTTTCGTGAGGTTTCCGGCTGAGATATGCATTTTCTGCGATAATCTTGGTGAGACTTCAGTCAGAAGTATGCAGAATTATCTAGATAGCTCTTTTCGAGCTATTTAATGCGAAAAAACAGGGTTTCTGGTATTTTCAACATTCCACAGTGCGTTTGATATGAAGAACCGGCGATATCTTGCTTTTCGTAATGTTTCCAGCTGAGATATGCATTTTCTGCGATAATCTTGGTGAGTCTTCAGTCAGAAGTATGCAGAATCTTCGAGAACGCTCTTTTCGAGCTACTTAATGCGAGAAAGACGTTTTCTGTTGTTTTAACCACTCCACAGTGCGTTTGATATGCAGAACCGGCGACATCTTGGCTTTCTTCGGGTATCAAGCTGAGATATGCATTTTCTACGATAATCTTGGTGTTACTTCTCTCAGAAGTATGCAGAATCATCGGGATCGCGCTTCTCGAGCTATTTAATGCGAGAAAACGTTATCTGGTTGTTTTCACAACTCCACAGCGCGTTTGATATGCAGAATCGCCGACATGTTGAGTTTCGTGAGATTTCAAGCTGAGATATGCATTTTCTACGATAATATTGGTGAGACCTCTGTCAGAAGTATGCAGAATCTTCGAGAACGCTCTTTTCGAGCTACTTAATGCGAGAAACACGTTTTCTGGTGTTTTCAGCACCCCACAGTGCGTCTGATATGCAGAACCGGCGATATCTTGATTTTCGTGGTGTTTCCAGCAGAGATATGCATTTTCGGCGATAATCTTGGTGAGACTTCAGTCAGAAGTATGCACAATCATCTAGATCGTTCGTTTCGAGCTATTTAATGCGAGAAACACGTTATCTGGTGTATTCACCACTCCACAGTACGTTAGACATGCAGAACCAGAGATATCTTCGTTACGGTCGGGTTTCAAGCTGAGATATGCATTTTCTGCGATTATATTGGTGAGACTTCTCTCAGAAGTATGCAGAATCATCGGGATCGCGCTTTTCGAGCTATTTAATGCGAGAAACACGTTTTCTGGTGTATTCACCACACCACAGTACGTTTGACATGCAGAACCGGCGAAATCTTACTTTTCGTGGGTTTTCAAGCTGAGATATGCATTTTCTACTATAATCTTGGTGAGACTTCTGTCAGAAGTATGCAGAATCATCGAGATCGCTCTTTTCGAGCTATTTAATGCGATAAACACGTTTTCTGGTGTATTCACCACTCCACAGTACGTTTGACATGCAGAACCGGAGAAATCTTGCTTTTCGTGGGTTTTCAAGCTGAGATATGGATTTTCGGCGATAATCTTGGTGAGACTTCTGTCAGAAGTATGCAGAATCTTCGAGATCGCTCTTTTCGAGCTACTTAATGCGAGAAACACGATATCTGGTGTTATCACCACTGCACAGTGCGTTTGACATGCAGAACCGGCGACATCTTGGATTTCGTCGGGGTTCAAGCTGAGATATGCATTTTCTACGATAATCTCGGTGAGACCTCTGTCAGAAGTATGCAGAATCATCTAGATCGCTCTTTTCGAGCTACTTAATGCGAGAAACACGTTATCTGGTTGTTTTCACCACTCCACAGTGCGTTTGATATGCAGAACCGGCGTCATCTTGATTTTCGTGAGGTTTCTAGCTGAGATATACATTTTCTGCGATAATCTAGGTGTTTCATCTATGAGAAGTATGCAGAATCATCGAGAACGCTCTTTTTGAGTTAGTTAATACGAGAAACACGTTTTCTGGTGTTTTCAACATTCCACAGTGCGTCTGATATGCAGAACCGACGATATCTTGGTTTTCGTGGGGTTTCAAGCTGAGATATGCATTTTCTACGATAATATTGGTGAGACCTCTGTCAGAAGTATGCAGAATCTTCGAGAACGCTCTTTTCGAGCTACTTAATGGGAGAAACACGTTTTCTGGTGTTTTCAGCACTCCACAGTGCGTCTGATATGCAGAACCGGCGATATCTTGATTTTCGTGGTGTTTCCAGCTGAGATATGCATTTTCGGCGATAATCTTGGTGAGACTTCAGTCAGAAGTATGCACAATCATCTAGATCGTTCGTTTCGAGCTATTTAATGCGAGAAACACGTTTTCTGGTGTATTCACCACTCCACAGTACGTTAGACATGCAGAACCGGAGATATCCTCGTTACGGTCGGGTTTCAAGCTGAGATATGCATTTTCTGCGATTATATTGGTGAGACTTCTGTCCTAAGTATGCAGAATCTTCGAGAACGCTCTTTTCGAGCTATTTAATGCGAGAAACACGTTTTCTGGTGTTTTGACCACTCCACAGTGCGTTTGATATGTAGAGCCGCCGATAACTTGGTTTTCGTGGGGTTTCCAGCTGAAATATGCATTTTCTGCGATAATCTTGGTGATTCATCTATGAGAAGTATGCCGAATCATCGAGATCGCTCTATTCGAGGTATTTAATGCGAGAAACACGTTATCTGGTTGTTTTCACCAATCCACAGTGCGTTTGATATGCAGAACCGGCGTCATCTTGATTTTCGTGAGGTTTCAAGCGGAGATATGCATTTTCTGCGATAATCTTGGTGAGTCTTCTGTCAGAAGTATGCCGAATCATCGAGATCGCTCTATTCGAGGTATTTAATGCGAGAAACACGTTATCTGGTTGTTTTCACCAATCCACAGTGCGTTTGATATGCAGAACCGGCGTCATCTTGATTTTCGTGAGGTTTCAAGCGGAGATATGCATTTTCTGCGATAATATTGGTGAGACTTCTGTCCGAAGTATGCAGAACCATCGATATCGCTCTTTTCGAGCTATTTAATGCGAGAAACACGTTATCTGGAGTTTTCACCACTCCACAGTGCGTTTGATATGCAGAACGGGCGACATCTTGATTTTCGTGAGGTTTCCGGCTGAGATATGCATTTTCTGCGATAATCTTGGTGAGACTTCAGTCAGAAGTATGCAGAATTATCTAGATAGCTCTTTTCGAGCTATTTAATGCGAAAAAACAGGGTTTCTGGTATTTTCAACATTCCACAGTGCGTTTGATATGAAGTACCGGCGATATCTTGCTTTTCGTAATGTTTCCAGCTGAGATATGCATTTTCTGCGATAATCTTGGTGAGTCTTCAGTCAGAAGTATGCAGAATCTTCGATAACGCTCTTTTCGAGCTACTTAATGCGAGAAAGACGTTTTCTGTTGTTTTAACCACTCCACAGTGCGTTTGATATGCAGAACCGGCGACATCTTGGCTTTCTTCGGGTATCAAGCTGAGATATGCATTTTCTACGATAATCTTGGTGTTACTTCTCTCAGAAGTATGCAGAATCATCGGGATCGCGCTTCTCGAGCTATTTAATGCGAGAAAACGTTATCTGGTTGTTTTCACAACTCCACAGCGCGTTTGATATGCAGAATCGCCGACATGTTGAGTTTCGTGAGATTTCAAGCTGAGATATGCATTTTCTACGATAATATTGGTGAGACCTCTGTCAGAAGTATGCAGAATCTTCGAGAACGCTCTTTTCGAGCTACTTAATGCGAGAAACACGTTTTCTGGTGTTTTCAGCACCCCACAGTGCGTCTGATATGCAGAACCGGCGATATCTTGATTTTCGTGGTGTTTCCAGCAGAGATATGCATTTTCGGCGATAATCTTGGTGAGACTTCAGTCAGAAGTATGCACAATCATCTAGATCGTTCGTTTCGAGCTATTTAATGCGAGAAACACGTTATCTGGTGTATTCACCACTCCACAGTACGTTAGACATGCAGAACCAGAGATATCTTCGTTACGGTCGGGTTTCAAGCTGAGATATGCATTTTCTGCGATTATATTGGTGAGACTTCTCTCAGAAGTATGCAGAATCATCGGGATCGCGCTTTTCGAGCTATTTAATGCGAGAAACACGTTTTCTGGTGTATTCACCACTCCACAGTACGTTTGACATGCAGAACCGGAGAAATCTTGCTTTTCGTGGGTTTTCAAGCTGAGATATGGATTTTCTGCGATAATCTTGGTGAGACTTCTGTCAGAAGTATGCAGAATCTTCGAGATCGCTCTTTTCGAGCTACTTAATGCGAGAAACACGATATCTGGTGTTTTCACCACTGCACAGTGCGTTTGACATGCAGAACCGGCGACATCTTGGATTTCGTCGGGGTTCAAGCTGAGATATGCATTTTCTACGATAATCTCGGTGAGACCTCTGTCAGAAGTATGCAGAATCATCTAGATCGCTCTTTTCGAGCTACTTAATGCGAGAAACACGTTATCTGGTTGTTTTCACCACTCCACAGTGCGTTTGATATGCAGAACCGGCGTCATCTTGATTTTCGTGAGGTTTCTAGCTGAGATATGCATTTTCTACGATAATATTGGTGAGACCTCTGTCAGAAGTATGCAGAATCTTCGAGAACGCTCTTTTCGAGCTACTTAATGCGAGAAACACGTTTTCTGGTGTTTTCAGCACTCCACAGTGCGTCTGATATGCAGAACCGGCGATATCTTGATTTTCGTGGTGTTTCCAGCTGAGATATGCATTTTCGGCGATAATCTTGGTGAGACTTCAGTCAGAAGTATGCACAATCATCTAGATCGTTCGTTTCGAGCTATTTAATGCGAGAAACACGTTTTCTGGTGTATTCACCACTCCACAGTACGTTAGACATGCAGAACCGGAGATATCTTCGTTACGGTCGGGTTTCAAGCTGAGATATGCATTTTCTGCGATAATCTTGGTGAGTCTTCTGTCAGAAGTATGCCGAATCATCGAGATCGCTCTATTCGAGGTATTTAATGCGAGAAACACGTTATCTGGTTGTTATCACCAATCCACAGTGCGTTTGATATGCAGAACCGGCGTCATCTTGATTTTCGTGAGGTTTCAAGCGGAGATATGCATTTTCTGCGATAATATTGGTGAGACTTCTGTCCGAAGTATGCAGAACCATCGATATCGCTCTTTTCGAGCTATTTAATGCGAGAAACACGTTATCTGGAGTTTTCACCACTCCACAGTGCGTTTGATATGCAGAACCGGCGACATCTTGGCTTTCTTCGGGTATCAAGCTGAGATATGCATTTTCTACGATAATCTTGGTGAGACTTCTCTCAGAAGTATGCAGAATCATCGGGATCGCACTTTTCGAGCTATTTAATGCGAGAATACGTTATCTGGTTGTTTTCACCACTCCACAGTGCGTTTGATATGCAGAACCGGCGACATCTTGAGTTTCGTGAGATTTCAAGCTGAGATATGCATTTTCTACGATAATCTTGGTGAGACTTCTGTCAGAAGTATGCAGAATCTTCGAGATCGCTCTATTCGAGCTACTTAATGCGAGAAACACGTTATCTGGTGTTTTCACCACTCTACAGTGCATTTGACATTCAGAACCGGCGACATCTTGGATTTTGTCGGGGTTCGCGCTGAGATATGCATTTTCTACGATAATCTTGGTGAGACTTCTGTCAGAAGTATGCAGAATCCTTGGGATCGCTCTTTTCGAGCTATTAAATGCGAGAAACTCGTTATCTGGTGTTTTCACCACTCCACAGTGCGTTTGACATGCAGAACCGGCGATATCTTGGATTTCGTCGGGGTTCAAGCTGAGATATGCATTCTCTACGATAATCTTGGTGAGACTTCTGTCAGAAGTATGCAGAATCATCGGGATCGCTCTTTTCGAGCTAATTAATGCGAGAAACACGTTATCTGGTGTTTTCACCACTGCACAGTGCGTTTGACATGCAGAACCGTCGACATCTTGGATTTCGTCGGGGTTCAAGCTGAGATATGCATTTTCTACGATTATCTTGGTGAGACTTCAGTCAGAAGTATGCAGAATCATCGGGATCGCTCTTTTCGAGCTATTTAATGCGAGAAACACGTTATCTGGTGTTTTCACCACTCCACAGTGGGTTTGATATGCAGAACCGGCGACATCTTGGCTTTCGTCGGGTATCAAGCTGAGATATGCATTTTCTACCATAATCTTGGTGAGACTTCTGGCAGAAGTATGCAGAATCATCTAGATCGCTCTTTTCGAGCTATTTAATGCGAGAAACACGTTATCTGGTGTTTTCACCACTCCACAGTGCGTTTGATATGCAGAACCGGCGACTTCTTGATATCAGTGAGGTTTCAAGCTGAGATATGCATTTTCTGCAATAATCTTGGTGAGACTTCTGTCAGAAGTATGCAGAATCATCTAGATCGCTCGTTTCGAGCTATTTAATGCGAAAAAACAAGTTTTCTGGTGTTTTCACCACTCCACAGTGCGTTTGATATGCAGAACCGGCGACATCTTGGATTTCGTCGGGGTTCACGCTGAGATATGCATTTTCTACGATAATCTCGGTGAGACCTCTGTCAGAAGTATGCAGAATCTTCTAGATCGCTCTTTTCGAGCTATTTAATGCGAGAAACACGTTTTCTGGTGTATTCACCACTCCACAGTACGTTTGACATGCAGAACCGGAGATATCTTGGTTTCGGTCGGGTTTCAAGCTGAGATATGCATTTTCTACGATAATCTTGGTGAGACTTCTGTCAGAAGTACGCAGAATCCTCGGGATCGCTCTTTTCGAGCTATTAAATGCGAGATACACGTTATCTGGTGTTTTCACCACTCCACAGTGCGTTTGACATGCAGAACCGGCGATATCTTGGATTTCGTCGGGGTTCAAGCTGAGATATGCATTTTCTACGATAATCTTGGTGAGACTTCTGTCAGAAGTATGCAGAATCATCGGGATCGCTCTTTTCGAGCTATTTAATGCGAGAAACACGTTATCTGGTGTTTTCACCACTACACAGTGCGTTTGACATGCAGAACCGGCGACATCTTGGATTTCGTCGGGTATCAAGCTGAGATATGCATTTTCAACGATAATCTTGGTGAGACTTCAGTCAGAAGTATGCAGAATCATCGGGATCGCTCTTTTCGAGCTATTTAATGCGAGAAACACGTTATCTGGTGTTTTCACCACTCCACAGTGCGTTTGATATGCAGAACAGGCGACATCTTGGCTGTCGTCGGGTATCAAGCTGAGATATGCATTTTCAACCATAATCTTGGTGAGACTTCTGGCAGAAGTATGCAGATTCATCTAGATCGCTCTTTTCGAGCTATTTAATGCGAGAAACACGTTTTCTGGTGTATTCACCACTCCACAGTACGTTTGACATGCAGAACCGGAGATATCTTGGTTTCGGTCGGGTTTCAAGCTGAGATATGCATTTTCTACGATAATCTTGGTGAGACTTCTGTCAGAAGTATGCAGAATCCTCGGGATCGCTCTTTTCGAGCTATTTAATGCTAAAAAACAAGTTTTCTGGTGTTTTCAAGATTCCACAGTGCGTTTTATATGCAGAACCGGCGATATCTTGATTTTCGTGGTGTTTCCAGCTGAGATATGCATTTTCTGCGATAATCTTGGTGTGTCTTCTGTCAGAAGTATGCAGAATAATCGAGATCCCTCTTCTCGAGCTATTTAATGCGAGAAACACGTTTTCTGTTGTATTCACCACTCCACAGTACGTTTGACATGCAGAACCGGAGAAATCTTGCTTTTCGTGGGTTTTCAAGCTGAGATATGAATTTTCTGCGATAATCTTGGTGAGACTTCTGTCAGAAGTATGCAGAATCTTCGAGATCGCTCTTTTCGAGCTATTTAATGCGAGAAACACGATATCTGGTGTTTTCACCACTGCACAGTGCGTTTGACATGCAGAACCGGCGACATCTTGGATTTCGTCGGGGTTCAAGCTGAGATATGCATTTTCTACGATAATCTCGGTGAGACCTCTGTCAGAAGTATGCAGAATCATCTAGATCGCTCTTTTCGAGCTACTTAATGCGAGAAACACGTTATCTGGTTGTTTTCACCACTCCACAGTGCGTTTGACATGCAGAACCGTCGACATCTTGGATTTCGTCGGGGTTCAAGCTGAGATATGCATTTTCTACGATAATCTTGGTGAGACTTCAGTCAGAAGTATGCAGAATCATCGGGATCGCTCTTTTCGAGCTATTTAATGCGAGAAACACGTTATCTGGTGTTTTCACCACTCCACAGTGGGTTTGATATGCAGAACCGGCGACATCTTGGCTTTCGTCGGGTATCAAGCTGAGATATGCATTTTCTACCATAATCTTGGTGAGACTTCTGGCAGAAGTATGCAGAATCATCTAGATCGCTCTTTTCGAGCTATTTAATGCGAGAAACACGTTATCTGGTGTTTTCACCACTCCACAGTGCGTTTGATATGCAGAACCGGCGACTTCTTGATATCAGTGAGGTTTCAAGCTGAGATATGCATTTTCTGCAATAATCTTGGTGAGACTTCTGTCAGAAGTATGCAGAATCATCTAGATCGCTCGTTTCGAGATATTTAATGCGAAAAAACAAGTTTTCTGGTGTTTTCACCACTCCACAGTGCGTTTGATATGCAGAACCGGCGACATCTTGGATTTCGTCGGGGTTCACGCTGAGATATGCATTTTCAACGATAATCTCGGTGAGACCTCTGTCAGAAGTATGCAGAATCTTCTAGATCGCTCTTTTCGAGCTATTTAATGCGAGAAACACGATTTCTGGTGTATTCACCACTCCACAGTACGTTTGACATGCAGAACCGGAGATATCTTGGTTTCGGTCGGGTTTCAAGCTGAGATATGCATTTTCTACGATAATCTTGGTGAGACTTCTGTTAGAAGTACACAGAATCCACGGGATCGCTCTTTTCGAGCTATTAAATGCGACATACACGTTATCTGGTGTTTTCACCACTCCACAGTGCGTTTGACATGCAGAACCGGCGATATCTTGGATTTCGTCGGGGTTCAAGCTGAGATATGCATTTTCTACGATAATCTTGGTGAGACTTCTGTCAGAAGTATGCAGAATCATCGGGATCGCTCTTTTCGAGCTATTTAATGCGAGAAACACGTTATCTGGTGTTTTCACCACTACACAGTGCGTTTGACATGCAGAACCGGCGACATCTTGGATTTCGTCGGGGTTCAAGCTGAGATATGCATTTTCTACGATAATCTTGGTGAGACTTCAGTCAGAAGTATGCAGAATCATCGGGATCGCTCTTTTCGAGCTATTTAATGCGAGAAACACGTTATCTGGTGTTTTCACCACTCCACAGTGCGTTTGATATGCAGAACAGGCGACATCTTGGCTGTCGTCGGGTATCAAGCTGAGATATGCATTTTCTACCATAATCTTGGTGAGACTTCTGGCAGAAGTATGCAGAATCATCTAGATCGCTCTTTTCGAGCTATTTAATGCGAGAAACACGTTTTCTGGTGTATTCACCACTCCACAGTACGTTTGACATGCAGAACCGGAGATATCTTGGTTTCGGTCGGGTTTCTTGCTGAGATATGCATTTTCTACGATAATCTTGGTGAGACTTCTGTCAGAAGTATGCAGAATCCTCGGGATCGCTCTTTTCGAGCTATTTAATGCTAAAAAACAAGTTTTCTGGTGTTTTCAAGATTCCACAGTGCGTTTTATATGCAGAACCGGCGATATCTTGATTTTCGTGGTGTTTCCAGCGGAGATATGCATTTTCTGCGATAATCTTGGTGTGTCTTCTGTCAGAAGTATGCAGAATAATCGAGATCCCTCTTCTCGAGCTATTTAATGCGAGAAACACGTTATCTGGTGTTTTCACCACTCCACAGTGCGTTTTATATGCAGAACCGGCGATATCTTGATTTTCGTAGTGTTTCCAGCTGAGATATGCATTTTGTGCGATAATCTTGGTGAGTCTTCTGTCAGAAGTATGCAGAATCATCGACATCGCTCTTTTCGAGCTATTTAATGCGAGACACACGTTTTCTGGTGTATTCACCACTCCACAGTACGTTTGACATGCAGAACCGGAGAAATCTTGCTTTTCGTGGGTTTTCAAGCTGAGATATAAATTTTCTGCGATAATCTTGGTGAGACTTCTGTCAGAAGTATGCAGAATCCTCGGGATCGCTCTTTTCGAGCTATTTAATGCTAAAAAACAAGTTTTCTGGTGTTTTCAAGATTCCACAGTGCGTTTTATATGCAGAACCGGCGATATCTTGATTTTCGTGGTGTTTCCAGCGGAGATATGCATTTTCTGCGATAATCTTGGTGTGTCTTCTGTCAGAAGTATGCAGAATAATCGAGATCCCTCTTCTCGAGCTATTTAATGCGAGAAACACGTTATCTGGTGTATTCACCACTCCACAGTACGTTTGACATGCAGAACCGGAGAAATCTTGCTTTTCGTGGGTTTTCAAGCTGAGATATAAATTTTCTGCGATAATCTTGGTGAGACTTCAGTCAGAAGTATGCAGAATCATCGAGATCGCTCCTTTCGAGCTATTTAATGCGAGAAACACGTTTTCTGGTGTATTCACCACTCCACAGTACGTTTGACATGCAGAACCGGAGAAATCTTGCTTTTCGTGGGTTTTCAAGCTGAGATATCAATTCTCTGCGATAATCTTGGTGAGACTTCAGTCAGAAGTATGCAGAATCATCGAGATCGCTCCTTTCGAGCTATTTAATGCGAGAAACACGTTTTCTGGTGTATTCACCACTCCACAGTACGTTTGACATGCAGAACCGGCGAAATCTTGCTTTTCGTGGGATTTCAAGCTGAGATATGAATTTTCTGCGGTAATCTTGGTGAGACTTCAGTCAGAAGTATGCAGAATCATCTAGATCGCTCTTTTTGATCTATTTAATGCTAAAAAACAAGTTTGCTGGTGTTTTCAAGATTCCACAGAACGTTTGACATGCAGAACCGGCGATATCTTGATTTTCGTGGTGTTTCCAGCTGAGATATGCATTTTCTGCGATAATCTTGGTGTGTCTTCTGTCAGAAGTATGCAGAATAATCGAGATCCCTCTTCTCGAGATATTTAATGCGAGAAACACGTTATCTGGTGTTTTCGCCACTCCACAGTACGTTTGATATGCAGAACCGTCGACGTCTTGGATTACGTCGGGTTTCAAGCTGAGATATGCATTTTCGACGATAATCTTGGTGAGACTTCCGTCAGAAGGATGCAGAATGTTCGGGATCGCTCTTTTCGAGCTACTTAATGCGAGAAACACGATATCTGGTGTTTTCAACACTCCACAGTGCGTTTGAAATGCAGAACCGGCGACATCTTGGATTTCGTCGGGGTTCAAACTGAGATATGCATTTCTACGATAATCTTGGTGACACTTCTGTCAGAAGCATACAGAATCATCGGGATCGCTCTTTTCGAGCTATTTAATGCGAGAAACACGTTATCAGGTGTTTTCACCACTCCACAGTGCGTTTGATATGCAGAACCGACGACATCTTGGCTTTCGTCGGGTATGAAGCTGAGATATGCATTTTCTACGATAATCTTGGTGAGACTTCTGTCACAAGTATGCAGAATCTTCGAGAACGCTCTTTTCGAGCTATTTAATGCGAGAAACACGCTATCTGGTTGTTTTCACCACTCCACAGTGCGTTTGATTTGCAGAACCGGCGACATCTTGATTTTCGTGAGGTTTCAACATGAGATATGCATTTTCTGCGATAATATTGGTGAGACTTCTGTCAGAAGTATGCAGAATCATCTAGATCGCTCGTTTCGAGCAACTTACTGCGACAAAACTAGTTTTCTGGTGTATTCACCACTCCACAGTACGTTTGACATGCAGAACCGGCGAAATCTTGCTTTGCGTGGGTTTTCAAGCTGAGATATGAATTTTCTGCGATAATCTTGGTGAGACTTCGGTCAGAAGTATGCAGAATCATCGAGATCCCTCTTCTCGAGCTATTTAATGCGAGAAACACGTTTTCTGGTGTATTCACCACTCCACAGTACGTTTGACATGCAGAACCGACGAAATCTTGCTTTTCGTGGGTTTTCAAGCTGAGATATGAATTTTCTGCGATACTCTTTGTGAGACTTCTGTCACTAGTATGCAGAATCTTCGAGAACGCTCTTTTCGAGCTACTTAATGCGCGAAACACGTTTTCTGGTGTATTCACCACTCCACAGTACGATTGACATGCAGAACCGTCGACATCTTGGCTTTCGTCGGGTTTCAAGCTGAGATATGCATTTTCTACGATAATCTTGGTGAGACTTCCGTCAGAAGGATGCAGAATCTTCGAGATCGCTCTTTTCGAGCTACTTAATGCGAGAAACACGATATCTGGTGTTTTCAACACTCCACAGTGCGTTTGAAATGCAGAACCGGCGACATCTTGGATTTCGTCGGGGTTCAAACTGAGATATGCATTTCTACGATGATCTTGGTGAGACTTCTGTCAGAAGCATACAGAATCATCGGGATCGCTCTTATCGAGCTATTTAATGCGAGAAACACGTTTTCTGGTGTTTTCACCACTCCACAGTACGTTTGATGTGCAGAATCGGAGATAACTTGGTTTTCGTGAGGTTTCAAGCTGAGATATGCATTTTCTGCGATAATCTTGGTGAGACTACTGTCACAAGTATGCAGAATCTTCGAGAACGCTCTTTTCGAGCTACTTAATGCGAGAAACACGTTTTCTGGTGTTTTCACCACTCCACAGTACGTTTGATGTGCAGAACCGGAGATAACTTGGTTTTCGCGGGGTTTCTAGCTGAAATATGCATTTTCTGCGATAATCTTGGTGAGTCTTCTGTCAGAAGTATGCAGAATGATCTAGATCGCTCTTTTCGAGCTATTTAATGCAAGAAACACGTTTTCTGGTGTTTGCACCACCCCACAGTGCGTTTGATATGCAGAACCGGCGACATCTTGATTTTCGTGATGTTTCTAGCTGAGATACGCATTTTCTGCTATAATATTGGTGAGACTTCAGTCAGAAGTATGCAGAATCATCTAGATCGCTCGATTCGAGCTATTTAATGCGAAAAAACAAGTTCTCTGGTGTTTTGATCACTCCACAGTGCGTTTGATATGTAGAGCCGCCGATAACTTGGTTTTCGTGGGGTTTCCAGATGAAATATGCATTTTCTGCGAAAATCTTGGTGTTTCATCTATGAGAAGTATGCAGAATCATCGAGAACGCTCTTTTCGAGCTAGTTAATGCGAGAAACACGTTTTCTGGTGTTTTCGCCACTCCACAGTGCGTCTGATATGCAGAACCGGCGATATCTTAATTTTCGTGAGATTTCATGCTGTGATATGCATTTTCTGCGACAATCTTGGTGAGTCTTCTGTCAGAAGTATGCAGAATCATCTAGATCGCTCTTTTCGAGCTATTTAATGCGAGAAACACGTTTTCTGGTGTATTCACCACTCCACAGTACGATTGACATGCAGAACCGGCGAAATCATGCTTTTCGTGGGTTTTCAAGCTGAGATGTGAATTTTCTGCGATAATCTTGGTGAGACTTCTGTCAGAAGTATGCAGAATCATCGGGATCGCTCTTTTCGAGCTATTTAATGCGAGAAACACGTTATCTGGTTGTTTTCACCACTCCACAGTACGTTTGACATGCAGAACCGGAAATATCTTGGTTTCGGTCGGGTTTCAAGATGAGATATGCATTTTCTACGATAATCTTGGTGAGACTTCTGTCACAAGTATGCAGAATCTTCCAGAACGCTCTTTTCGAGCTACTTAATGCGAGAAACACGTTTTCTGGTATTTCACCACTCCACAGAACGTTTGATGTGCACAACCGGAGATAACTTGGTTTTCGTGAGGTTTTCAAGCTGAGATATGAATTTTCTGCGATAATCTTGGTGAGACTTCTGTCAGAAGTATGCAGAATCATGGAGATCCCTCTTTGCGAGCTATTTAATGCGAGAAACACGTTATCTGGTGTTTTCACCACTCCACAGTACGTTTGATGTGCAGAACCGGAGATAACTTGGTTTTCGTGAGGTTTCAAGATGAGATATGGATTTTCTGCGATAATCTTGGTGATACTTTAGTCAGAAGTATGCAGAATCATCTAGATCGCTCTTTTCGAGCTATTTAATGCGATAAAACAAGTTTTCTGGTGTTTTCCAGATTCCACAGTGCGTTTTATATGCAGAACCGGCGATATCTTGATTTTCGTGGTGTTTCCAGCTGAGAGATGCATTTTCGGCGATAATCTTGGTGTGTCTTCTGTCAGAGGTATGCAGAATCGTCGAGATCCCTCTTTTCGAGCTATTTAATGCGAGAAACACGTATTCTGGTGTATTCACCACTCCACAGTACGTTTGATGTGCAGAACCGTAGATAACTTGGTTTTCGTGAGGTTTCAAGGTGAGATATGAATTTTCTGCGATACTCTTGGTGAGACTTCTGTCAGAAGTATGCAGAAGCTTCGAGAACGCTCTTTTCGAGCTGCTTAATGCGAGAATCACGTTTTCTGGTGTTTTCACCACTCCACAGTACGTTTGATGTGCAGAACCGGAGATAACTTAGTGTTCGTGAGGTTTCAAGCTGACATATGGATTTTCTGCGATAATCTTGGTGAGTCTTCTGTCAGAAGTATGCAGAATGATCTAGATCGCTCTTTTCCAGCTATTTAATGCAAGAAACACGTTTTCTGGTGTTTGCACCACCCCACAGTGCGTTTGATATGCAGAACCGGCGACATCTTGATTTTCGTGATGTTTCTAGCTGAGATACGCATTTTCTGCTATAATATTGGTGAGACTTCAGTCAGAAGTATGCAGAATCATCTAGCTCGCTCGATTCGAGCTATTTAATGCGAAAAAACAAGTTCTCTGGTGTTTTGAACACTCCACAGTGCGTTTGATATGTCTAGCCGCCGATAACTTGGTTTTCGTGGGGTTTCCAGATGAAATATGCATTTTCTGCGAAAATCTTGGTGTTTCATCTATGAGAAGTATGCAGAATCATCGAGAACGCTCTTTTCGAGCTAGTTAATGCGAGAAACACGTTTTCTGGTGTTTTCCCCACTCCACAGTGCGTCTGATATGCAGAACCGGCGATATCTTGATTTTCGTGAGATTTCATGCTGTGATATGCATTTTCTGCGACAATCTTGGTGAGTCTTCTGTCAGAAGTATGCAGAATCATCTAGATCGCTCTTTTCGAGCTATTTAATGCGAGAAACACGTTTTCTGGTGTATTCACCACTCCACAGTACGATTGACATGCAGAACCGGCGAAATCATGCTTTTCGTGGGTTTTCAAGCTGAGATGTGAATTTTCTGCGATAATCTTGGTGAGACTTCTGTCAGAAGTATGCAGAATCATCGGGATCGCTCTTTTCGAGCTATTTAATGCGAGAAACACGTTGTCTGGTTGTTTTCACCACTCCACAGTACGTTTGACATGCAGAACCGGAAATATCTTGGTTTCGGTCGGGTTTCAAGATGAGATATGCATTTTCTACGATAATCTTGGTGAGACTTCTGTCACAAGTATGCAGAATCTTCCAGAACGCTCTTTTCGAGCTACTTAATGCGAGAAACACGTTTTCTGGTATTTCACCACTCCACAGAACGTTTGATGTGCACAACCGGAGATAACTTGGTTTTCGTGAGGTTTTCAAGCTGAGATATGAATTTTCTGCGATAATCTTGGTGAGACTTCTGTCAGAAGTATGCAGAATCATGGAGATCCCTCTTTGCGAGCTATTTAATGCGAGAAACACGTTATCTGGTGTTTTCACCACTCCACAGTACGTTTGATGTGCACAACCGGAGATAACTTGGTTTTCGTGAGGTTTCAAGATGAGATATGGATTTTCTGCGATAATCTTGGTGATACTTTAGTCAGAAGTATGCAGAATCATCTAGATCGCTCTTTTCGAGCTATTTAATGCGATAAAACAAGTTTTCTGGTGTTTTCCAGATTCCACAGTGCGTTTTATATGCAGAACCGGCGATATCTTGATTTTCGTGGTGTTTCCAGCTGAGATATGCATTTTCGGCGATAATCTTGGTGTGTCTTCTGTCAGAGGTATGCAGAATCGTCGAGATCCCTCTTTTCGAGCTATTTAATGCGAGAAACACGTATTCTGGTGTATTCACCACTCCACAGTACGTTTGATGTGCAGAACCGTAGATAACTTGGTTTTCGTGAGGTTTCAAGGTGAGATATGAATTTTCTGCGATACTCTTGGTGAGACTTCTGTCAGAAGTATGCAGAAGCTTCGAGAACGCTCTTTTCGAGCTGCTTAATGCGAGAATCACGTTTTCTGGTGTTTTCACCACTCCACAGTACGTTTGATGTGCAGAACCGGAGATAACTTAGTGTTCGTGAGGTTTCAAGCTGACATATGGATTTTCTGCGATAATCTTGGTGAGTCTTCTGTCAGAAGTATGCAGAATGATCTAGATCGCTCTTTTCCAGCTATTTAATGCGAAAAAACAAGTTCTCTGGTGTTTTGAACACTCCACAGTGCGTTTGATATGTAGAGCCGCCGATAACTTGGTTTTCGTGGGGTTTCCAGATGAAATATGCATTTTCTGCGAAAATCTTGGTGTTTCATCTATGAGAAGTATGCAGAATCATCGAGAACGCTCTTTTCGAGCTATTTAATGCGAGAAACTCGTTTTCTGGTGTATTCACCACTCCACAGTACGATTGACATGCAGAACCGGCGAAATCTTGCTTTTCGTGGGTTTTCAAGCTGAGATGTGAATTTTCTGCGATAATCTTGGTGAGACTTCTGTCAGAAGTATGCAGAAGCTTCGAGAACGCTCTTTTCGAGCTGCTTAATGCGAGAATCACGTTTTCTGGTGTTTTCACCACTCCACAGTACGTTTGATGTGCAGATCCGGAGATAACTTGGTGTTCGTGAGGTTTCAAGCTGACATATGGATTTTCTGCGATAATCTTGGTGTGTCTTCTGTCAGAAGTATGCAGAATGATCTAGATCGCTCTTTTCGAGCTATTTAATGCGAAAAAACAAGTTCTCTGGTGTTTTGAACACTCCACAGTGCGTTTGATATGTAGAGCCGCCGATAACTTGGTTTTCGTGAGGTTTCAAGCTGACATATGGATTTTCTGCGATAATCTTGGTGAGTCTTCTGTCAGAAGTATGCAGAATGATCTAGATCGCTCTTTTCGAGCTATTTAATGCAAGAAACACGTTTTCTGGTGTTTTCGCCACTCCACAGTGCGTCTGATATGCAGAACCGGCGATATCTTGATTTTCGTGAGATTTCATGCTGTGATATGCATTTTCTGCGACAATCTTGGTGAGTCTTCTGTCAGAAGTATGCAGAATCATCTAGATCGCTCTTTTCGAGCTATTTAATGCGAGAAACACGTTTTCTGGTGTATTCACCACTCCACAGTACGATTGACATGCAGAACCGGCGAAATCTTGCTTTTCGTGGGTTTTCAAGCTGAGATGTGAATTTTCTGCGATAATCTTGGTGAGACTTCTGTCAGAAGTATGCAGAATCATCGGGGTCGCTCTTTTCGAGCTATTTAATGCGAGAAACACGTTATCTGGTTGTTTTCACCACTCCACAGTACGTTTGACATGCAGAACCGGAAATATCTTGGTTTCGGTCGGGTTTCAAGATGAGATATGCATTTTCTACGATAATCTTGGTGAGACTTCTGTCACAAGTATGCAGAATCTTCGAGAACGCTCTTTTCGAGCTACTTAATGCGAGAAACACGTTTTCTGGTGTTTTCACCACTCCACAGTACGTTTGATGTGCACAACCGGAGATAACTTGGTTTTCGTGAGGTTTTCAAGCTGAGATATGAATTTTCTGCGATAATCTTGGTGAGACTTCTGTCAGAAGTATGCAGAATCATGGAGATCCCTCTTTGCGAGCTATTTAATGCGAGAAACACGTTATCTGGTGTTTTCACCACTCCGCAGTACGTTTGATGTGCAGAACCGGAGATAACTTGGTTTTCGTGAGGTTTCAAGATGAGATATGGATTTTCTGCGATAATCTTGGTGATACTTTAGTCAGAAGTATGCAGAATCATCTAGATCGCTCTTTTCGAGCTATTTAATGCGATAAAACAAGTTTTCTGGTGTTTTCCAGATTCCACAGTGCGTTTTATATGCAGAACCGGCGATATCTTGATTTTCGTGGTGTTTCCAGCTGAGATATGCATTTTCGGCGATAATCTTGGTGTGTCTTCTGCCAGATGTATGCAGAATCATCGAGATCCCTCTTTTCGAGCTATTTAATGCGAGAAACACGTATTCTGGTGTATTCACCACTCCACAGTACGTTTGATGTGCAGAACCGGAGATAACTTGGTTTTCGTGAGGTTTCAAGGTGAGATATGAATTTTCTGCGATACTCTTGGTGAGACTTCTGTCAGAAGTATGCAGAAGCTTCGAGAACGCTCTTTTCGAGCTGCTTAATGCGAGAATCACGTTTTCTGGTGTTTTCACCACTCCACAGTACGTTTGATGTGCAGAACCGGAGATAACTTGGTGTTCGTGAGGTTTCAAGCTGACATATGGATTTTCTGATATAATCTTGGTGACACTTTAGTCAGAAGTATGCAGAATCATCTAGATCGCTCTTTTCGAGCTATTTAATGCGATAATACAAGTTTTCTGGTGTTTTCCAGATTCCACAGTGCGTTTTATATGCAGAACCGGCGATATCTTGATTTTCGGGGTGTTTCCAGCTGAGATATGCATTTTCGGCGATAATCTTGGTGTGTCTTCTGTCAGAGGTATGCAGAATCATCGAGATCCCTCTTTTCGAGCTATTTAATGCGAGAAACACGTTTTCTGGTGTATTCACCACTCCACAGTGCGTTTGATATGCAGAACCGGCGACATCTTGGCTTTCGTCGGGTTTCAAGCTGAGATATGCATTTTCTACGATAATTTTGGTGTGACTTCTGTCACAAGTATGCAGAATGATCTAGATCGCTCTTTTCGAGCTATTTAATGCAAGAAACACGTTTTATGGTGTTTGCACCACCCCACAGTGCGTTTGATATGCAGAACCGGCGACATCTTGATTTTCGTGATGTTTCTAGCTGAGATACGCATTTTCTGCTATAATATTGGTGAGACTTCAGTCAGAAGTATGCAGAATCATCTAGCTCGCTCGATTCGAGCTATTTAATGCGAAAAAACAAGTTCTCTGGTGTTTTGAACACTCCACAGTGCGTTTGATATGTAGAGCCGCCGATAACTTGGTTTTCGTGAGGTTTCAAGCTGACATATGGATTTTCTGCGATAATCTTGGTGAGTCTTCTGTCAGAAGTATGCAGAATGATCTAGATCGCTCTTTTCGAGCTATTTAATGCAAGAAACACGTTTTCTGGTGTTTTCGCCACTCCACAGTGCGTCTGATATGCAGAACCGGCGATATCTTGATTTTCGTGAGATTTCATGCTGTGATATGCATTTTCTGCGACAATCTTGGTGAGTCTTCTGTCAGAAGTATGCAGAATCATCTAGATCGCTCTTTTCGAGCTATTTAATGCGAGAAACACGTTTTCTGGTGTATTCACCACTCCACAGTACGATTGACATGCAGAACCGGCGAAATCTTGCTTTTCGTGGGTTTTCAAGCTGAGATGTGAATTTTCTGCGATAATCTTGGTGAGACTTCTGTCAGAAGTATGCAGAATCATCGGGATCGCTCTTTTCGAGCTATTTAATGCGATAAAACAAGTTTTCTGGTGTTTTCCAGATTCCACAGTGCGTTTTATATGCAGAACCGGCGATATCTTGATTTTCGTGGTGTTTCCAGCTGAGATATGCATTTTCGGCGATAATCTTGGTGTGTCTTCTGTCACAAGTATGCAGAATCTTCGAGGACGCTCTTTTCGAGCTACTTAATGCGAGAAACACGTTTTCTGGGGTTTTCACCACTCCACAGTGCGTTGGATATGCAGAACAGCAGATATTTTGGTTTTCGTGGGGTTTTAAGCTGAGATATGCATTTCCTGCGATAATCTTGGTGAGACTTCTGTCCGAAGTATGCAGAATCATCGAGAACGCTCGTTTCGAGCTACTTAATGCGAGAAACACGTTATCTGGTGTTTTCACCACTCCATAGTGCGTTTGATATGCAGAACCAGCGATATCTTGGCTTTCGTGGTGTTTCAAGCTGAGATATGCATTTTTTACGATAATCTTGTTGAGACTTCTGTCCGAAGTATGAAGCATCATCGAGATCGCTCTATTCGAGCTATTTAATGCGAGAAACAAGTTTTCTGGGGTTTTCACCACTCCACAGTGCGTTTGATATGTAGAGCCGCCGATAACTTGGTTTTCGTGAGGTTTCAAGCTGACATATGGATTTCCTGCGATAATCTTGGTGAGACTTCTGTCCGAAGTATGCAGAATCATCGAGAACGCTCGTTTCGAGCTGCTTAATGCAAGAAACACGTTTTCTGGTGTTTTCGCCACTCCACAGTGCGTCTGATATGCAGAACCGGCGATATCTTGATTTTCGTGAGATTTCATGCTGTGATATGCATTTTCTGCGACAATCTTGGTGAGTCTTCTGTCAGAAGTATGCAGAATCATCTAGATCGCTCTTTTCGAGCTATTTAATGCGAGAAACACGTTTTCTGGTGTATTCACCACTCCACAGTACGATTGACATGCAGAACCGGCGAAATCATGCTTTTCGTGGGTTTTCAAGCTGAGATGTGAATTTTCTGCGATAATCTTGGTGAGACTTCTGTCAGAAGTATGCAGAATCATCGGGATCGCTCTTTTCGAGCTATTTAATGCGAGAAACACGTTATCTGGTTGTTTTCACCACTCCACAGTACGTTTGACATGCAGAACCGGAAATATCTTGGTTTCGGTCGGGTTTCAAGATGAGATATGCATTTTCTACGATAATCTTGGTGAGACTTCTGTCACAAGTATGCAGAATCTTCCAGAACGCTCTTTTCGAGCTACTTAATGCGAGAAACACGTTTTCTGGTATTTCACCACTCCACAGAACGTTTGATGTGCACAACCGGAGATAACTTGGTTTTCGTGAGGTTTTCAAGCTGAGATATGAATTTTCTGCGATAATCTTGGTGAGACTTCTGTCAGAAGTATGCAGAATCATGGAGATCCCTCTTTGCGAGCTATTTAATGCGAGAAACACGTTATCTGGTGTTTTCACCACTCCACAGTACGTTTGACATGCAGAACCGGAAATATCTTGGTTTCGGTCGGGTTTCAAGATGAGATATGCATTTTCTACGATAATCTTGGTGAGACTTCTGTCACAAGTATGCAGAATCTTCGAGAACGCTCTTTTCGAGCTACTTAATGCGAGAAACACGTTTTCTGGTGTTTTCACCACTCCACAGTACGTTTGATGTGCACAACCGGAGATAACTTGGTTTTCGTGAGGTTTTCAAGCTGAGATATGAATTTTCTGCGATAATCTTGGTGAGACTTCTGTCAGAAGTATGCAGAATCATGGAGATCCCCCTTTGCGAGCTATTTAATCCGAGAAACACGTTATCTGGTGTTTTCACCACTCCACAGTACGTTTGATGTGCAGAACCGGAGATAACTTGGTTTTCGTGAGGTTTCAAGATGAGATATTGATTTTCTGCGATAATCTTGGTGATACTTTAGTCAGAAGTATGCAGAATCATCTAGATCGCTCTTTTCGAGCTATTTAATGCGATAAAACAAGTTTTCTGGTGTTTTCCAGATTCCACAGTGCGTTTTATATGCAGAACCGGCGATATCTTGATTTTCGTGGTGTTTCCAGCTGAGATATGCATTTTCGGCGATAATCTTGGTGAGACTTCTGTCCGAAGTATGCTGAATCATCGACATCGCTTGTTTCGAGCTATTTAATGCGAGAAACACGTTATCTGGTGTTTTCACCACTCCACAGTGCGTATGATATGCAGAACCGGCGATATCTTGGTTTTCGTGGGGTTTCAAGCTGAGATATGCATTTTCTGCGATAATCTTGGTGAGACTTCTGTCAGAAGTATGCAGAATCATCGAGATCCCTCTTTGCGAGCTATTTAATGCGAGAAACACGTTATCTGGTGTTTTCACCACTCCGCAGTACGTTTGATGTGCAGAACCGGAGACAACTTGGTTTTCGTGAGGTTTCAAGCTGAGATATGCATTTTCTGCGATACTCTTGGTGAGACTTCTGTCAGAAGTATGCAGAATCTTCGAGATCGCACTTTTCGAGCTATTTAATGCGAGAAACACGTTATCTGGTGGTTTCACCACTCCACAGTGCGTTTGATATGCAGTACCAGCGACATCTTGGTTTTCGTGGGGTTTCAAGCTGAGATATGCATTTTCTGCGATAATCTTGGTGAGACTTCTGTCCGAAGTATGCTGAATCATCGAGATCGCTCTTTTCGAGCTAGTTAGTGCGAGAAACACGTTATCTGGTGTTTTCACCACTCCACAGTACGTTTGACATGCAGAACCGGAAATATCTTGGTTTCGGTCGGGTTTCAAGATGAGATATGCATTTTCTACGATAATCTTGGTGAGACTTCTGTCACAAGTATGCAGAATCTTCCAGAACGCTCTTTTCGAGCTACTTAATGCGAGAAACACGTTTTCTGGTATTTCACCACTCCACAGAACGTTTGATGTGCACAACCGGAGATAACTTGGTTTTCGTGAGGTTTTCAAGCTGAGATATGAATTTTCTGCGATAATCTTGGTGAGACTTCTGTCAGAAGTATGCAGAATCATGGAGATCCCCCTTTGCGAGCTATTTAATGCGAGAAACGCGTTATCTGGTTGTTTTCACCACTCCACAGTACGTTTGACATGCAGAACCGGAAATATCTTGGTTTCGGTCGGGTTTCAAGATGAGATATGCATTTTCTACGATAATCTTGGTGAGACTTCTGTCACAAGTATGCAGAATCTTCGAGAACGCTCTTTTCGAGCTACTTAATGCGAGAAACACGTTTTCTGGTGTTTTCACCACTCCACAGTACGTTTGATGTGCACAACCGGAGATAACTTGGTTTTCGTGAGGTTTTCAAGCTGAGATATGAATTTTCTGCGATAATCTTGGTGAGACTTCTGTCAGAAGTATGCAGAATCATGGAGATCCCCCTTTGCGAGCTATTTAATGCGAGAAACACGTTATCTGGTGTTTTCACCACTCCACAGTACGTTTGATGTGCAGAACCGGAGATAACTTGGTTTTCGTGAGGTTTCAAGATGAGATATTGATTTTCTGCGATAATCTTGGTGATACTTTAGTCAGAAGTATGCAGAATCATCTAGATCGCTCTTTTCGAGCTATTTAATGCGATAAAACAAGTTTTCTGGTGTTTTCCAGATTCCACAGTGCGTTTTATATGCAGAACCGGCGATATCTTGATTTTCGTGGTGTTTCCAGCTGAGATATGCATTTTCGGCGATAATCTTGGTGTGTCTTCTGTCACAAGTATGCAGAATCTTCGAGGACGCTCTTTTCGAGCTACTTAATGTGAGAAACACGTTTTCTGGGGTTTTCACCACTCCACAGTGCGTTGGATATGCAGAACAGCAGATATTTTGGTTTTCGTGGGGTTTTAAGCTGAGATATGCATTTCCTGCGATAATCTTGGTGAGACTTCTGTCCGAAGTATGCAGAATCATCGAGAACGCTCGTTTCGAGCTACTTAATGCGAGAAACACGTTATCTGGTGTTTTCACCACTCCATAGTGCGTTTGATATGCAGAACCAGCGATATCTTGGCTTTCGTGGTGTTTCAAGCTGAGATATGCATTTTTTACGATAATCTTGTTGAGACTTCTGTCCGAAGTATGAAGCATCATCGAGATCGCTCTATTCGAGCTATTTAATGCGAGAAACAAGTTTTCTGGGGTTTTCACCACTCCACAGTGCGTTTGATATGTAGAGCCGCCGATAACTTGGTTTTCGTGAGGTTTCAAGCTGACATATGGATTTCCTGCGATAATCTTGGTGAGACTTCTGTCCGAAGTATGCAGAATCATCGAGAACGCTCGTTTCGAGCTGCTTAATGCAAGAAACACGTTTTCTGGTGTTTTCGCCACTCCACAGTGCGTCTGATATGCAGAACCGGCGATATCTTGATTTTCGTGAGATTTCATGCTGTGATATGCATTTTCTGCGACAATCTTGGTGAGTCTTCTGTCAGAAGTATGCAGAATCATCTAGATCGCTCTTTTCGAGCTATTTAATGCGAGAAACACGTTTTCTGGTGTATTCACCACTCCACAGTACGATTGACATGCAGAACCGGCGAAATCATGCTTTTCGTGGGTTTTCAAGCTGAGATGTGAATTTTCTGCGATAATCTTGGTGAGACTTCTGTCAGAAGTATGCAGAATCATCGGGATCGCTCTTTTCGAGCTATTTAATGCGAGAAACACGTTATCTGGTTGTTTTCACCACTCCACAGTACGTTTGACATGCAGAACCGGAAATATCTTGGTTTCGGTCGGGTTTCAAGATGAGATATGCATTTTCTACGATAATCTTGGTGAGACTTCTGTCACAAGTATGCAGAATCCTCCAGAACGCTCTTTTCGAGCTACTTAATGCGAGAAACACGTTTTCTGGTATTTCACCACTCCACAGAACGTTTGATGTGCACAACCGGAGATAACTTGGTTTTCGTGAGGTTTTCAAGCTGAGATATGAATTTTCTGCGATAATCTTGGTGAGACTTCTGTCAGAAGTATGCAGAATCATGGAGATCCCTCTTTGCGAGCTATTTAATGCGAGAAACACGTTATCTGGTGTTTTCACCACTCCACAGTACGTTTGACATGCAGAACCGGAAATATCTTGGTTTCGGTCGGGTTTCAAGATGAGATATGCATTTTCTACGATAATCTTGGTGAGACTTCTGTCACAAGTATGCAGAATCTTCGAGAACGCTCTTTTCGAGCTACTTAATGCGAGAAACACGTTTTCTGGTGTTTTCACCACTCCACAGTACGTTTGATGTGCACAACCGGAGATAACTTGGTTTTCGTGAGGTTTTCAAGCTGAGATATGAATTTTCTGCGATAATCTTGGTGAGACTTCTGTCAGAAGTATGCAGAATCATGGAGATCCCCCTTTGCGAGCTATTTAATGCGAGAAACACGTTATCTGGTGTTTTCACCACTCCACAGTGCGTTTGATATGCAGTACCAGCGACATCTTGGTTTTCGTGGGGTTTCAAGCTGAGATATGCATTTTCTGCGATAATCATGGTGAGACTTCTGTCCGAAGTATGCTGAATCATCGAGATCGCTCTTTTCGAGCTAGTTAGTGCGAGAAACACGTTATCTGGTGTTTTCACCACTCCACAGTACGTTTGACATGCAGAACCGGAAATATCTTGGTTTCGGTCGGGTTTCAAGATGAGATATGCATTTTCTACGATAATCTTGGTGAGACTTCTGTCACAAGTATGCAGAATCTTCGAGAACGCTCTTTTCGAGGTACTTAATGCGAGAAACACGTTTTCTGGTGTTTTCACCACTCCACAGTACGTTTGATGTGCACAACCGGAGATAACTTGGTTTTCGTGAGGTTTTCAAGCTGAGATATGAATTTTCTGCGATAATCTTGGTGAGACTTCTGTCAGAAGTATGCAGAATCATGGAGATCCCCCTTTGCGAGCTATTTAATGCGAGAAACGCGTTATCTGGTGTTTTCACCACTCCACAGTACGTTTGATGTGCAGAACCGGAGATATTTTGGTTTTCGTGGGGTTTTAAGCTGAGATATGCATTTCCTGCGATAATCTTGATGAGACTTCTGTCCGAAGTATGCAGAATCATCGAGAACGCTCGTTTCGAGCTACTTAATGCGAGAAACACGTTATCTGGTGTTTTCACCACTCCATAGTGCGTTTGATATGCAGAACCAGCGATATCTTGGTTTTCGTGGGGTTTCAAGCTGAGATATGCACTTTTTACGACAATCTTGGTGAGACTTCTGTCAGAAGTATGCAGAATCATCGAGATCCCTCTTTGCGAGCTATTTAATGCGAGAAACACGTTATCTGGTGTTTTCACCACTCCGCAGTACGTTTGATGTGCAGAACCGGAGACAACTTGGTTTTCGTGAGGTTTCAAGCTGAGATATGCATTTTCTGCGATACTCTTGGTGAGACTTCTGTCAGAAGTATGCAGAATCTTCGAGATCGCACTTTTCGAGCTATTTAATGCGAGAAACACGTTATCTGGTGTTTTCACCACTCCACAGTGCGTTTGATATGCAGTACCAGCGACATCTTGGTTTTCGTGGGGTTTCAAGCTGAGATATGCATTTTCTGCGATAATCTTGGTGAGACTTCTGTCCGAAGTATGCTGAATCATCGAGATCGCTCTTTTCGAGCTAGTTAGTGCGAGAAACACGTTATCTGGTGTTTTCACCACTCCACAGTGCGTTTGATATGCAGAACAGTAGATATCTTGGTTTTCGTGGGGTTTCAAGCGGAGATATGCATTTTCTACGATAATCTTGGTGAGACTTTACTCAGAAGTATGCAGAATCATCTAGATCGCTCTTTTCGAGCTATTTAATGCGGTAAAACAAGTTTTCTGGTGTTTTCCAGATTCCACAGTGCGTTTTATATGCAGTACCAGCGACATCTTGGTTTTCGTGGGCTTTCAAGCTGAGATATGTATTTTCTGCGATAATCTTGGTGAGACTTCTGTCCGAAGTATGCTGAATCATCGAGATCGCTCTTTTCGAGCTAGTTAGTGCGAGAAACACGTTATCTGGTGTTTTCACCACTCCACAGTGCGTTTGATATGCAGAACAGTAGATATCTTGGTTTTCGTGGGGTTTCAAGCTGAGATATGCATTTTCTACGACAATCTTGGTGAGACTTCTGTCACAAGTATGCAGAATCTTCCAGGACGCTCTTTTCGAGCTACTTAATGCGTGAAACACGTTTTCTGGTGTTTTCACCACTCCACAGTACGTTTGATGTGCAGAGCCGGCGATATCTTGATTTTCGTGAGATTTCATGCTGTGATATGCATTTTCTGCGACAATCTTGGTGAGTCTTCTGTCAGAAGTATGCAGAATCATCTAGATCGCTCTTTTCGAGCTATTTAATGCGAGAAACACGTTTTCTGGTGTATTCACCACTCCACAGTACGATTGACATGCAGAACCGGCGAAATCTTGCTTTTCGTGGGTTTTCAAGCTGAGATGTGAATTTTCTGCGATAATCTTGGTGAGACTTCTGTCAGAAGTATGCAGAATCATCGGGGTCGCTCTTTTCGAGCTATTTAATGCGAGAAACACGTTATCTGGTTGTTTTCACCACTCCACAGTACGTTTGACATGCAGAACCGGAAATATCTTGGTTTCGGTCGGGTTTCAAGATGAGATATGCATTTTCTACGATAATCTTGGTGAGACTTCTGTCACAATTATGCAGAATCTTCGAGAACGCTCTTTTCGAGCTACTTAATGCGAGAAACACGTTTTCTGGTGTTTTCACCACTCCACAGTACGTTTGATGTGCACAACCGGAGATAACTTGGTTTTCGTGAGGTTTTCAAGCTGAGATATGAATTTTCTGCGATAATCTTGGTGAGACTTCTGTCAGAAGTATGCAGAATCATGGAGATCCCTCTTTGCGAGCTATTTAATGCGAGAAACACGTTATCTGGTGTTTTCACCACTCCGCAGTACGTTTGATGTGCAGAACCGGAGATAACTTGGTTTTCGTGAGGTTTCAAGATGAGATATGGATTTTCTGCGATAATCTTGGTGATACTTTAGTCAGAAGTATGCAGAATCATCTAGATCGCTCTTTTCGAGCTATTTAATGCGATAAAACAAGTTTTCTGGTGTTTTCCAGATTCCACAGTGCGTTTTATATGCAGAACCGGCGATATCTTGATTTTCGTGGTGTTTCCAGCTGAGATATGCATTTTTGGCGATAATCTTGGTGTGTCTTCTGCCAGAGGTATGCAGAATCATCGAGATCCCTCTTTTCGAGCTATTTAATGCGAGAAACACGTATTCTGGTGTATTCACCACTCCACAGTACGTTTGATGTGCAGAAACCGGAGATAACTTGGTTTTCGTGAGGTTTCAAGGTGAGATATGAATTTTCTGCGATACTCTTGGTGAGACTTCTGTCAGAAGTATGCAGAAGCTTCGAGAACGCTCTTTTCGAGCTGCTTAATGCGAGAATCACGTTTTCTGGTGTTTTCACCACTCCACAGTACGTTTGATGTGCAGAACCGGAGATAACTTGGTGTTCGTGAGGTTTCAAGCTGACATATGGATTTTCTGATATAATCTTGGTGACACTTTAGTCAGAAGTATGCAGAATCATCTAGATCGCTCTTTTCGACCTATTTAATGCGATAATACAAGTTTTCTGGTGTTTTCCAGATTCCACAGTGCGTTTTATATGCAGAACCGGCGATATCTTGATTTTCGGGGTGTTTCCAGCTGAGATATGCATTTTCGGCGATAATCTTGGTGTGTCTTCTGTCAGAGGTATGCAGAATCATCGAGATCCCTCTTTTCGAGCTATTTAATGCGAGAAACACGTTTTCTGGTGTATTCACCACTCCACAGTGCGTTTGATATGCAGAACCGGCGATATCTTGATTTTCGTGAGATTTCATGCTGTGATATGCATTTTCTGCGACAATCTTGGTGAGTCTTCTGTCAGAAGTATGCAGAATGATCTAGATCGCTCTTTTCGAGCTATTTAATGCAAGAAACACGTTTTATGGTGTTTGCACCACCCCACAGTGCGTTTGATATGCAGAACCGGCGACATCTTGATTTTCGTGATGTTTCTAGCTGAGATACGCATTTTCTGCTATAATATTGGTGAGACTTCAGTCAGAAGTATGCAGAATCATCTAGCTCGCTCGATTCGAGCTATTTAATGCGAAAAAACAAGTTCTCTGGTGTTTTGAACACTCCACAGTGCGTTTGATATGTAGAGCCGCCGATAACTTGGTTTTCGTGAGGTTTCAAGCTGACATATGGATTTTCTGCGATAATCTTGGTGAGTCTTCTGTCAGAAGTATGCAGAATGATCTAGATCGCTCTTTTCGAGCTATTTAATGCAAGAAACACGTTTTCTGGTGTTTTCGCCACTCCACAGTGCGTCTGATATGCAGAACCGGCGAAATCTTGCTTTTCGTGGGTTTTCAAGCTGAGATGTGAATTTTCTGCGATAATCTTGGTGAGACTTCTGTCAGAAGTATGCAGAATCATCGGGATCGCTCTTTTCGAGCTATTTAATGCGAGAAACACGTTATCTGGTTGTTTTCACCACTCCACAGTACGTTTGACATGCAGAACCGGAAATATCTTGGTTTCGGTCGGGTTTCAAGATGAGATATGCATTTTCTACGATAATCTTGGTGAGACTTCTGTCACAAGTATGCAGAATCTTCGAGAACGCTCTTTTCGAGCTACTTAATGCGAGAAACACGTTTTCTGGTGTTTTCACCACTCCACAGTACGTTTGATGTGCACAACCGGAGATAACTTGGTTTTCGTGAGGTTTTCAAGCTGAGATATGAATTTTCTGCGATAATCTTGGTGAGACTTCTGTCAGAAGTATGCAGAATCATGGAGATCCCCCTTTGCGAGCTATTTAATGCGAGAAACACGTTATCTGGTGTTTTCACCACTCCACAGTACGTTTGATGTGCAGAACCGGAGATAACTTGGTTTTCGTGAGGTTTCAAGATGAGATATTGATTTTCTGCGATAATCTTGGTGATACTTTAGTCAGAAGTATGCAGAATCATCTAGATCGCTCTTTTCGAGCTATTTAATGCGATAAAACAAGTTTTCTGGTGTTTTCCAGATTCCACAGTGCGTTCTATATGCAGAACCGGCGATATCTTGATTTTCGTGGTGTTTCCAGCTGAGATATGCATTTTCGGCGATAATCTTGGTGTGTCTTCTGTCACAAGTATGCAGAATCTTCGAGGACGCTCTTTTCGAGCTACTTAATGCGAGAAACACGTTTTCTGGGGTTTTCACCACTCCACAGTGCGTTGGATATGCAGAACAGCAGATATTTTGGTTTTCGTGGGGTTTTAAGCTGAGATATGCATTTCCTGCGATAATCTTGGTGAGACTTCTGTCCGAAGTATGCAGAATCATCGAGAACGCTCGTTTCGAGCTACTTAATGCGAGAAACACGTTATCTGGTGTTTTCACCACTCCATAGTGCGTTTGATATGCAGAACCAGCGATATCTTGGCTTTCGTGGTGTTTCAAGCTGAGATATGCATTTTTTACGATAATCTTGTTGAGACTTCTGTCCGAAGTATGAAGCATCATCGAGATCGCTCTATTCGAGCTATTTAATGCGAGAAACAAGTTTTCTGGTGTTTTCACCACTCCACAGTGCGTTTGATATGTAGAGCCGCCGATAACTTGGTTTTCGTGAGGTTTCAAGCTGACATATGGATTTCCTGCGATAATCTTGGTGAGACTTCTGTCCGAAGTATGCAGAATCATCGAGAACGCTCGTTTCGAGCTGCTTAATGCAAGAAACACGTTTTCTGGTGTTTTCGCCACTCCACAGTGCGTCTGATATGCAGAACCGGCGATATCTTGATTTTCGTGAGATTTCATGCTGTGATATGCATTTTCTGCGACAATCTTGGTGAGTCTTCTGTCAGAAGTATGCAGAATCATCTAGATCGCTCTTTTCGAGCTATTTAATGCGAGAAACACGTTTTCTGGTGTATTCACCACTCCACAGTACGATTGACATGCAGAACCGGCGAAATCATGCTTTTCGTGGGTTTTCAAGCTGAGATGTGAATTTTCTGCGATAATCTTGGTGAGACTTCTGTCAGAAGTATGCAGAATCATGGAGATCCCTCTTTGCGAGCTATTTAATGCGAGAAACACGTTATCTGGTGTTTTCACCACTCCACAGTACGTTTGACATGCAGAACCGGAAATATCTTGGTTTCGGTCGGGTTTCAAGATGAGATATGCATTTTCTACGATAATCTTGGTGAGACTTCTGTCACAAGTATGCAGAATCTTCCAGAACGCTCTTTTCGAGCTACTTAATGCGAGAAACACGTTTTCTGGTATTTCACCACTCCACAGAACGTTTGATGTGCACAACCGGAGATAACTTGGTTTTCGTGAGGTTTTCAAGCTGAGATATGAATTTTCTGCGATAATCTTGGTGAGACTTCTGTCAGAAGTATGCAGAATCATGGAGATCCCTCTTTGCGAGCTATTTAATGCGAGAAACACGTTATCTGGTGTTTTCACCACTCCACAGTACGTTTGACATGCAGAACCGGAAATATCTTGGTTTCGGTCGGGTTTCAAGATGAGATATGCATTTTCTACGATAATCTTGGTGAGACTTCTGTCACAAGTATGCAGAATCTTCGGGAACGCTCTTTTCGAGCTACTTAATGCGAGAAACACGTTTTCTGGTATTTTCACCACTCCACAGTACGTTTGATGTGCACAACCGGAGATAACTTGGTTTTCGTGAGGTTTTCAAGCTGAGATATGAATTTTCTGCGATAATCTTGGTGAGACTTCTGTCAGAAGTATGCAGAATCATGGAGATCCCCCTTTGCGAGCTATTTAATGCGAGAAACACGTTATCTGGTGTTTTCACCACTCCACTGTACGTTTGATGTGCAGAACCGGAGATAACTTGGTTTTCGTGAGGTTTCAAGATGAGATATTGATTTTCTGCGATAATCTTGGTGATACTTTAGTCAGAAGTATGCAGAATCATCTAGATCGCTCTTTCCGAGCTATTTAATGCGATAAAACAAGTTTTCTGGCGTTTTCCAGATTCCACAGTGCGTTTTATATGCAGAACCGGCGATATCTTGATTTTCGTGGTGTTTCCAGCTGAGATATGCATTTTCGGCGATAATCTTGGTGAGACTTCTGTCCGAAGTATGCTGAATCATCGACATCGCTTGTTTCGAGCTATTTAATGCGAGAAACACGTTATCTGGTGTTTTCACCACTCCACAGTGCGTATGATATGCAGAACCGGCGATATCTTGGTTTTCGTGGGGTTTCAAGCTGAGATATGCATTTTCTGCGATAATCTTGGTGAGACTTCTGTCAGAAGTATGCAGAATCATCGAGATCCCTCTTTGCGAGCTATTTAATGCGAGAAACACGTTATCTGGTGTTTTCACCACTCTGCAGTACGTTTGATGTGCAGAACCGGAGACAACTTGGTTTTCGTGAGGTTTCAAGCTGAGATATGCATTTTCTGCGATACTCTTGGTGAGACTTCTGTCAGAAGTATGCAGAATCTTCGAGATCGCACTTTTCGAGCTATTTAATGCGAGAAACACGTTATCTGGTGGTTTCACCACTCCACAGTGCGTTTGATATGCAGTACCAGCGACATCTTGGTTTTCGTGGGGTTTCAAGCTGAGATATGCATTTTCTGCGATAATCTTGGTGAGACTTCTGTCCGAAGTATGCTGAATCATCGAGATCGCTCTTTTCGAGCTAGTTAGTGCGAGAAACACGTTATCTGGTGTTTTCACCACTCCACAGTACGTTTGACATGCAGAACCGGAAATATCTTGGTTTCGGTCGGGTTTCAAGATGAGATATGCATTTTCTACGATAATCTTGGTGAGACTTCTGTCACAAGTATGCAGAATCTTCGAGAACGCTCTTTTCGAGGTACTTAATGCGAGAAACACGTTTTCTGGTGTTTTCACCACTCCACAGTACGTTTGATGTGCACAACCGGAGATAACTTGGTTTTCGTGAGGTTTTCAAGCTGAGATATGAATTTTCTGCGATAATCTTGGTGAGACTTCTGTCAGAAGTATGCAGAATCATGGAGATCCCCCTTTGCCAGCTATTTAATGCGAGAAACGCGTTATCTGGTGTTTTCACCACTCCACAGTACGTTTGATGTGCAGAACCGGAGATATTTTGGTTTTCGTGGGGTTTTAAGCTGAGATATGCATTTCCTGCGATAATCTTGGTGAGACTTCTGTCCGAAGTATGCAGAATCATCGAGAACGCTCGTTTCGAGCTACTTAATGCGAGAAACACGTTATCTGGTGTTTTCACCACTCCATAGTGCGTTTGATATGCAGAACCAGCGATATCTTGGTTTTCGTGGGGTTTCAAGCTGAGATATGCACTTTTTACGACAATCTTGGTGAGACTTCTGTCCGAAGTATGCTGAATCATCGACATCGCTTGTTTCGAGCTATTTAATGCGAGAAACACGTTATCTGGTGTTTTCACCACTCCACAGTGCGTATGATATGCAGAACCGGCGATATCTTGGTTTTCGTGGGGTTTCAAGCTGAGATATGCATTTTCTGCGATAATCTTGGTGAGACTTCTGTCAGAAGTATGCAGAATCATCGAGATCCCTCTTTGCGAGCTATTTAATGCGAGAAACACGTTATCTGGTGTTTTCACCACTCCGCAGTACGTTTGATGTGCAGAACCGGAGACAACTTGGTTTTCGTGAGGTTTCAAGCTGAGATATGCATTTTCTGCGATACTCTTGGTGAGACTTCTGTCAGAAGTATGCAGAATCTTCGAGATCGCACTTTTCGAGCTATTTAATGCGAGAAACACGTTATCTGGTGTTTTCACCACTCCACAGTGCGTTTGATATGCAGTACCAGCGACATCTTGGTTTTCGTGGGGTTTCAAGCTGAGATATGCATTTTCTGCGATAATCTTGGTGAGACTTCTGTCCGAAGTATGCTGAATCATCGAGATCGCTCTTTTCGAGCTAGTTAGTGCGAGAAACACGTTATCTGGTGTTTTCACCACTCCACAGTGCGTTTGATATGCAGAACAGTAGATATCTTGGTTTTCGTGGGGTTTCAAGCGGAGATATGCATTTTCTACATTAATCTTGGTGAGACTTTACTCAGAAGTATGCAGAATCATCTAGATCGCTCTTTTCGAGCTATTTAATGCGATAAAACAAGTTTTCTGGTGTTTTCACCACTCCATAGTGCGTTTGATATGCAGAACCAGCGATATCTTGGCTTTCGTGGTGTTTCAAGCTGAGATATGCATTTTTTACGATAATCTTGTTGAGACTTCTGTCCGAAGTATGAAGCATCATCGAGATCGCTCTATTCGAGCTATTTAATGCGAGAAACAAGTTTTCTGGGGTTTTCACCACTCCACAGTGCGTTTGATATGTAGAGCCGCCGATAACTTGGTTTTCGTGAGGTTTCAAGCTGACATATGGATTTCCTGCGATAATCTTGGTGAGACTTCTGTCCGAAGTATGCAGAATCATCGAGAACGCTCGTTTCGAGCTGCTTAATGCAAGAAACACGTTTTCTGGTGTTTTCGCCACTCCACAGTGCGTCTGATATGCAGAACCGGCGATATCTTGATTTTCGTGAGATTTCATGCTGTGATATGCATTTTCTGCGACAATCTTGGTGAGTCTTCTGTCAGAAGTATGCAGAATCATCTAGATCGCTCTTTTCGAGCTATTTAATGCGAGAAACACGTTTTCTGGTGTATTCACCACTCCACAGTACGATTGACATGCAGAACCGGCGAAATCATGCTTTTCGTGGGTTTTCAAGCTGAGATGTGAATTTTCTGCGATAATCTTGGTGAGACTTCTGTCAGAAGTATGCAGAATCATCGGGATCGCTCTTTTCGAGCTATTTAATGCGAGAAACACGTTATCTGGTTGTTTTCACCACTCCACAGTACGTTTGACATGCAGAACCGGAAATATCTTGGTTTCGGTCGGGTTTCAAGATGAGATATGCATTTTCTACGATAATCTTGGTGAGACTTCTGTCACAAGTATGCAGAATCTTCCAGAATGCTCTTTTCGAGCTACTTAATGCGAGAAACACGTTTTCTGGTATTTCACCACTCCACAGAACGTTTGATGTGCACAACCGGAGATAACTTGGTTTTCGTGAGGTTTTCAAGCTGAGATATGAATTTTCTGCGATAATCTTGGTGAGACTTCTGTCAGAAGTATGCAGAATCATGGAGATCCCTCTTTGCGAGCTATTTAATGCGAGAAACACGTTATCTGGTGTTTTCACCACTCCACAGTACGTTTGACATGCAGAACCGGAAATATCTTGGTTTCGGTCGGGTTTCAAGATGAGATATGCATTTTCTACGATAATCTTGGTGAGACTTCTGTCACAAGTATGCAGAATCTTCGGGAACGCTCTTTTCGAGCTACTTAATGCGAGAAACACGTTTTCTGGTGTTTTCACCACTCCACAGTACGTTTGATGTGCACAACCGGAGATAACTTGGTTTTCGTGAGGTTTTCAAGCTGAGATATGCATTTTCTGCGATAATCTTGGTGAGACTTCTGTCAGAAGTATGCAGAATCATCGAGATCCCTCTTTGCGAGCTATTTAATGCGAGAAACACGTTATCTGGTGTTTTCACCACTCCGCAGTACGTTTGATGTGCAGAACCGGAGACAACTTGGTTTTCGTGAGGTTTCAAGCTGAGATATGCATTTTCTGCGATACTCTTGGTGAGACTTCTGTCAGAAGTATGCAGAATCTTCGAGATCGCACTTTTCGAGCTATTTAATGCGAGAAACACGTTATCTGGTGGTTTCACCACTCCACAGTGCGTTTGATATGCAGTACCAGCGACATCTTGGTTTTCGTGGGGTTTCAAGCTGAGATATGCATTTTCTGCGATAATCTTGGTGAGACTTCTGTCCGAAGTATGCTGAATCATCGAGATCGCTCTTTTCGAGCTAGTTAGTGCGAGAAACACGTTATCTGGTGTTTTCACCACTCCACAGTACGTTTGACATGCAGAACCGGAAATATCTTGGTTTCGGTCGGGTTTCAAGATGAGATATGCATTTTCTACGATAATCTTGGTGAGACTTCTGTCACAAGTATGCAGAATCTTCGAGAACGCTCTTTTCGAGGTACTTAATGCGAGAAACACGTTTTCTGGTGTTTTCACCACTCCACAGTACGTTTGATGTGCACAACCGGAGATAACTTGGTTTTCGTGAGGTTTTCAAGCTGAGATATGAATTTTCTGCGATAATCTTGGTGAGACTTCTGTCAGAAGTATGCAGAATCATGGAGATCCCCCTTTGCCAGCTATTTAATGCGAGAAACGCGTTATCTGGTGTTTTCACCACTCCACAGTACGTTTGATGTGCAGAACCGGAGATATTTTGGTTTTCGTGGGGTTTTAAGCTGAGATATGCATTTCCTGCGATAATCTTGGTGAGACTTCTGTCCGAAGTATGCAGAATCATCGAGAACGCTCGTTTCGAGCTACTTAATGCGAGAAACACGTTATCTGGTGTTTTCACCACTCCATAGTGCGTTTGATATGCAGAACCAGCGATATCTTGGTTTTCGTGGGGTTTCAAGCTGAGATATGCACTTTTTACGACAATCTTGGTGAGACTTCTGTCCGAAGTATGCTGAATCATCGACATCGCTTGTTTCGAGCTATTTAATGCGAGAAACACGTTATCTGGTGTTTTCACCACTCCACAGTGCGTATGATATGCAGAACCGGCGATATCTTGGTTTTCGTGGGGTTTCAAGCTGAGATATGCATTTTCTGCGATAATCTTGGTGAGACTTCTGTCAGAAGTATGCAGAATCATCGAGATCCCTCTTTGCGAGCTATTTAATGCGAGAAACACGTTATCTGGTGTTTTCACCACTCCGCAGTACGTTTGATGTGCAGAACCGGAGACAACTTGGTTTTCGTGAGGTTTCAAGCTGAGATATGCATTTTCTGCGATACTCTTGGTGAGACTTCCGTCAGAAGTATGCAGAATCTTCGAGATCGCACTTTTCGAGCTATTTAATGCGAGAAACACGTTATCTGGTGTTTTCACCACTCCACAGTGCGTTTGATATGCAGTACCAGCGACATCTTGGTTTTCGTGGGGTTTCAAGCTGAGATATGCATTTTCTGCGATAATCTTGGTGAGACTTCTGTCCGAAGTATGCTGAATCATCGAGATCGCTCTTTTCGAGCTAGTTAGTGCGAGAAACACGTTATCTGGTGTTTTCACCACTCCACAGTGCGTTTGATATGCAGAACAGTAGATATCTTGGTTTTCGTGGGGTTTCAAGCGGAGATATGCATTTTCTACGATAATCTTGGTGAGACTTTACTCAGAAGTATGCAGAATCATCTAGATCGCTCTTTTCGAGCTATTTAATGCGATAAAACAAGTTTTCTGGTGTTTTCACCACTCCATAGTGCGTTTGATATGCAGAACCAGCGATATCTTGGCTTTCGTGGTGTTTCAAGCTGAGATATGCATTTTTTACGATAATCTTGTTGAGACTTCTGTCCGAAGTATGAAGCATCATCGAGATCGCTCTATTCGAGCTATTTAATGCGAGAAACAAGTTTTCTGGGGTTTTCACCACTCCACAGTGCGTTTGATATGTAGAGCCGCCGATAACTTGGTTTTCGTGAGGTTTCAAGCTGACATATGGATTTCCTGCGATAATCTTGGTGAGACTTCTGTCCGAAGTATGCAGAATCATCGAGAACGCTCGTTTCGAGCTGCTTAATGCAAGAAACACGTTATCTGGTGTTTTCACCACTCCACAGTGCGTATGATATGCAGAACCGGCGATATCTTGGTTTTCGTGGGGTTTCAAGCTGAGATATGCATTTTCTGCGATAATCTTGGTGAGACTTCTGTCAGAAGTATGCAGAATCATCGAGATCCCTCTTTGCGAGCTATTTAATGCGAGAAACACGTTATCTGGTGTTTTCACCACTCCGCAGTACGTTTGATGTGCAGAACCGGAGACAACTTGGTTTTCGTGAGGTTTCAAGCTGAGATATGCATTTTCTGCGATACTCTTGGTGAGACTTCTGTCAGAAGTATGCAGAATCTTCGAGATCGCACTTTTCGAGCTATTTAATGCGAGAAACACGTTATCTGGTGGTTTCACCACTCCACAGTGCGTTTGATATGCAGTACCAGCGACATCTTGGTTTTCGTGGGGTTTCAAGCTGAGATATGCATTTTCTGCGATAATCTTGGTGAGACTTCTGTCCGAAGTATGCTGAATCATCGAGATCGCTCTTTTCGAGCTAGTTAGTGCGAGAAACACGTTATCTGGTGTTTTCACCACTCCACAGTACGTTTGACATGCAGAACCGGAAATATCTTGGTTTCGGTCGGGTTTCAAGATGAGATATGCATTTTCTACGATAATCTTGGTGAGACTTCTGCCACAAGTATGCAGAATCTTCGAGAACGCTCTTTTCGAGGTACTTAATGCGAGAAACACGTTTTCTGGTGTTTTCACCACTCCACAGTACGTTTGATGTGCACAACCGGAGATAACTTGGTTTTCGTGAGGTTTTCAAGCTGAGATATGAATTTTCTGCGATAATCTTGGTGAGACTTCTGTCAGAAGTATGCAGAATCTTCGAGATCGCACTTTTCGAGCTATTTAATGCGAGAAACACGTTATCTGGTGTTTTCACCACTCCACAGTGCGTTTGATATGCAGTACCAGCGACATCTTGGTTTTCGTGGGGTTTCAAGCTGAGATATGCATTTTCTGCGATAATCTTGGTGAGACATCTGTCCGAAGTATGCTGAATCATCGAGATCGCTCTTTTCGAGCTAGTTAGTGCGAGAAACACGTTATCTGGTGTTTTCACCACTCCACAGTGCGTTTGATATGCAGAACAGTAGATATCTTGGTTTTCGTGGGGTTTCAAGCGGAGATATGCATTTTCTACGATAATCTTGGTGAGACTTTACTCAGAAGTATGCAGAATCATCTAGATCGCTCTTTTCGAGCTATTTAATGCGATAAAACAAGTTTTCTGGTGTTTTCACCACTCCATAGTGCGTTTGATATGCAGAACCAGCGATATCTTGGCTTTCGTGGTGTTTCAAGCTGAGATATGCATTTTTTACGATAATCTTGTTGAGACTTCTGTCCGAAGTATGAAGCATCATCGAGATCGCTCTATTCGAGCTATTTAATGCGAGAAACAAGTTTTCTGGGGTTTTCACCACTCCACAGTGCGTTTGATATGTAGAGCCGCCGATAACTTGGTTTTCGTGAGGTTTCAAGCTGACATATGGATTTCCTGCGATAATCTTGGTGAGACTTCTGTCCGAAGTATGCAGAATCATCGAGAACGCTCGTTTCGAGCTGCTTAATGCAAGAAACACGTTTTCTGGTGTTTTCGCCACTCCACAGTGCGTCTGATATGCAGAACCGGCGATATCTTGATTTTCGTGAGATTTCATGCTGTGATATGCATTTTCTGCGACAATCTTGGTGAGTCTTCTGTCAGAAGTATGCAGAATCATCTAGATCGCTCTTTTCGAGCTATTTAATGCGAGAAACACGTTTTCTGGTGTATTCACCACTCCACAGTACGATTGACATGCAGAACCGGCGAAATCATGCTTTTCGTGGGTTTTCAAGCTGAGATGTGAATTTTCTGCGATAATCTTGGTGAGACTTCTGTCAGAAGTATGCAGAATCATGGAGATCCCTCTTTGCGAGCTATTTAATGCGAGAAACACGTTATCTGGTGTTTTCACCACTCCACAGTACGTTTGACATGCAGAACCGGAAATATCTTGGTTTCGGTCGGGTTTCAAGATGAGATATGCATTTTCTACGATAATCTTGGTGAGACTTCTGTCACAAGTATGCAGAATCTTCGGGAACGCTCTTTTCGAGCTACTTAATGCGAGAAACACGTTTTCTGGTGTTTTCACCACTCCACAGTACGTTTGATGTGCACAACCGGAGATAACTTGGTTTTCGTGAGGTTTTCAAGCTGAGATATGAATTTTCTGCGATAATCTTGGTGAGACTTCTGTCAGAAGTATGCAGAATCATGGAGATCCCCCTTTGCGAGCTATTTAATGCGAGAAACACGTTATCTGGTGTTTTCACCACTCCACAGTACGTTTGATGTGCAGAACCGGAGATAACTTGGTTTTCGTGAGGTTTCAAGATGAGATATTGATTTTCTGCGATAATCTTGGTGATACTTTAGTCAGAAGTATGCAGAATCATCTAGATCGCTCTTTTCGAGCTATTTAATGCGATAAAACAAGTTTTCTGGCGTTTTCCAGATTCCACAGTGCGTTTTATATGCAGAACCGGCGATATCTTGATTTTCGTGGTGTTTCCAGCTGAGATATGCATTTTCGGCGATAATCTTGGTGAGACTTCTGTCCGAAGTATGCTGAATCATCGACATCGCTTGTTTCGAGCTATTTAATGCGAGAAACACGTTATCTGGTGTTTTCACCACTCCACAGTGCGTATGATATGCAGAACCGGCGATATCTTGGTTTTCGTGGGGTTTCAAGCTGAGATATGCATTTTCTGCGATAATCTTGGTGAGACTTCTGTCAGAAGTATGCAGAATCATCGAGATCCCTCTTTGCGAGCTATTTAATGCGAGAAACACGTTATCTGGTGTTTTCACCACTCCGCAGTACGTTTGATGTGCAGAACCGGAGACAACTTGGTTTTCGTGAGGTTTCAAGCTGAGATATGCATTTTCTGCGATACTCTTGGTGAGACTTCTGTCAGAAGTATGCAGAATCTTCGAGATCGCACTTTTCGAGCTATTTAATGCGAGAAACACGTTATCTGGTGGTTTCACCACTCCACAGTGCGTTTGATATGCAGTACCAGCGACATCTTGGTTTTCGTGGGGTTTCAAGCTGAGATATGCATTTTCTGCGATAATCTTGGTGAGACTTCTGTCCGAAGTATGCTGAATCATCGAGATCGCTCTTTTCGAGCTAGTTAGTGCGAGAAACACGTTATCTGGTGTTTTCACCACTCCACAGTACGTTTGACATGCAGAACCGGAAATATCTTGGTTTCGGTCGGGTTTCAAGATGAGATATGCATTTTCTACGATAATCTTGGTGAGACTTCTGCCACAAGTATGCAGAATCTTCGAGAACGCTCTTTTCGAGGTACTTAATGCGAGAAACACGTTTTCTGGTGTTTTCACCACTCCACAGTACGTTTGATGTGCACAACCGGAGATAACTTGGTTTTCGTGAGGTTTTCAAGCTGAGATATGAATTTTCTGCGATAATCTTGGTGAGACTTCTGTCAGAAGTATGCAGAATCATGGAGATCCCCCTTTGCCAGCTATTTAATGCGAGAAACGCGTTATCTGGTGTTTTCACCACTCCACAGTACGTTTGATGTGCAGAACCGGAGATATTTTGGTTTTCGTGGGGTTTTAAGCTGAGATATGCATTTCCTGCTATAATCTTGGTGAGACTTCTGTCCGAAGTATGCAGAATCATCGAGAACGCTCGTTTCGAGCTACTTAATGCGAGAAACACGTTATCTGGTGTTTTCACCACTCCATAGTGCGTTTGATATGCAGAACCAGCGATATCTTGGTTTTCGTGGGGTTTCAAGCTGAGATATGCACTTTTTACGACAATCTTGGTGAGACTTCTGTCCGAAGTATGCTGAATCATCGACATCGCTTGTTTCGAGCTATTTAATGCCAGAAACACGTTATCTGGTGTTTTCACCACTCCACAGTGCGTATGATATGCAGAACCGGCGATATCTTGGTTTTCGTGGGGTTTCAAGCTGAGATATGCATTTTCTGCGATAATCTTGGTGAGACTTCTGTCAGAAGTATGCAGAATCATCGAGATCCCTCTTTGCGAGCTATTTAATGCGAGAAACACGTTATCTGGTGTTTTCACCACTCCGCAGTACGTTTGATGTGCAGAACCGGAGACAACTTGGTTTTCGTGAGGTTTCAAGCTGAGATATGCATTTTCTGCGATACTCTTGGTGAGACTTCTGTCAGAAGTATGCAGAATCTTCGAGATCACACTTTTCGAGCTATTTAATGCGAGAAACACGTTATCTGGTGTTTTCACCACTCCACAGTGCGTTTGATATGCAGTACCAGCGACATCTTGGTTTTCGTGGGGTTTCAAGCTGAGATATGCATTTTCTGCGATAATCTTGGTGAGTCTTCTGTCCGAAGTATGCTGAATCATCGAGATCGCTCTTTTCGAGCTAGTTAGTGCGAGAAACACGTTATCTGGTGTTTTCACCACTCCACAGTGCGTTTGATATGCAGAACAGTAGATATCTTGGTTTTCGTGGGGTTTCAAGCTGAGATATGCATTTTCTACGACAATCTTGGTGAGACTTCTGTCACAAGTATGCAGAATCTTCCAGGACGCTCTTTTCGAGCTACTTAATGCGTGAAACACGTTTTCTGGTGTTTTCACCACTCCACAGTACGTTTGATGTGCAGAACCGGAGATAACTTGGTTTTCGTGAGGTTTCAAGCTGAGATATGCATTTTCTGCGATAATCTTGGTGAGACTTTAGTCAGAAGTATGCAGAATCATCTAGATCGCTCTTTTCGAGCTATTTAATGCGATAAAACAAGTTTTCTGGTGTTTTCCAGATTCCACAGTGCGTTTTATATGCAGTACCAGCGACATCTTGGTTTTCGTGGGGTTTCAAGCTGAGATATGCATTTTCGGCGATAATCTTGGTGTGTCTTCTGTCACAAGTATGCAGAATCTTCGAGGACGCTCTTTTCGAGCTACTTAATGCGAGAAACACGTTTTCTGGTGTTTTCACCACTCCACAGTACGTTTGATGTGCAGAACCGGAGATAACTTGGTTTTCGTGAGGTTTCAAGCTGAGATATGCATTTTCTGCGATACTCTTGGTGAGACTTCTGTCAGAAGTATGCAGAATCCTCGAGATCGCACTTTTCGAGCTATTTAATGCGAGAAACACGTTATCTGGTGTTTTCACCACTCCACAGTGCTTTTGATATGCAGTACCAGCGACACCTTGGTTTTCGTGGGGTTTCAAGCTGAGATATGCATTTTCTTCGATAATCTTGGTGAGACTTCTGTCCGAAGTATGCTGAATCATCGAGATCGCTCTTTTCGAGCTAGTTAGTTCGAGAAACACGTTATCTGGTGTTTTCACCACTCCACAGTGCGTTTGATATGCGGAACCGGCGATATCTTGATTTTGGTGGTTTTTCCAGCTGAGATATGCATTTTCTGCGATAATCTTGGTGTTTCATCTATGAGAAGTATGCAGAATCATCGAGAATGCTCTTTTCAAGTTAGTTAATGCGAGAAACACATTTTCTGGTGTTTTCAACATTCCACAGTGCGTCTGATATGCAGAACCGACGATATCTTGGTTTTCGTGGTGTTTCCAGCAGAGATATGCATTTTCTGTGATAATCTTGGTGAGTCTTCTCTCAGAAGTATGCAGAATCATCGAGATCGCTCTATTCGAGCTATTTAATGCGAGTAACACGTTATCTGGTTGTTTTCACCACTCCACAGTGCGTTTGATATGCAGAACCGGCGTCATATTGGTTTTCGTCGGGTTTCAAGCTGAGATATGCATTTTCTGCGATAATATTGGTGAGACTTCAGTCTGAAGTATGCAGAACCATCGATATCGCTCTTTTCGAGCTATTTAATGCGAGAAACACGTTATCTGGTGTATTGACCACTCCACAGTGCGTTTGATATGCGGAACCGGCGATATCTTGATTTTGGTGGTTTTTCCAGCTGAGATATGCATTTTCTGCGATAATCTTGGTGTTTCATCTATGAGAAGTATGCAGAATCATCGAGAATGCTCTTTTCAAGTTAGTTAATGCGAGAAACACATTTTCTGGTGTTTTCAACATTCCACAGTGCGTCTGATATGCAGAACCGACGATATCTTGGTTTTCGTGGTGTTTCCAGCAGAGATATGCATTTTCTGTGATAATCTTGGTGAGTCTTCTCTCAGAAGTATGCAGAATCATCGAGATCGCTCTATTCGAGCTATTTAATGCGAGTAACACGTTATCTGGTTGTTTTCACCACTCCACAGTGCGTTTGATATGCAGAACCGGCGTCATATTGGTTTTCGTCGGGTTTCAAGCTGAGATATGCATTTTCTGCGATAATATTGGTGAGACTTCAGTCTGAAGTATGCAGAACCATCGATATCGCTCTTTTCGAGCTATTTAATGCGAAAAAACAAGTTTTCTGGTGTTTTCACCACTCCACAGTGTGCTTGATATGTAGAGCCGCCGATAACTTGGTTTTCGTGGGGTTTCCAGCTGAAATGAATTTTCTGCGATAATCTTGGTGTTTCATCTATGAGAAGTATGCAGAATCATCGAGAATGCTCTTTTCAAGTTAGTTAATGCGAGAAACACATTTTCTGGTGTTTTCAACATTCCACAGTGCGTCTGATATGCAGAACCGACGATATCTTGGTTTTCGTGGTGTTTCCAGCAGAGATATGCATTTTCTGTGATAATCTTGGTGAGTCTTCTCTCAGAAGTATGCAGAATCATCGAGATCGCTCTATTCGAGCTATTTAATGCGAGAAACACGTTATCTGGTTGTTTTCACCACTCCACAGTGCGTTTGATATGCAGAACCGGCGTCATATTGGTTTTCGTCGGGTTTCAAGCTGAGATATGCATTTTCTGCGATAATATTGGTGAGACTTCAGTCTGAAGTATGCAGAACCATCGATATCGCTCTTTTCGAGCTATTTAATGCGAGAAACACGTTTTCTGGTGTATTGACCACTCCACAGTGCGTTTGATATGCAGAACAGTAGATATCTTGGTTTTCGTGGGGTTTCAAGCTGAGATATGCATTTTCTACGATAATCTTGGTGAGACTTCAGTCAGAAGTATGCAGAATCATCTAGATCCCTCGTTTCGAGCTGTTTAATGCGAAAAAACAAGTTTTCTGGTGTTTTGACCACACCACAGTGCGTTTGATATGCAGAAATGGCGAAATCTTGGTTTTCGTGGGGTTTCAAGCAGAGATATGCATTTTCTGCGATAATCTTGGTGAGACTTCTGCTAGAAGTATGCAGAATCATCGAGATCGCACGTTTCGAGCTATCTAATGCGAGAAACACGTTATCTGGTGTTTTCACCACTCCACAGTTGGTTTGATATGCAGAACCGGCGATATTTTGGTTTTCTTCGGGTTTCAAGCTGAGATATGCATTTTCTACGATAAGCTTGGTGAAACATCTGTCCGAAGTATGCAGAAACGCCGAGAGCGCTCTTTTCGAGCTTTTTAATGCGAGAAACACGTTTTCTGGGGTTTTCACCACTCCACAGTTCGTTGGATATGCAGAAAAGTAGATATCTTGGTTTTCGTGGGGTTTCAAGCAGAGATATGCATTTTCTGCGATAATCTTGGTGAGACTTCAGTTAGAAGTATGCAGAATCATCGAGATCGCACTTTTCGAGCTATCTAATGCGAGAAACACGTTATCTGGTGTTTTCACCACTCCACAGTTGGTTTGATATGCAGAACCGGCGATATTTTGGTTTTCGTCGGGTTTCAAGCTGAGATATGCATTTTCTACGATAATCTTGGTGCAACATCTGTCCGAAGTATGCAGAAACATCGAGAGCGCTCGTTTCGAGCTATTTAATGCGAGAAACTCGTTTTCTGGGGTTTTCACCACTCCACAGTTCGTTGGATATGCAGAACCGGAGATATCTTGGTTTTCGTGGGGTTTCAAGCAGAGATATGCATTTTCTGCGATAATCTTGGTGAGACTTCTGTTAGAAGTATGCAGAATCATCGAGATCGCACTTTTAGAGCCATCTAATGCGAGAAACACGTTATCTGGTGTTTTCACCACTCCACAGTTGGTTTGATATGCAGAACCGGCGTTATTTTGGTTTTCGTCGGGTTTCAAGCTGAGATATGCATTTTCTACGATAATCTTGGTGAAACATCTGTCCGAAGTATGCAGAAACATCGAGAGCGCTCTTTTCGAGCTATTTAATGCGAGAAACTCGTTTTCTGGGGTTTTCACCACTCCACAGTTCGTTGGATATGCAGAACCGGAGATATCTTGGTTTTCGTGGGGTTTCAAGCTGAGATATGCATTTCCTGCGATAATCTTGGTGAGACTTCGGTCCGAAGTATGCTGAATCATCGAGATCGCACTTTTCGAGCTATTTAATGCGAGAAACACGTTCTCTGGTTGTTTTCACAACTCCACAGTTTGTTTGATATGCAGAACCGGCGATATTTTGGATTTCGTCGGGTTTCAAGCTGAGATATGCATTTTCTACGATAATCTTGGTGCAACATCTGTCCGAAGTATGCAGAAACATCGAGAGCGCTCGTTTCGAGCTATTTAATGCGAGAAACTCGTTTTCTGGGGTTTTCACCACTCCACAGTTCGTTGGATATGCAGAACCGGAGATATCTTGGTTTTCGTGGGGTTTCAAGCAGAGATATGCATTTTCTGCGATAATCTTGGTGAGACTTCTGTTAGAAGTATGCAGAATCATCGAGATCGCACTTTTCGAGCCATCTAATGCGAGAAACACGTTATCTGGTGTTTTCACCACTCCACAGTTGGTTTGATATGCAGAACGGGCGTTATTTTGGTTTTCGTCGGGTTTCAAGCTGAGATATGCATTTTCTACGATAATCTTGGTGAAACATCTGTCCGAAGTATGCAGAAACATCGAGAGCGCTCTTTTCGAGCTATTTAATGCGAGAAACTCGTTTTCTGGGGTTTTCACCACTCCACAGTTCGTTGGATATGCAGAACCGGAGATATCTTGGTTTTCGTGGGGTTTCAAGCTGAGATATGCATTTCCTGCGATAATCTTGGTGAGACTTCGGTCCGAAGTATGCTGAATCATCGAGATCGCACTTTTCGAGCTATTTAATGCGAGAAACACGTTCTCTGGTTGTTTTCACAACTCCACAGTTGGTTTGATATGCAGAACCGGCGATATTTTGGATTTCGTCGGGTTTCAAGCTGAGATATGCATTTTCTACGATAATCTTGGTGAAACATCTGTCCGAAGTATGCAGAAACATCGAGAGCGCTCTTTTCGAGCTATTTAATGCGAGAAACTCGTTTTCTGGGGTTTTCACCACTCCACAGTTCGTTGGATATGCAGAAAAGTAGATATCTTGGTTTTCGTGGGGTTTCAAGCAGAGATATGCATTTTCTGCGATAATCTTGGTGAGACTTCTGTTAGAAGTATGCAGAATCATCGAGATCGCACTTTTCGAGCTATCTAATGCGAGAAACACGTTATCTGGTGTTTTCACCACTCCACAGTTGGTTTGATATGCAGAACCGGCGATATTTTGGTTTTCGTCGGGTTTCAAGCTGAGATATGCATTTTCTACGATAATCTTGGTGAAACATCTGTCCGAAGTATGCAGAAACATCGAGAGCGCTCTTTTCGAGCTATTTAATGCGAGAAACTCGTTTTCTGGGGTTTTCACCACTCCACAGTTCGTTGGATATGCAGAACCGGAGATATCTTGGTTTTTGTGGGGTTTCAAGCTGAGATATGTATTTCCTGCGATAATCCTGGTGAGACTTCTGTCCGAAGTATGCTGAATCATCGGGATCGCTCTTTTCGAGCTATTTAATGCGAGAAACACGTTCTCTGGTTCTTTTCACCACTCCACCGTGCGTTTGATGTGCAGAACAGGCGAAATCTTGATTTTCGTGGTGTTTCCAGCTGAGATATGCATTTTGTGCGATAATCTTGGTGGGTCTTTTGTCAGAAGTATGCAGAATCATCTAGATCGCTCTTTTCGAGCTACTTAATGCACGAAACACGTTTTCTGGTGTTTTCACCACTCCACAGTACGTTTGACATGCAGAACCGGAGATATCTTGGTTTCGGTCGGCTTTCAAGCTGAGATATGCACTTTCTACGATAAGCTTGGTGAAACATCTGTCCGAAGTATGCAGAAACGTCAAGAGCGCACTTTTCGAGCTATTTAATGCGAGAAACACGTTTTCTGGGGTATTCACCACTCCACAGTTCCTTGGATATGCAGAACAGTAGATATCTTGGTTTTCGTGGGGTTTCAAGCAGAGATATGCATTTTCTGCGATAATCTTGGTGAGACTTCTGTTAGAAGTATGCAGAATCATCGAGATCGCACTTTTCGAGCTATCTAATGCGAGAAACACGTTATCTGGTGTCTTCACCACTCCACAGTTGGTTTGATATGCAGAACCGGCGATATTTTGGTTTTCGTTGGGTTTCAAGCTGAGATATGCATTTTCTACCATAAGCATGGTGAAACATCTGTCCGAAGTATGCAGAAACGTCGAGAGCGCTCTTTTCGAGCTTTTTAATGCGAGAAACACGGTTTTCTGGGGTTTTCACCACTCCACAGTTCGTTGGATATGCAGAAAAGTAGATATCTTGGTTTTCGTGGGGTTTCAAGCTGAGATATGCATTTCCTGCGATAATCTTGGTGAGACTTCTGTCCGAAGTATGCTGAATCATCGGGATCGCTCTTTTCGAGCTATTTAATGCAAGAAACACGTTCTCTGGTTGTTTTCACCACTCCACTGTGCGTTTGATGTGCAGAACAGGCGATATCTTGATTTTCGTGGTGTTTCCAGCTGAGATATGCATTTTGTGCGATAATCTTGGTGGGTCTTTTGTCAGAAGTATGCAGAACCATCTAGATCGATCTTTTCGAGCTACTTAATGCACGAAACACGTTTTCTGGTGTTTTCACCACTCCACAGTACGTTTGACATGCAGAACCGGAGATATCTTGGTTTCGGTCGGGTTTCAAGCTGAGATATGCATTTTCTACGATAATCTTTGTGAAACAACTGTCCGAAGAATGCAGAAACATCGAGAGCGCTCTTTTCGAGCTATTTAATGCGAGAAACTCGTTTTCTGGGGTTTTCACCACTCCACAGTTCGTTGGATATGCAGAACCGGAGATATTTTGGTTTTCGTGGGGTTTCAAGCAGAGATATGCATTTTCTGCGATAATCTTGGTGAGACTTCTGTCCGAAGTATGCTGAATCATCGGGATCGCTCTTTTCGAGCTATTTAATGCGAAAAACACGTTCTCTGGTTGTTTTCACCACTCCACAGTGCGTTTGATATGCAGAACCGGCAACATCTTGATTTTCGTGAGGTTTCGAGCTGAGATATGCATTTTCTGCGATAATATTGGTGAGACTTCAGTCAGAAGTATGCAGAATCATCTAGATCGCTCTTTTCGATCTACTTAAGGCACGAAACACGTTTTCTGGGGTTTTCACCACTCCACAGTACGTTTGACATGCAGAACCGGCAACATCTTGATTTTCGTGAGGTTTCGAGCTGAGATATGCATTTTTTACGACAATCTTGTTGAGACTTCTGTCCGAAGTATGCAGAATCATCGAGATCGCTCGTTTCGAGCTGCTTAATGCGAGAAACACGTTATCTGGTGTTTTCACCACTCCACGGTGCGTTGGATATGCAGAACCGGAGATATTTTGATTTTCGCCGGGTTTCAAGCTGAGATATGCATTTTCTACGATAAGCTTGGTAAAACATCTGTCCGAAGTATGCAGAAACATCGAGAGCGCTCTTTTCGAGCTATTTAATGCGAGAAACACATTTTCTGGGGTTGTCACCACGCCACAGTTCGTTGGATATGCAGAACAGTAGATATCTTGGTTTTCGTGGGGTTACAAGCTGAGACATGCATTTATCTGCGATAATATTGGTGAGACTTCAGTCAGAAGTATGCAGAATCATCTAGATCGCTCTTTTCGAGCTACTTGATGCACGAAACACGTTTTCTGGTGTTTTCACCACTCCACAGTACGTTTGACATGTAGAACCGGAGATATCTTGGTTTCGGTCGGGTTTCAAGCTGAGAAATGCATTTTCTACCATAATCTTGGTGAGACTTCTGTCAGAATTATGCAGAATCTTCGAGAACGCTCTTTTCGAGCTACCTAATGCGCGAAACACGTTTTCTGGTGTTTTCACCACTCCACAGTGCGTTTGATATGCAGAACCAGCGATATCTTGGTTTTCGTGGCATTTCAAGCTGAGATATGCATTTCCTGCGATAATCTTGGTGAGACTTCTGTCCGAAGTATGCTGAATCATCGAGATCGCTCTTTACGAGCTAGTTAGAGCGAGAAACACGTTATCTGGTGTTTTCACCACTCCACAGTGCGTTTGACATTCAGAACCGGAGATATCTTGGTTTCGGTCGGGTTTCAAGCTGAGATATGCATTTTCTACGATAATCTTGGTGAGACTTCAGTCAGAAGTATGCAGAATCATCTAGATCGCTCTTTTCGAGCTACTTGATGCACGAAACACGTTTTCTGGTGTTTTCACCACTCCACAGTACGTTTGACATGCAGAACCGGAGATATCTTGGTTTCGGTCGGGTTTCAAGCTGAGAAATGCATTTTCTACGATAATCCTGGTGACACTTCTGTCAGAATTATGCAGAATCTTCGAGAACGCTCTTTTCGAGCTACTTAATGCGCGAAACACGTTTTCTGGTGTTTTCACCACTCCACGGAACGTTTGATGTGCAGAACCGGAGATATATCGGTTTTCTTCGGGTTTCAAGCAGAGATATGCATTTTCTACGATTATCTTGGTGAGACTTCTGTTCGAAGTATGCAGAATCATCGAGAACGCGCTTTTCGAGCTATTTACTGCGAGAAACACGTTATCTGGTGTTTTCACCACTCCACAGTGCGTTTGATATGCAGAACCAGCGATATCTTGGTTTTCGTGGCATTTCAAGCTGAGATATGCATTTCCTGCGATAATCTTGGTGAGACTTCTGTCCGAAGTATGCTGAATCATCGAGATCGCTCTTTTCGAGCTAGTTAGAGCGAGAAACACGTTATCTGGTGTTTTCACCACTCCACAGTGCGTTTGACATGCAGAACCGGAGATATCTTGGTTTCGGTCGGGTTTCAAGCTGAGATATGCATTTTCTACGATAATCTTGGTGAGACTTCTGTCAGAAGTATGCAGAAACATCGAGAGCGCTATTTTCGAGCTATTTATTGCGAGAAACACGTTATCTGGTGTTTTCACCACTCCACAGAGCGTTTGATATGCAGAACCAGCGATATCTTGGTTTTCGTGGCATTTCAAGCTGAGATATGCATTTCCTGCGATAATCTTGTTGAGGCTTCTGTCCGAAGTATGAAGAATCATCGAGATCGCTCTATTCGAGCTATTTAATGCGAGAAACACGTTTTCTGGGGTTTTCACCACTCCACAGTGCGTTTGATATGCAGAACCAGCGATATCTTGGTTTTCGTCGGGTTTCAACATGAGATAAGCATTTTCTGCGATAATATTGGTGAGACTTCAGTCAGAAGTATGCAGAATCATTTAGATCGCTCTTTTCGAGCTACTTAATGCACGAAACACGTTTTCTGGTGTTTTCACCACTCCACAGTACGTTTGACATGCAGAACCGGAGATATCTTGGTTTCGGTCGGGTTTGAAGCTGAGAAATGCATTTTCTACGATAATCCTGGTGAGACTTCTGTGAGAATTATGCAGAATCTTCGAGAACGCTCTATTCGAGCTATTTAATGCGAAAAACACGTTTTCTGGGGTTTTCACCACTCCACAGTGCGTTTGATATGCAGAACCAGCGATATCTTGGTTTTCGTGGGGTTTCAAGCTGAGATATGCACTTTTTACGATAATCTTGGTGAGACTTCTGTCCGAAGTATGCTTAATCATAGACATCGCTTGTTTCGAGCTATTTAATGCGAGAAACCCGTTATCTGGTGTTTTCACCACTCCACAGTGCGTATGATATGCAGAACCGGCGATATCTTGGTTTTCGTGGGGTTTCAAGCAGAGATATGCATTTTCTGCGATAATCTTGGTGAGACTTCTGTTAGAAGTATGCAGAATCATCGAGATCGCTCGTTTCGAGCTATTTAATGCGAGAAACACGTTATCTGGTGTTTTCAACACTCCACAGTGCGTTGGATATGCAGAACAGCGGGTATTTTGGTTTTCGTGGGGTTTCAAGCTGAGATATGCATTTCCTGCGATAATCTTGGTGAGACTTCTGTCCGAAGAATGCAGAATCATCGAGAACGCTCGTTTCGAGCTACTTAGTGCGAGAAACACGTTATCTGGTGTTTTCACCACCCCACAGTGCGTTTGATATGCAGAACCAGCGATATCATGGCTTTCGTGGGGTTTCAAGCTGAGATATGCATTTTTTACGATAATCTTGTTGAGACTTCTGTCCGAAGTATGAAGAATCATCGAGATCGCTCTATTCGAGCTATTTAATGCGAGAAACACGTTTTCTGGAGATTTCACCACTCCACAGTGCGTTGGATATGCAGAACAGCAGATATTTTGGTTTTCGTGGGGTTTCAAGCTGAGATATAAATTTCCTGCGATAATCTTGGTGAGACTTCTGTCCGAAGTATGCAGAATCATCGAGAACGCTCGTTTCGAGCTACTTAATGCGAGAAACACGTTATCTGGTGTTTTCACCACTCCACAGTGCGTTTGATATGCAGAACCAGCGATATCTTTGCTTTCGTGGGGTTTAAAGCTGAGATATGCATTTTTTACGATAATCTTGTTGAGACTTCTGTCCGAAGTATGAAGAATCATCGAGATTGCTCTATTCGAGCTATTTAATGCGAAAAACACGTTTTCTGGGGTTTTCACCACTCCACAGTGCGTTTGATATGCAGAACCAGCGATATCTTGGTTTTCGTGGGGTTTCAAGCTGAGATATGCACTTTTTACGATAATCTTGGTGAGACTTCTGTCCGAAGTATGCTTAATCATCGACATCGCTTGTTTCGAGCTATTTAATGCGAGAAACCCGTTATCTGGTGTTTTCACCACTCCACAGTGCGTATGATATGCAGAACAGTACATATCTTGGTTTTCGTGGGGATTCAAGCTGAGATATGCATTTTCCGCGATAATCTTGTTGAGACTTCTGTCCGAAGTATGCAGAATCATCGAGATCGCTCGTTTCGAGCTATTTAATGCGAGAAACACGTTATCTGGTGTTTTCATCACTCCACAGTGCGTTGGATATGCAGAACCGGAGATATTTTGGTTTTCGTCGGGTTTCAAGCTGAGATATGCATTTTCTACGATAAGCTTGGTGAAACATCTGTCCGAAGTATGCAGAAACGTCGAGAGCGCTCTTTTCGAGCTATTTAATGCGAGAAACACGTTATCTGGTGTTTTCACCACTCCACAGTGCGTTTGATATGCAGTGCCAGCGATATCTTGGTTTTCGTGGGGTTTCAGGCTGAGATATGCATTTTTTACGATAATCTTGGTGAGACTTCTGTCCGAAGAATGCAGAATCATCGAGAACGCTCGTTTCGAGCTACTTAGTGCGAGAAACACGTTATCTGGTGTTTTCACCACTCCACAGTGCGTTTGATATGCAGAACCAGCGATATCATGGCTTTCGTGGGGTTTCAAGCTGAGATATGCATTTTTTACGACAATCTTGTTGAGACTTCTGTCCGAAGTATGAAGAATCATCGAGATCGCTCTATTCGAGCTATTTAATGCGAGAAACACGTTTTCTGTGGTTTTCACCACTCCACAGTGCGTTGGATATGCAGAACAGCAGATATTTTGGTTTTCGTGGGGTTTCAAGCTGAGATATGCATTTCCTGCGATAATCTTGGTGAGACTTCTGTCCGAAGTATGCAGAATCATCGAGAACGCTCGTTTCGAGCTACTTAATGCGAGAAACACGTTATCTGGTGTTTTTACCACTCCACAGGGCGTTTGATATGCAGAACCAGCGATATCTTGGCTTTCGTGGGGTTTCAAGCTGAGATATGCATTTCCTGCGATAATCTTGGTGAGACTTCTGTCCGAAGTATGAAGAATCATCGAGATCGCTCTATTCGAGCTATTTAATGCGAAAAACACGTTTTCTGGGGTTTTCACCACTCCACAGTGCGTTTGATATGCAGAACCAGCGATATCTTGGTTTTCGTGGGGTTTCAAGCTGAGATATGCACTTTTTACGATAATCTTGGTGAGACTTCTGTCCGAAGTATGCTTAATCATCGACATCGCTTGTTTCGAGCTATTTAATGCGAGAAACCCGTTATCTGGTGTTTTCACCACTCCACAGTGCGTATGATATGCAGAACAGTACATATCTTGGTTTTCGTGGGGATTCAAGCTGAGATATGCATTTTCTGCGATAATCTTGTTGAGACTTCTGTCCGAAGTATGCAGAATCATCGAGATCGCTCGTTTCGAGCTATTTAATGCGAGAAACACGTTATCTGGTGTTTTCACCACTCCACAGTGCGTTGGATATGCAGAACCGGAGATATTTTGGTTTTCGTCGGGTTTCAAGCTGAGATATGCATTTTCTACGATAAGCTTGGTGAAACATCTGTCCGAAGTATGCAGAAACGTCGAGAGCGCTCTTTTCGAGCTATTTAATGCGCGAAACACGTTATCTGGTGTTTTCACCACTCCACAGTGCGTATGATATGCAGAACCGGCGATATCTTGGTTTTCGTGGGGTTTCAAGCTGAGATATGCATTTTCTGCGATAATCTTGGTGAGACATTTGTCCGAAGTATGCTGAAACATCGAGATCGCACTTTTCGAGCTAGTTAATGCTAGAAAAACCTTATCCGGTGTTTTCAGCACTCCACAGTGCGTTTTATATGCTGAACCAGCGATATCTTGGTTTTCGTGGGGTTTCAAGCTGAGATATGCATTTTTTACGATAATCTAGGTGAGACTTCTGTCCGAAGTATGCTTAATAATCGAGATCGCTCGTATCGAGCTACTCAATGCGAGAAACACGTTATCTGGTGTTTTCACCACTCCACAGTGCGTATGATATGCAGAACCGGCGATATCTTGGTTTTCGTGGGGTTTCAAGCTGAGATATGCATTTTCTGCGATAATCTTGGTGAGACATTTGTCCGAAGTATGCTGAAACATCGAGATCGCACTTTTCGAGCTAGTTAATGCTAGAAAAACCTTATCCGGTGTTTTCACCACTCCACAGTGCGTTTGATATGCAGAACAGTACATATCTTGGTTTTCGTGGGGATTCAAGCTGAGATATGCATTTTCTGCGATAATCTTGTTGAGACTTCTGTCCGAAGTATGCAGAATCATCGAGATTGCTCGTTTCGAGCTATTTAATGCGAGAAACACGTTATCTGGTGTTTTCACCACTCCACAGTGCGTTGGATATGCAGAACCGCAGATATTTTGGTTTTCGTCGGGTTTCAAGCTGAGATATGCATTTTCTACGATAAGCTTGGTGAAACATCTGTCCGAAGTATGCAGAAACGTCGATAGCGCTCTTTTCGAGATATTTAATGCGAGAAACACGTTTTCTGGGGTTTTCACCACTCCACAGTGCGTTGGATATGCAGAACCGGAGATATCTTGGTTTTCGTTGGGTTTCAAGCTGAGATATGCATTTCCTGCGATAATCTTGGTGAGACTTCTGTCCGAAGTATGCAGAATCATCGAGATCGCTCTATTCGAGCTATTTAATGCGACAAACACGTTATCTGGTGTTTTCACCACTCCACAGTACGTTTGACATGCAGAACCGGAGATATATTGGTTTCGGTCGGGTTTCAAGCTGAGATATGCATTTTCTACGATAATCCTGGTGAGACTCCTGCCAGAAGTATGCAGAATCTTCGAGATCGCTCTATTCGAGCTATTTAATGCGAGAAACACGTTTTCTGGTGTTTTCAACACTCCACAGTACGTTTGACATGCAGAACCGGAGATATCTTGGTTTCGGTCGGGTTTCAAGCTGAGATATGCATTTTCTACGATAATCCTGGTGAGACTTCTGTCAGAAGTATGCAGACTCTTCGAGAACGCTCTTTTCGAGCTACTTAATGCGCGAAACACGTTTTCTGGTGTTTTCACCACTCCACGGAACGTTTGATGTGCAGAACCGGAGAAATATTGGTTTTCTTCGGGTTTCAAGCTGAGATATGCATTTTCTACGATAATCTTGGTGAGACTTCTGTTAGAAGTATGCAGAATCATCGAGATCGCGGTTTTCGAGCTATTTACTGCGAGAAACACGTTATCTGGTGTTTTCACCACTCCACAGTGCGTTTGATATGCAGAACCAGCGATATCTTGGTTTTCGTGGCATTTCAAGCTGAGATATGCATTTCCTGCGATAATCTTGGTGAGACTTCTGTCCGAAGTATGCTGAATCATCGAGATCGCTCTTTACGAGCTAGTTAGAGCGAGAAACACGTTATCTGGTGTTTTCACCACTCCACAGTGCGTTTGACATGCAGAACCGGAGATATCTTGGTTTCGGTCGGGTTTCAAGCTGAGATATGCATTTTCTACGATAATCTTGGTGAGACTTCAGTCAGAAGTATGCAGAATCATCTAGATCGCTCTTTTCGAGCTACTTGATGCACGAAACACGTTTTCTGGTGTTTTCACCACTCCACAGTACGTTTAACATGCAGAACCGGAGATATCTTGGTTTCGGTCGGGTTTCAAGCTGAGAAATGCATTTTCTACGATAATCCTGGTGACACTTCTGTCAGAATTATGCAGAATCTTCGACAACGCTCTTTTCGAGCTACTTAATGCGCGAAACACGTTTTCTGGTGTTTTCACCACTCCACGGAACGTTTGATGTGCAGAACCGGAGATATATCGGTTTTCTTCGGGTTTCAAGCTGAGATATGCATTTTCTACGATTATCTTGGTGAGACTTCTGTTAGAAGTATGCAGAATCATCGAGAACGCGCTTTTCGAGCTATTTACTGCGAGAAACACGTTATCTGGTGTTTTCACCACTCCACAGTGCGTTGGATATGCAGAACCGGAGATATTTTGGTTTTCGTCGGGTTTCAAGCTGAGATATGCATTTTCTACGATAAGCTTGGTGAAACATCTGTCCGAAGTATGCAGAAACGTCGAGAGCGCTCTTTTCGAGCTATTTAATGCGCGAAACACGTTATCTGGTGTTTTCACCACTCCACAGTGCGTATGATATGCAGAACCGGCGATATCTTGGTTTTCGTGGGGTTTCAAGCTGAGATATGCATTTTCTGCGATAATCTTGGTGAGACATTTGTCCGAAGTATGCTGAAACATCGAGATCGCACTTTTCGAGCTAGTTAATGCTAGAAAAACCTTATCCGGTGTTTTCAGCACTCCACAGTGCGTTTTATATGCTGAACCAGCGATATCTTGGTTTTCGTGGGGTTTCAAGCTGAGATATGCATTTTTTACGATAATCTAGGTGAGACTTCTGTCCGAAGTATGCTTAATAATCGAGATCGCTCGTATCGAGCTACTCAATGCGAGAAACACGTTATCTGGTGTTTTCACCACTCCACAGTGCGTATGATATGCAGAACCGGCGATATCTTGGTTTTCGTGGGGTTTCAAGCTGAGATATGCATTTTCTGCGATAATCTTGGTGAGACATTTGTCCGAAGTATGCTGAAACATCGAGATCGCACTTTTCGAGCTAGTTAATGCTAGAAAAACCTTATCCGGTGTTTTCACCACTCCACAGTGCGTTTGATATGCAGAACAGTACATATCTTGGTTTTCGTGGGGATTCAAGCTGAGATATGCATTTTCTGCGATAATCTTGTTGAGACTTCTGTCCGAAGTATGCAGAATCATCGAGATTGCTCGTTTCGAGCTATTTAATGCGAGAAACACGTTATCTGGTGTTTTCACCACTCCACAGTGCGTTGGATATGCAGAACCGCAGATATTTTGGTTTTCGTCGGGTTTCAAGCTGAGATATGCATTTTCTACGATAAGCTTGGTGAAACATCTGTCCGAAGTATGCAGAAACGTCGATAGCGCTCTTTTCGAGATATTTAATGCGAGAAACACGTTTTCTGGGGTTTTCACCACTCCACAGTGCGTTGGATATGCAGAACCGGAGATATCTTGGTTTTCGTTGGGTTTCAAGCTGAGATATGCATTTCCTGCGATAATCTTGGTGAGACTTCTGTCCGAAGTATGCAGAATCATCGAGATCGCTCTATTCGAGCTATTTAATGCGACAAACACGTTATCTGGTGTTTTCACCACTCCACAGTACGTTTGACATGCAGAACCGGAGATATATTGGTTTCGGTCGGGTTTCAAGCTGAGATATGCATTTTCTACGATAATCCTGGTGAGACTCCTGCCAGAAGTATGCAGAATCTTCGAGATCGCTCTATTCGAGCTATTTAATGCGAGAAACACGTTTTCTGGTGTTTTCAACACTCCACAGTACGTTTGACATGCAGAACCGGAGATATCTTGGTTTCGGTCGGGTTTCAAGCTGAGATATGCATTTTCTACGATAATCCTGGTGAGACTTCTGTCAGAAGTATGCAGACTCTTCGAGAACGCTCTTTTCGAGCTACTTAATGCGCGAAACACGTTTTCTGGTGTTTTCACCACTCCACGGAACGTTTGATGTGCAGAACCGGAGAAATATTGGTTTTCTTCGGGTTTCAAGCTGAGATATGCATTTTCTACGATAATCTTGGTGAGACTTCTGTTAGAAGTATGCAGAATCATCGAGAACGCGCTTTTCGAGCTATTTACTGCGAGAAACACGTTATCTGGTGTTTTCACCACTCCACAGAGCGTTTGATATGCAGAACCAGCGATATCTTGGTTTTCGTGGCATTTCAAGCTGAGATATGCATTTCCTGCGATAATCTTGGTGAGACTTCTGTCCGAAGTATGCTGAATCATCGAGATCGCTCTTTTCGAGCTAGTTAGAGCGAGAAACACGTTATCTGGTGTTTTCACCACTCCACAGTGCGTTTGACATGCAGAACCGGAGATATCTTGGTTTCGGTCGGGTTTCAAGCTGAGATATGCATTTTCTACGATAATCTTGGTGAGACTTCTGTCAGAAGTATGCAGAAACATCGAGAGCGCTATTTTCGAGCTATTTATTGCGAGAAACTCGTTATCTGGTGTTTTCACCACTCCACAGTGCGTTTGATATGCAGAACCGGAGATATCTTGGTTTCGGTCGGGTTTCAAGCTGAGATATGCACTTTTTACGATAATCTTGGTGAGACTTCTGTCCGAAGTATGCTTAACCATCGACATCGCTTGTTTCGAGCTATTTAATGCGAGAAACCCGTTATCTGGTGTTTTCACCACTCCACAGTGCGTTTGACATGCAGAACCGGAGATATCTTGGTTTCGGTCGGGTTTCAAGCTGAGAAATGCATTTTCTACCATAATCCTGGTGAGACTTCTGTCAGAATTATGCAGAATCTTCGAGAACGCTCTTTTCGAGCTACTTAATGCGCGAAACACGTTTTCTGGTGTTTTCACCACTCCACGGAACGTTTGATGTGCAGAACCGGAGAAATATTGGTTTTCTTCGGGTTTCAAGCTGAGATATGCATTTTCTACGATAATCTTGGTGAGACTTCTGTTAGAAGTATGCAGAATCATCGAGATCGCGGTTTTCGAGCTATTTACTGCGAGAAACACGTTATCTGGTGTTTTCACCACTCCACAGTGCGTTTGATATGCAGAACCAGCGATATCTTGGTTTTCGTGGCATTTCAAGCTGAGATATGCATTTCCTGCGATAATCTTGGTGAGACTTCTGTCCGAAGTATGCTGAATCATCGAGATCGCTCTTTTCGAGCTAGTTAGAGCGAGAAACACGTTATCTGGTGTTTTCACCACTCCACAGTGCGTTTGACATGCAGAACCGGAGATATCTTGGTTTCGGTCGGGTTTCAAGCTGAGATATGCACTTTGTACGATAATCTTGGTGAGACTTCTGTCCGAAGTATGCTTAATCATCGACATCGCTTGTTTCGAGCTATTTAATGCGAGAAACCCGTTATCTGGTGTTTTCACCACTCCACAGTGCGTATGATATGCAGAACAGTACATATCTTGGTTTTCGTGGGGATTCAAGCTGAGATATGCATTTTCTACGATAAGCTTGGTAAAACATCTGTCCGAAGTATGCAGAAACATCGAGAGCGCTCTTTTCGAGCTATTTAATGCGAGAAACACATTTTCTGGGGTTGTCACCACGCCACAGTTCGTTGGATATGCAGAACAGTAGATATCTTGGTTTTCGTGGGGTTTCAAGCTGAGACATGCATTTATCTGCGATAATATTGGTGAGACTTCAGTCAGAAGTATGCAGAATCATCTAGATCGCTCTTTTCGAGCTACTTGATGCACGAAACACGTTTTCTGGTGTTTTCACCACTCCACAGTACGTTTGACATGCAGAACCGGAGATATCTTGGTTTCGGTCGGGTTTCAAGCTGAGAAATGCATTTTCTACCATAATCCTGGTGAGACTTCCTTTCAGAATTATGCAGAATCTTCGAGAACGCTCTTTTCGAGCTACTTAATGCGCGAAACACGTTTTCTGGTGATTTCACCACTCCACGGAACGTTTGATATGCAGAACCAGCGATATCTTGGTTTTCGTGGCATTTCAAGCTGAGATATGCATTTCCTGCGATAATCTTGGTGAGACTTCTGTCCGAAGTATGCTGAATCATCGAGATCGCTCTTTTCGAGCTAGTTAGAGCGAGAAACACGTTATCTGGTGTTTTCACCACTCCACAGTGCGTTTGACATGCAGAACCGGAGATATCTTGGTTTCGGTCGGGTTTCAAGCTGAGATATGCATTTTCTACGATAATCTTGGTGAGACTTCTGTCAGAAGTATGCAGAAACATCGAGAGCGCTATTTTCGAGCTATTTATTGCGAGAAACACGTTATCTGGTGTTTTCACCACTCCACAGTGCGTTTGATATGCAGAACCAGCGATATCTTGGTTTTCGTGGCATTTCAAGCTGAGATATGCATTTCCTGCGATAATCTTGGTGAGACTTCTGTCCGAAGTATGCTGAATCATCGAGATCGCTCTTTTCGAGCTAGTTAGAGCGAGAAACACGTTATCTGGTGTTTTCACCACTCCACAGTGCGTTTGACATGCAGAACCGGAGATATCTTGGTTTCGGTCGGGTTTCAAGCTGAGATATGCACTTTTTACGATAATCTTGGTGAGACTTCTGTCCGAAGTATGAAGAATCATCGAGATTGCTCTATTCGAGCTATTTAATGCGAAAAACACGTTTTCTGGGGTTTTCACCACTCCACAGTGCGTTTGATATGCAGAACCAGCGATATCTTGGTTTTCGTGGGGTTTCAAGCTGAGATATGCACTTTTTACGATAATCTTGGTGAGACTTCTGTCCGAAGTATGCTTAATCATCGACATCGCTTGTTTCGAGCTATTTAATGCGAGAAACCCGTTATCTGGTGTTTTCACCACTCCACAGTGCGTATGATATGCAGAACAGTACATATCTTGGTTTTCGTGGGGATTCAAGCTGAGATATGCATTTTCTGCGATAATCTTGTTGAGACTTCTGTCCGAAGTATGCAGAATCATCGAGATCGCTCGTTTCGAGCTATTTAATGCGAGAAACACGTTATCTGGTGTTTTCACCACTCCACAGTGCGTTGGATATGCAGAACCGGAGATATTTTGGTTTTCGTCGGGTTTCAAGCTGAGATATGCATTTTCTACGATAAGCTTGGTGAAACTTCTGTCCGAAGTATGCAGAAACGTCGAGATCGCTCGTTTCGAGCTATTTAATGCGAGAAACACGTTATCTGGTGTTTTCAACACTCCACAGTGCGTTGGATATGCAGAACAGCGGGTATTTTGGTTTTCGTGGGGTTTCAAGCTGAGATATGCATTTCCTGCGATAATCTTGGTGAGACTTCTGTCCGAAGAATGCAGAATCATCGAGAACGCTCGTTTCGAGCTACTTAGTGCGAGAAACACGTTATCTGGTGTTTTCACCACCCCACAGTGCGTTTGATATGCAGAACCAGCGATATCATGGCTTTCGTGGGGTTTCAAGCTGAGATATGCATTTTTTACGATAATCTTGTTGAGACTTCTGTCCGAAGTATGAAGAATCATCGAGATCGCTCTATTCGAGCTATTTAATGCGAGAAACACGTTTTCTGGGGTTTTCACCACTCCACAGTGCGTTGGATATGCAGAACAGCAGATATTTTGGTTTTCGTGGGGTTTCAAGCTGAGATATGCATTTCCTGCGATAATCTTGGTGAGACTTCTGTCCGAAGTATGCAGAATCATCGCGAACGCTCGTTTCGAGCTACTTAATGCGAGAAACACGTTATCTGGTGTTTTCACCACTCCACAGTGCGTTTGATATGCAGAACCAGCGATATCTTGGCTTTCGTGGGGTTTCAAGCTGAGATATGCATTTTTTACGATAATCTTGTTGAGACTTCTGTCCGAAGTATGAAGAATCATCGAGATTGCTCTATTCGAGCTATTTAATGCGAAAAACACGTTTTCTGGGGTTTTCACCACTCCACAGTGCGTTTGATATGCAGAACCAGCGATATCTTGGTTTTCGTGGGGTTTCAAGCTGAGATATGCACTTTTTACGATAATCTTGGTGAGACTTCTGTCCGAAGTATGCTTAATCATCGACATCGCTTGTTTCGAGCTATTTAATGCGAGAAACCCGTTATCTGGTGTTTTCACCACTCCACAGTGCGTATGATATGCAGAACAGTACATATCTTGGTTTTCGTGGGGATTCAAGCTGAGATATGCATTTTCTGCGATAATCTTGTTGAGACTTCTGTCCGAAGTATGCAGAATCATCGAGATCGCTCGTTTCGAGCTATTTAATGCGAGAAACACGTTATCTGGTGTTTTCACCACTCCACAGTGCGTTGGATATGCAGAACCGGAGATATTTTGGTTTTCGTCGGGTTTCAAGCTGAGATATGCATTTTCTACGATAAGCTTGGTGAAACATCTGTCCGAAGTATGCAGAAACGTCGAGAGCGCTCTTTTCGAGCTATTTAATGCGAGAAACACGTTATCTGGTGTTTTCACCACTCCACAGTGCGTTTGATATGAAGTGCCAGCGATATCGTGGTTTTCGTGGGGTTTCAGGCTGAGATATGCATTTTTTACGATAATCTTGGTGAGACTTCTGTCCGAAGAATGCAGAATCATCGAGAACGCTCGTTTCGAGCTACTTAGTGCGAGAAACACGTTATCTGGTGTTTTCACCACTCCACAGTGCGTTTGATATGCAGAACCAGCGATATCATGGCTTTCGTGGGGTTTCAAGCTGAGATATGCATTTTTTACGACAATCTTGTTGAGACTTCTGTCCGAAGTATGAAGAATCATCGAGATCGCTCTATTCGAGCTATTTAATGCGAGAAACACGTTTTCTGTGGTTTTCACCACTCCACAGTGCGTTGGATATGCAGAACAGCAGATATTTTGGTTTTCGTGGGGTTTCAAGCTGAGATATGCATTTCCTGCGATAATCTTGGTGAGACTTCTGTCCGAAGTATGCAGAATCATCGAGAACGCTCGTTTCGAGCTACTTAATGCGAGAAACACGTTATCTGGTGTTTTTACCACTCCACAGTGCGTTTGATATGCAGAACCAGCGATATCTTGGCTTTCGTGGGGTTTCAAGCTGAGATATGCATTTTTTACGATAATCTTGTTGAGACTTCTGTCCGAAGTATGAAGAATCATCGAGATCGCTCTATTCGAGCTATTTAATGCGAAAAACACATTTTCTGGGGTTTTCACCACTCCACAGTGCGTTTGATATGCGGAACTAGCGATATCTTGGTTTTCGTGGGGTTTCAAGCTGAGATATGCACTTTTTACGATAATCTTGGTGAGACTTCTGTCCGAAGTATGCTTAATCATCGACATCGCTTGTTTCGAGCTATTTAATGCGAGAAACCCGTTATCTGGTGTTTTCACCACTCCACAGTGCGTATGATATGCAGAACAGTACATATCTTGGTTTTCGTGGGGATTCAAGCTGAGATATGCATTTTCTGCGATAATCTTGTTGAGACTTCTGTCCGAAGTATGCAGAATCATCGAGATCGCTCGTTTCGAGCTATTTAATGCGAGAAACACGTTATCTGGTGTTTTCACCACTCCACAGTGCGTTGGATATGCAGAACCGGAGATATCTTGGTTTCGGTCGGGTTTCAAGCTGAGATATGCATTTTCTACGATAATCTTGGTGAGACTTCTGTCAGAAGTATGCAGAAACATCGAGAGCGCTATTTTCGAGCTATTTATTGCGAGAAACACGTTATCTGGTGTTTTCACCACTCCACAGTGCGTTTGATATGCAGAACCAGCGATATCTTGGTTTTCGTGGCATTTCAAGCTGAGATATGCATTTCCTGGGATAATCTTGGTGAGACTTCTGTCCGAAGTATGCTGAATCATCGAGATCGCTCTTTTCGAGCTAGTTAGAGCGAGAAACACGTTATCTGGTGTTTTCACCACTCCACAGTGCGTTTGACATGCAGAACCGGAGATATTTTGGTTTTCGTCGGGTTTCAAGCTGAGATATGCATTTTCTACGATAAGCCTGGTGAAACTTCTGTCCGAAGTATGCAGAAACGTCGAGAGCGCTCTTTTCGAGCTATTTAATGCGAGAAACACGTTATCTGGTGTTTTCACCACTCCACAGTGCGTTTGATATGCAGTGCTAGCGATATCTTGGTTTTCGTGGGGTTTCAGGCTGAGATATGCATTTTTTACGATAATCTTGCTGAGACTTCTGTCCGAAGTATGCTTAATCATCGACATCGCTTGTTTCGAGCTATTTAATGCGAGAAACCCGTTATCTGGTGTTTTCACCACTCCACAGTGCGTATGATATGCAGAACAGTACATATCTTGGTTTTCGTGGGGATTCAAGCTGAGATATGCATTTTCTGCGATAATCTTGTTGAGACTTCTGTCCGAAGTATGCAGAATCATCGAGATCGCTCGTTTCGAGCAATTTAATGCGAGAAACACGTTATCTGGTGTTTTCACCACTCCACAGTGCGTTGGATATGCAGAACCGGAGATATTTTGGTTTTCGTCGGGTTTCAAGCTGAGATATGCATTTTCTACGATAAGCCTGGTGAAACTTCTGTCCGAAGTATGCAGAAACGTCGAGAGCGCTCTTTTCGAGCTATTTAATGCGAGAAACACGTTATCTGGTGTTTTCACCACTCCACAGTGCGTTTGATATGCAGTGCTAGCGATATCTTGGTTTTCGTGGGGTTTCAGGCTGAGATATGCATTTTTTACGATAATCTTGCTGAGACTTCTGTCCGAAGAATGCAGAATCATCGAGAACGCTCGTTTCGAGCTACTTAGTGCGAGAAACACGTTATCTGGTGTTTTCACCACTCCACAGTGCGTTTGATATGCAGAACCAGCGATATCATGGCTTTCGTGGGGTTTCAAGCTGAGATATGCATTTTTTACGATAATCTTGTTGAGACTTCTGTCCGAAGTATGAAGAATCATCGAGATCGCTCTATTCGAGCTATTTAATGCGAAAAACACGTTTTCTGGGGTTTTCACCACTCCACAGTCCGTTTGATATGCAGAACCAGCGATATCTTGGTTTTCGTGGGGTTTCAAGCTGAGATATGCACTTTTTACGATAATCTTGGTGAGACTTCTGTCCGAAGTATGCTTAATCATCGACATCGCTTGTTTCGAGCTATTTAATGCGAGAAACCCGTTATCTGGTGTTTTCACCACTCCACAGTGCGTATGATATGCAGAACAGTACATATCTTGGTTTTCGTGGGGATTCAAGCTGAGATATGCATTTTCTGCGATAATCTTGCTGAGACTTCTGTCCGAAGTATGCAGAATCATCGAGATCGCTCGTTTCGAGCTATTTAATGCGAGAAACACGTTATCTGGTGTTTTCACCACTCCACAGTGCGTTGGATATGCAGAACCGGAGATATTTTGGTTTTCGTCGGGTTTCAAGCTGAGATATGCATTTTCTACGATAAGCTTGGTGAAACATCTGTCCGAAGTATGCAGAAACGACGAGAGCGCTCTTTTCGAGCTATTTAATGCGAGAAACACGTTATCTGGTGTTTTCACCACTCCACAGTGCGTTTGATATGCAGAACCAGCGATATCTTGGTTTTCGTGGGGTTTCAGGCTGAGATATGCACTTTTTACGATAATCTTGGTGAGACTTCTGTCCGAAGTATGCTTAATCATCGACATCGCTTGTTTCTCGCATTAAATAGCTCGAAACAAGCGATGTCGATGATTAAGCATACTTCGGACAGAAGTCTCACCAAGATTATCGTAAAAAGTGCATATCTCAGCTTGAAACCCGACCGAAACCAAGATATCTCCGGTTCTGCATGCCAAACGCACTGTGGAGTGGTGAAAACACCAGATAACGTGTTTCTCGCTCTAACTAGCTCGAAAAGAGCGATCTCGATGATTCAGCATACTTCGGACAGAAGTCTCACCAAGATTATCGCAGGAAATGCATATCTCAGCTTGAAATGCCACGAAAACCAAGATATCGCTGGTTCTGCATATCAAACGCACTGTGGAGTGGTGAAAACACCAGATAACGTGTTTCTCGCAATAAATAGCTCGAAAATAGCGCTCTCGATGTTTCTGCATACTTCTGACAGAAGTCTCACCAAGATTATCGTAGAAAATGCATAGCTCAGCTTGAAACCCGACCGAAACCAAGATATCTCCGGTTCTGCATGTCAAACGCACTGTGGAGTGGTGAAAACACCAGATAACGTGTTTCTCGCTCTAACTAGCTCGAAAAGAGCGATCTCGATGATTCAGCATACTTCGGACAGAAGTCTCACTAAGATTATCGCAGGAAATGCATATCTCAGCTTGAAATGCCACGAAAACCAAGATATCGCTGGTTCTGCATATCAACCGCACTGTGGAGTGGTGAAAACACCAGATAACGTGTTTCTCGCAGTAAATAGCTCGAAAAGCGCGTTCTCGATGATTCTGCATACTTCTAACAGAAGTCTCACCAAGATAATCGTAGAAAATGCATATCTCAGCTTGAAACCCGAAGAAAACCGATATATCTCCGGTTCTGCACATCAAACGTTCCGTGGAGTGGTGAAAACACCAGAAAACGTGTTTCGCGCATTAAGTAGCTCGAAAAGAGCGTTCTCGAAGATTCTGCATAATTCTGACAGAAGTGTCACCAGGATTATCGTAGAAAATGCATTTCTCAGCTTGAAACCCGACCGAAACCAAGATATCTCCGGTTCTGCATGTCAAACGTACTGTGGAGTGGTGAAAACACCAGAAATCGAGTTTCGTGCATCAAGTAGCTCGAAAAGAGCGATCTAGATGATTCTGCATACTTCTGACTGAAGTCTCACCAAGATTATCGTAGAAAATGCATATCTCAGTTTGAAACCCGACCGAAACCAAGATATCTCCGGTTCTGCATGTCAAACGCACTGTGGAGTGGTGAAAACACCAGATAACGTGTTTCTCGCTCTAACTAGCTCGTAAAGAGCGATCTCTATGATTCAGCATACTTCGGACAGAAGTCTCACCAAGATTATCGCAGGAAATGCATATCTCAGCTTGAAATGCCACGAAAACCAAGATATCGCTGGTTCTGCATATCAAACGCACTGTGGAGTGGTGAAAACACCAGATAACGTGTTTCTCGCAGTAAATAGCTCGAAAACCGCGATCTCGATGATTCTGCATACTTCTAACAGAAGTCTCACCAAGATTATCGTAGAAAATGCATATCTCAGCTTGAAACCCGAAGAAAACCGATATATCTCCGGTTCTGCACATCAAACGTTCCGTGGAGTGGTGAAAACACCAGAAAACGTGTTTCGCGCATTAAGTAGCTCGAAAAGAGCGTTCTCGAAGATTGTGCATAATTCTGACAGAAGTCTCACCAGGATTATGGTAGAAAATGCATTTCTCAGCTTGAAACCCGACCGAAACCAAGATATCTCCGGTTCTGCATGTCAAACGTACTGTGGAGTGGTGAAAACACCAGAAAACGTGTTTCGTGCATCAAGTAGCTCGAAAAGAGCGATCTAGATGATTCTGCATACTTCTGACTGAAGTCTCACCAATATTATCGCAGATAAATGCATGTCTCAGCTTGAAACCCCACGAAAACCAAGATATCGCTGGTTCTGCATGTCAAACGCACTGTGGAGTGGTGAAAACACCAGATAACGTGTTTCTCGCATTAAATAGCTCGAAAAGCGCGATTTCGATGATTCTGCATACTTCTAACAGAAGTCTCACCAAGATTGTCGAAGAAAATGCATTTCTCTGCTTGAAACCCGACCGAAACCAAGATATCTCCGGTTCTGCATGTCAAACGTACTGTGGAGTGTTGAAAACACCAGAAAACGTGTTTTTTGCATTAAGAAGTTCGAATAGAGCGATCTCGATGATTCTGCATACTTCTGACTGAAGTCTCAAAAAATTATCGTAAAAAATGCATATCTCAGCTTGAAAACCCACGAAAACCAAGATATCGCTGTGTTCAGCATATCAAACGCACTGTGGAGTGGTGAAAACCCCAGAAAACGTGTTTCTCGCATTAAATAGCTCGAATAGAGCGATCTCGAAGATTCTGCATACTTCTGGCAGGAGTCTCACCAGGATTATCGTAGAAAATGCATATCTCAGCTTGAAACCCGACCGAAACCAATATATCTCCGGTTCTGCATGTCAAACGTACTGTGGAGTGGTGAAAACACCAGATAACGTGTTTGTCGCATTAAATAGCTCGAATAGAGCGATCTCGATGATTCTGCATACTTCGGACAGAAGTCTCAACAAGATTATCGCAGAAAATGCATATCTCAGCTTGAATCCCCACGAAAACCAAGATATGTACTGTTCTGCATATCAAACGCACTGTGGAGTGGTGTAAAACACCGGATAAGGTTTTTCTAGCATTAACTAGCTCGAAAAGTGCGATCTCGATGTTTCAGCATACTTCGGACAAAAGTCTCACCAAGATTATCGCAGAAAATGCATATCTCAGCTTGAAACCCCACGAAAACCAAGATATCGCCGGTTCTGCATATCATACGCACTGTGGAGTGGTGAAAACACCAGATAATGTGTTTCTCGCATTGAGTAGCTCGAAACGAGCGATCTCGATGATTCTGCATACTTCGGACAGAAGTCTCACCAAGATTATCGTAAAAAATGCATATCTCAGCCTGAAACCCCACGAAAACCAAGATATCGCTTTCACAGCATATCAAACGCACTGTGGAGTGGTGAAAACACCAGATAACGTGTTTCTCGCATTAAATAGCTCGAAAAGAGCGCTCTCGTCGTTTCTGCATACTTCGGACAGATGTTTCACCAAGCTTATCGTAGAAAATGCATATCTCAGCTTGAAACCCGACGAAAACCAAAATATCTCCGGTTCTGCATATCCAACGCACTGTGGAGTGGTGAAAACACCAGATAACGTGTTTCTCGCATTAAATAGCTCGAAACGAGCGATCTCGATGATTCTGCATACTTCGGACAGAAGTCTCAGCAAGATTATCGCAGAAAATGCATATCTCAACTTGAATCCCCACGAAAACCAAGATATGTACTGTTCTGCATATCATACGCACTGTGGAGTGGTGAAAACACCAGATAACGGGTTTCTCGCATTAAATAGCTCGAAACAAGCGATGTCGATGATTAAGCATACTTCGGACAGAAGTCTCACCAAAATTATCGTAAAAAGTGCATATCTCAGCTTGAAACCCCACGAAAACCAAGATATCGCTGGTTCTGCATATCAAACGGACTGTGGAGTGGTGAAAACCCCAGAAAACGTGTTTTTCGCATTAAATAGCTCGAATAGAGCGATCTCGATGATTCTTCATACTTCGGACAGAAGTCTCAACAAGATTATCGTAAAAAATGCATATCTCAGCTTGAAACCCCACGAAAGCCATGATATCGCTGGTTCTGCATATCAAACGCACTGTGGAGTGGTGAAAACACCAGATAACGTGTTTCTCGCACGAAGTAGCTCGAAACGAGCGTTCTCGATGATTCTGCATTCTTCGGACAGAAGTCTCACCAAGATTATCGTAAAAAATGCATATCTCAGCCTGAAACCCCACGAAAACCAAGATATCGCTAGCACTTCATATCAAACGCACTGTGGAGTGGTGAAAACACCAGATAACGTGTTTCTCGCATTAAATAGCTCGAAAAGAGCGCTCTCGACGTTTCTGCATACTTCGGACAGATGTTTCACCAAGCTTATCGTAGAAAATGCATATCTCAGCTTGAAACCCGACGAAAACCAAAATATCTCCGGTTCTGCATATCTAACGCACTGTGGAGTGGTGAAAACACCAGATAACGTGTTTCTCGCATTAAATAGCTCGAAACGAGCGATCTCGATGATTCTGCATACTTCGGACAGAAGTCTCAACAAGATTATCGCAGAAAATGCATATCTCAGCCTGAAACCCCACGAAAACCAAGATATCGCTAGCACTGCATATCAAACGCACTGTGGAGTGGTGAAAACACCAGAAAACGTGTTTCGCGCATTAAGTAGCTCGAAAAGAGCGTTCTCGAAGATTCTGCATAATTCTGACAGAAGTGTCACCAGGATTATCGTAGAAAATGCATTTCTCAGCTTGAAACCCGACCGAAACCAAGATATCTCCGGTTCTGCATGTCAAACGTACTGTGGAGTGGTGAAAACACCAGAAAACGTGTTTCGCGCATTAAGTAGCTCGAAAAGAGCGTTCTCGAAGATTCTGCATAATTCTGACAGAAGTCTCACCAGGATTATGGTAGAAAATGCATTTCTCAGCTTGAAACCCGACCGAAACCAAGATATCTCCGGTTCTGCATGTCAAACGTACTGTGGAGTGGTGAAAACACCAGAAAACGTGTTTCGTGCATCAAGTAGCTCGAAAAGAGCGATCTAGATGATTCTGCATACTTCTGACTGAAGTCTCACCAATATTATCGCAGATAAATGCATGTCTCAGCTTGAAACCCCACGAAAACCAAGATATCGCTGGTTCTGCATGTCAAACGCACTGTGGAGTGGTGAAAACACCAGATAACGTGTTTCTCGCATTAAATAGCTCGAAAAGCGCGATTTCGATGATTCTGCATACTTCTAACAGAAGTCTCACCAAGATTGTCGAAGAAAATGCATATCTCTGCTTGAAACCCGACCGAAACCAAGATATCTCCGGTTCTGCATGTCAAACGTACTGTGGAGTGTTGAAAACACCAGAAAACGTGTTTTTTGCATTAAGTAGTTCGAATAGAGCGATCTCGATGATTCTGCATACTTCTGACTGAAGTCTCAAAAAATTATCGTAAAAAATGCATATCTCAGCTTGAAAACCCACGAAAACCAAGACATCGCTGTGTTCAGCATATCAAACGCACTGTGGAGTGGTGAAAACCCCAGAAAACGTGTTTCTCGCATTAAATAGCTCGAATAGAGCGATCTCGAAGATTCTGCATACTTCTGGCAGGAGTCTCACCAGGATTATCGTAGAAAATGCATATCTCAGCTTGAAACCCGACCGAAACCAATATATCTCCGGTTCTGCATGTCAAACGTACTGTGGAGTGGTGAAAACACCAGATAACGTGTTTGTCGCATTAAATAGCTCGAATAGAGCGATCTCGATGATTCTGCATACTTCGGACAGAAGTCTCAACAAGATTATCGCAGAAAATGCATATCTCAGCTTGAATCCCCACGAAAACCAAGATATGTACTGTTCTGCATATCAAACGCACTGTGGAGTGGTGTAAAACACCGGATAAGGTTTTTCTAGCATTAACTAGCTCGAAAAGTGCGATCTCGATGTTTCAGCATACTTCGGACAAAAGTCTCACCAAGATTATCGCAGAAAATGCATATCTCAGCTTGAAACCCCACGAAAACCAAGATATCGCCGGTTCTGCATATCATACGCACTGTGGAGTGGTGAAAACACCAGATAATGTGTTTCTCGCATTGAGTAGCTCGAAACGAGCGATCTCGATGATTCTGCATACTTCGGACAGAAGTCTCACCAAGATTATCGTAAAAAATGCATATCTCAGCCTGAAACCCCACGAAAACCAAGATATCGCTTTCACAGCATATCAAACGCACTGTGGAGTGGTGAAAACACCAGATAACGTGTTTCTCGCATTAAATAGCTCGAAAAGAGCGCTCTCGTCGTTTCTGCATACTTCGGACAGATGTTTCACCAAGCTTATCGTAGAAAATGCATATCTCAGCTTGAAACCCGACGAAAACCAAAATATCTCCGGTTCTGCATATCCAACGCACTGTGGAGTGGTGAAAACACCAGATAACGTGTTTCTCGCATTAAATAGCTCGAAACGAGCGATCTCGATGATTCTGCATACTTCGGACAGAAGTCTCAGCAAGATTATCGCAGAAAATGCATATCTCAGCTTGAATCCCCACGAAAACCAAGATATGTACTGTTCTGCAGATCATACGCACTGTGGAGTGGTGAAAACACCAGATAACGGGTTTCTCGCATTAAATAGCTCGAAACAAGCGATGTCGATGATTAAGCATACTTCGGACAGAAGTCTCACCAAAATTATCGTAAAAAGTGCATATCTCAGCTTGAAACCCCACGAAAACCAAGATATCGCTGGTTCTGCATATCAAACGGACTGTGGAGTGGTGAAAACCCCAGAAAACGTGTTTTTCGCATTAAATAGCTCGAATAGAGCGATCTCGATGATTCTTCATACTTCGGACAGAAGTCTCAACAAGATTATCGTAAAAAATGCATATCTCAGCTTGAAACCCCACGAAAGCCATGATATCGCTGGTTCTGCATATCAAACGCACTGTGGAGTGGTGAAAACACCAGATAACGTGTTTCTCGCACGAAGTAGCTCGAAACGAGCGTTCTCGATGATTCTGCATTCTTCGGACAGAAGTCTCACCAAGATTATCGTAAAAAATGCATATCTCAGCCTGAAACCCCACGAAAACCAAGATATCGCTAGCACTGCATATCAAACGCACTGTGGAGTGGTGAAAACACCAGATAACGTGTTTCTCGCATTAAATAGCTCGAAAAGAGCGCTCTCGACGTTTCTGCATACTTCGGACAGATGTTTCACCAAGCTTATCGTAGAAAATGCATATCTCAGCTTGAAACCCGACGAAAACCAAAATATCTCCGGTTCTGCATATCTAACGCACTGTGGAGTGGTGAAAACACCAGATAACGTGTTTCTCGCATTAAATAGCTCGAAACGAGCGATCTCGATGATTCTGCATACTTCGGACAGAAGTCTCAACAAGATTATCGCAGAAAATGCATATCTCAGCCTGAAACCCCACGAAAACCAAGATATCGCTAGCACTGCATATCAAACGCACTGTGGAGTGGTGAAAACACCAGAAAACGTGTTTCGCGCATTAAGTAGCTCGAAAAGAGCGTTCTCGAAGATTCTGCATAATTCTGACAGAAGTGTCACCAGGATTATCGTAGAAAATGCATTTCTCAGCTTGAAACCCGACCGAAACCAAGATATCTCCGGTTCTGCATGTCAAACGTACTGTGGAGTGGTGAAAACACCAGAAATCGAGTTTCGTGCATCAAGTAGCTCGAAAAGAGCGATCTAGATGATTCTGCATACTTCTGACTGAAGTCTCACCAAGATTATCGTAGAAAATGCATATCTCAGTTTGAAACCCGACCGAAACCAAGATATCTCCGGTTCTGCATGTCAAACGCACTGTGGAGTGGTGAAAACACCAGATAACGTGTTTCTCGCTCTAACTAGCTCGTAAAGAGCGATCTCGATGATTCAGCATACTTCGGACAGAAGTCTCACCAAGATTATCGCAGGAAATGCATATCTCAGCTTGAAATGCCACGAAAACCAAGATATCGCTGGTTCTGCATATCAAACGCACTGTGGAGTGGTGAAAACACCAGATAACGTGTTTCTCGCAGTAAATAGCTCGAAAACCGCGATCTCGATGATTCTGCATACTTCTAACAGAAGTCTCACCAAGATTATCGTAGAAAATGCATATCTCAGCTTGAAACCCGAAGAAAACCGATATATCTCCGGTTCTGCACATCAAACGTTCCGTGGAGTGGTGAAAACACCAGAAAACGTGTTTCGCGCATTAAGTAGCTCGAAAAGAGCGTTCTCGAAGATTCTGCATAATTCTGACAGAAGTCTCACCAGGATTATGGTAGAAAATGCATTTCTCAGCTTGAAACCCGACCGAAACCAAGATATCTCCGGTTCTGCATGTCAAACGTACTGTGGAGTGGTGAAAACACCAGAAAACGTGTTTCGTGCATCAAGTAGCTCGAAAAGAGCGATCTAGATGATTCTGCATACTTCTGACTGAAGTCTCACCAATATTATCGCAGATAAATGCATGTCTCAGCTTGAAACCCCACGAAAACCAAGATATCGCTGGTTCTGCATGTCAAACGCACTGTGGAGTGGTGAAAACACCAGATAACGTGTTTCTCGCATTAAATAGCTCGAAAAGCGCGATTTCGATGATTCTGCATACTTCTAACAGAAGTCTCACCAAGATTGTCGAAGAAAATGCATATCTCTGCTTGAAACCCGACCGAAACCAAGATATCTCCGGTTCTGCATGTCAAACGTACTGTGGAGTGTTGAAAACACCAGAAAACGTGTTTTTTGCATTAAGTAGTTCGAATAGAGCGATCTCGATGATTCTGCATACTTCTGACTGAAGTCTCAAAAAATTATTGTAAAAAATGCATATCTCAGCTTGAAAACCCACGAAAACCAAGATATCGCTGTGTTCAGCATATCAAACGCACTGTGGAGTGGTGAAAACCCCAGAAAACGTGTTTCTCGCATTAAATAGCTCGAATAGAGCGATCTCGAAGATTCTGCATACTTCTGGCAGGAGTCTCACCAGGATTATCGTAGAAAATGCATATCTCAGCTTGAAACCCGACCGAAACCAATATATCTCCGGTTCTGCATGTCAAACGTACTGTGGTGTGGTGAAAACACCAGATAACGTGTTTGTCGCATTAAATAGCTCGAATAGAGCGATCTCGATGATTCTGCATACTTCGGACAGAAGTCTCAACAAGATTATCGCAGAAAATGCATATCTCAGCTTGAATCCCCACGAAAACCAAGATATGTACTGTTCTGCATATCAAACGCACTGTGGAGTGGTGTAAAACACCGGATAAGGTTTTTCTAGCATTAACTAGCTCGAAAAGTGCGATCTCGATGTTTCAGCATACTTCGGACAAAAGTCTCACCAAGATTATCGCAGAAAATGCATATCTCAGCTTGAAACCCCACGAAAACCAAGATATCGCCGGTTCTGCATATCATACGCACTGTGGAGTGGTGAAAACACCAGATAATGTGTTTCTCGCATTGAGTAGCTCGAAACGAGCGATCTCGATGATTCTGCATACTTCGGACAGAAGTCTCACCAAGATTATCGTAAAAAATGCATATCTCAGCCTGAAACCCCACGAAAACCAAGATATCGCTTTCACAGCATATCAAACGCACTGTGGAGTGGTGAAAACACCAGATAACGTGTTTCTCGCATTAAATAGCTCGAAAAGAGCGCTCTCGTCGTTTCTGCATACTTCGGACAGATGTTTCACCAAGCTTATCGTAGAAAATGCATATCTCAGCTTGAAACCCGACGAAAACCAAAATATCTCCGGTTCTGCATATCCAACGCACTGTGGAGTGGTGAAAACACCAGATAACGTGTTTCTCGCATTAAATAGCTCGAAACGAGCGATCTCGATGATTCTGCATACTTCGGACAGAAGTCTCAGCAAGATTATCGCAGAAAATGCATATCTCAGCTTGAATCCCCACGAAAACCAAGATATGTACTGTTCTGCATATCATACGCACTGTGGAGTGGTGAAAACACCAGATAACGGGTTTCTCGCATTAAATAGCTCGAAACAAGCGATGTCGATGATTAAGCATACTTCGGACAGAAGTCTCACCAAAATTATCGTAAAAAGTGCATATCTCAGCTTGAAACCCCACGAAAACCAAGATATCGCTGGTTCTGCATATCAAACGGACTGTGGAGTGGTGAAAACCCCAGAAAACGTGTTTTTCGCATTAAATAGCTCGAATAGAGCGATCTCGATGATTCTTCATACTTCGGACAGAAGTCTCAACAAGATTATCGTAAAAAATGCATATCTCAGCTTGAAACCCCACGAAAGCCATGATATCGCTGGTTCTGCATATCAAACGCACTGTGGAGTGGTGAAAACACCAGATAACGTGTTTCTCGCACGAAGTAGCTCGAAACGAGCGTTCTCGATGATTCTGCATTCTTCGGACAGAAGTCTCACCAAGATTATCGTAAAAAATGCATATCTCAGCCTGAAACCCCACGAAAACCAAGATATCGCTAGCACTGCATATCAAACGCACTGTGGAGTGGTGAAAACACCAGATAACGTGTTTCTCGCATTAAATAGCTCGAAAAGAGCGCTCTCGACGTTTCTGCATACTTCGGACAGATGTTTCACCAAGCTTATCGTAGAAAATGCATATCTCAGCTTGAAACCCGACGAAAACCAAAATATCTCCGGTTCTGCATATCTAACGCACTGTGGAGTGGTGAAAACACCAGATAACGTGTTTCTCGCATTAAATAGCTCGAAACGAGCGATCTCGATGATTCTGCATACTTCGGACAGAAGTCTCAACAAGATTATCGCAGAAAATGCATATCTCAGCCTGAAACCCCACGAAAACCAAGATATCGCTAGCACTGCATATCAAACGCACTGTGGAGTGGTGAAAACACCAGAAAACGTGTTTCGCGCATTAAGTAGCTCGAAAAGAGCGTTCTCGAAGATTCTGCATAATTCTGACAGAAGTGTCACCAGGATTATCGTAGAAAATGCATTTCTCAGCTTGAAACCCGACCGAAACCAAGATATCTCCGGTTCTGCATGTAAAACGTACTGTGGAGTGGTGAAAACACCAGAAATCGAGTTTCGTGCATCAAGTAGCTCGAAAAGAGCGATCTAGATGATTCTGCATACTTCTGACTGAAGTCTCACCAAGATTATCGTAGAAAATGCATATCTCAGTTTGAAACCCGACCGAAACCAAGATATCTCCGGTTCTGCATGTCAAACGCACTGTGGAGTGGTGAAAACACCAGATAACGTGTTTCTCGCTCTAACTAGCTCGTAAAGAGCGATCTCGATGATTCAGCATACTTCGGACAGAAGTCTCACCAAGATTATCGCAGGAAATGCATATCTCAGCTTGAAATGCCACGAAAACCAAGATATCGCTGGTTCTGCATATCAAACGCACTGTGGAGTGGTGAAAACACCAGATAACGTGTTTCTCGCAGTAAATAGCTCGAAAACCGCGATCTCGATGATTCTGCATACTTCTAACAGAAGTCTCACCAAGATTATCGTAGAAAATGCATATCTCAGCTTGAAACCCGAAGAAAACCGATATATCTCCGGTTCTGCACATCAAACGTTCCGTGGAGTGGTGAAAACACCAGAAAACGTGTTTCGCGCATTAAGTAGCTCGAAAAGAGCGTTCTCGAAGATTCTGCATAATTCTGACAGAAGTCTCACCAGGATTATGGTAGAAAATGCATTTCTCAGCTTGAAACCCGACCGAAACCAAGATATCTCCGGTTCTGCATGTCAAACGTACTGTGGAGTGGTGAAAACACCAGAAAACGTGTTTCGTGCATCAAGTAGCTCGAAAAGAGCGATCTAGATGATTCTGCATACTTCTGGCTGAAGTCTCACCAATGTTATCGCAGATAAATGCATGTCTCAGCTTGAAACCCCACGAAAACCAAGATATCGCTGGTTCTGCATGTCAAACGCACTGTGGAGTGGTGAAAACACCAGATAACGTGTTTCTCGCATTAAATAGCTCGAAAAGCGCGATTTCGATGATTCTGCATACTTCTAACAGAAGTCTCACCGAGATTGTCGAAGAAAATGCATATCTCTGCTTGAAACCCGACCGAAACCAAGATATCTCCGGTTCTGCATGTCAAACGTACTGTGGAGTGTTGAAAACACCAGAAAACGTGTTTTTTGCATTAAGTAGTTCGAATAGAGCGATCTCGATGATTCTGCATACTTCTGACTGAAGTCTCAAAAAATTATCGTAAAAAATGCATATCTCAGCTTGAAAACCCACGAAAACCAAGATATCGCTGTGTTCAGCATATCAAACGCACTGTGGAGTGGTGAAAACCCCAGAAAACGTGTTTCTCGCATTAAATAGCTCGAATAGAGCGATCTCGAAGATTCTGCATACTTCTGGCAGGAGTCTCACCAGGATTATCGTAGAAAATGCATATCTCAGCTTGAAACCCGACCGAAACCAATATATCTCCGGTTCTGCATGTCAAACGTACTGTGGAGTGGTGAAAACACCAGATAACGTGTTTGTCGCATTAAATAGCTCGAATAGAGCGATCTCGATGATTCTGCATACTTCGGACAGAAGTCTCAACAAGATTATCGCAGAAAATCCATATCTCAGCTTGAATCCCCACGAAAACCAAGATATGTACTGTTCTGCATATCAAACGCACTGTGGAGTGGTGTAAAACACCGGATAAGGTTTTTCTAGCATTAACTAGCTCGAAAAGTGCGATCTCGATGTTTCAGCATACTTCGGACAAAAGTCTCACCAAGATTATCGCAGAAAATGCATATCTCAGCTTGAAACCCCACGAAAACCAAGATATAGCCGGTTCTGCATATCATACGCACTGTGGAGTGGTGAAAACACCAGATAATGTGTTTCTCGCATTGAGTAGCTCGAAACGAGCGATCTCGATTATTAAGCATACTTCGGACAGAAGTCTCACCTAGATTATCGTAAAAAATGCATATCTCAGCTTGAAACCCCACGAAAACCAAGATATCGCTGGTTCTGCATATAAAACGCACTGTGGAGTGCTGAAAACACCAGATAAAGTGTTTGTCGCATTAAATAGTTCGAATAGAGCGATCTCGAATATTCTGCATACTTCGGACAGAAGTCTCACCAAGATTATCGTAAAAAATGCATATCTCAGCCTGAAACCCCACGAAAACCAAGATATCGCTGGCACTGCATATCAAACGCACTGTGGAGTGGTGAAAACACCAGATAACGTGTTTCTCGCATTAAATAGCTCGAAAAGAGCGCTCTCGTCGTTTCTGCATACTTCGGACAGATGTTTCACCAAGCTTATCGTAGAAAATGCATATCTCAGCTTGAAACCCGACGAAAACCAAAATATCTCCGGTTCTGCATATCCAACGCACTGTGGAGTGGTGAAAACACCAGATAACGTGTTTCTCGCATTAAATAGCTCGAAACGAGCGATCTCGATGATTCTGCATACTTCGGACAGAAGTCTCAGCAAGATTATCGCAGAAAATGCATATCTCAGCTTGAATCCCCACGAAAACCAAGATATGTACTGTTCTGCATATCATACGCACTGTGGAGTGGTGAAAACACCAGATAACGGGTTTCTCGCATTAAATAGCTCGAAACAAGCGATGTCGATGATTAAGCATACTTCGGACAGAAGTCTCACCAAGATTATCGTAAAAAGTGCATATCTCAGCTTGAAACCCCACGAAAACCAAGATATCGCTGGTTCTGCATATCAAACGGACTGTGGAGTGGTGAAAACCCCAGAAAACGTGTTTTTCGCATTAAATAGCTCGAATAGAGCGATCTCGATGATTCAGCATACTTCGGACAGAAGTCTCACCAAGATTATCGCAGGAAATGCATATCTCAGCTTGAAATGCCACGAAAACCGAGATATCGCTGGTTCTGCATATCAAACGCACTGTGGAGTGGTGAAAACACCAGATAACGTGTTTCTCGCAATAAATAGCTCGAAAATAGCGCTCTCGATGTTTCTGCATACTTCTGACAGAAGTCTCACCAAGATTATCGTAGAAAATGCATATCTCAGCTTGAAACCCGACCGAAACCAAGATATCTCCGGTTCTGCATGTCAAACGCACTGTGGAGTGGTGAAAACACCAGATAACGTGTTTCTCGCAGTAAATAGCTCGAAAACCGCGATCTCGATGATTCTGCATACTTCTAAAAGAAGTCTCTCCAAGATTATCGTAGAAAATGCATATCTCAGCTTGAAACCCGAAGAAAACCAATATTTCTCCGGTTCTGCACATCAAACGTTCCGTGGAGTGGTGAAAACACCAGAAAACGTGTTTCTCGCAGTAAATAGCTCGAAAACCGCGATCTCGATGATTCTGCATAATTCTGACAGAAGTCTCACCAGGATTATGGTAGAAAATGCATTTCTCAGCTTGAAACCCGACCGAAACCAAGATATCTCCGGTTCTGCATGTCAAACGTACTGTGGAGTGGTGAAAACACCAGAAAACGTGTTTCGTGCATCAAGTAGCTCGAAAAGAGCGATCTAGATGATTCTGCATACTTCTGACTGAAGTCTCACCAATATTATCGCAGATAAATGCATGTCTCAGCTTGAAACCCCACGAAAACCAAGATATCGCTGGTTCTGCATGTCAAACGCACTGTGGAGTGGTGAAAACACCAGATAACGTGTTTCTCGCATTAAATAGCTCGAAAAGCGCGATTTCGATGATTCTGCATACTTCTAACAGAAGTCTCACCAAGATTGTCGAAGAAAATGCATATCTCTGCTTGAAACCCGACCGAAACCAATATATCTCCGGTTCTGCATGTCAAACGTACTGTGGAGTGTTGAAAACACCAGAAAACGTGTTTCGTGCATTAAGTAGTTCGAATAGAGCGATCTCGATGATTCTGCATACTTCTGACTGAAGTCTCAAAAAATTATCGTAAAAAATGCATATCTCAGCTTGAAAACCCACGTAAACCAAGATATCGCTGTGTTCAGCATATCAAACGCACTGTGGAGTGGTGAAAACCCCAGAAAACGTGTTTCTCGCATTAAATAGCTCGAATAGAGCGATCTCGAAGATTCTGCATACTTCTGGCAGGAGTCTCACCAGGATTATCGTAGAAAATGCATATCTCTGCTTGAAACCCGACCGAAACCAATATATCTCCGGTTCTGCATGTCAAACGTACTGTGGAGTGGTGAAAACACCAGATAACGTGTTTGTCGCATTAAATAGCTCGAATAGAGCGATCTCGATGATTCTGCATACTTCGGACAGAAGTCTCACCAAGATTATCGCAGGAAATGCATATCTCAGCTTGAAACCCAACGAAAACCAAGATATCTCCGGTTCTGCATATCCAACGCACTGTGGAGTGGTGAAAACCCCAGAAAACGTGTTTCTCGCATTAAATATCTCGAAAAGAGCGCTATCGACGTTTCTGCATACTTCGGACAGATGTTTCACCAAGCTTATCGTAGAAAATGCATATCTCAGCTTGAAACCCGACGAAAACCAAAATATCTGCGGTTCTGCATATCCAACGCACTGTGGAGTGGTGAAAACACCAGATAACGTGTTTCTCGCATTAAATAGCTCGAAACGAGCAATCTCGATGATTCTGCATACTTCGGACAGAAGTCTCAACAAGATTATCGCAGAAAATGCATATCTCAGCTTGAAACCCCACGAAAACCACGATATCTCCGGTTCTGCACATCAAACGTACCGTGGAGTGGTCAAAACACCAGAAAACGTGTTTCGCGCATTAAGTAGCTCGAAAAGAGCCTTCTCGAAGAGTCTGCATACTTCTGACAGAAGTCTCACCAGGATTATCGTAGAAAATGCATATCTCAGCTTGAAACCCGACCGAAACCAAGATATCTCCGGTTCTGCATGTCAAACGTACTGTGGAGTGTTGAAAACACCAGAAAACGTGTTTCGTGCATTAAGTAGTTCGAATAGAGCGATCTCGATGATTCTGCATACTTCTGACTGAAGTCTCAAAAAATTATCGTAAAAAATGCATATCTCAGCTTGAAAACCCACGAAAACCAAGATATCGTTGTGTTCAGCATATCAAACGCACTGTGGAGTGGTGAAAACCCCAGAAAACGTGTTTCTCGCATTAAATAGCTCGAATAGAGCGATCTCGAAGATTCTGCATACTTCTGGCAGGAGTCTCACCAGGATTATCGTAGAAAATGCATATCTCAGCTTGAAACCCGACCGAAACCAATATATCTCCGGTTCTGCATGTCAAACGTACTGTGGAGTGGTGAAAACACCAGATAACGTGTTTGTCGCATTAAATAGCTCGAATAGAGCGATCTCGATGATTCTGCATACTTCGGACAGAAGTCTCACCAAGATTATCGCAGGAAATGCATATCTCAGCTTGAAACCCAACGAAAACCAAGATATCTCCGGTTCTGCATATCCAACGCACTGTGGAGTGGTGAAAACACCAGATAACGTGTTTCTCGCATTAAATAGCTCGAAACGAGCAATCTCGATGATTCTGCATACTTCGGACAGAAGTCTCAACAAGATTATCGCAGAAAATGCATATCTCAGCTTGAATCCCCACGAAAACCAAGATATGTACTGTTCTGCATATCAAACGCACTGTGGAGTGGTGAAAACACCGGATAAGGTTTTTCTAGCATTAACTAGCTCGAAAAGTGCGATCTCGATGTTTCAGCATACTTCGGACAAAAGTCTCACCAAGATTATCGCAGAAAATGCATATCTCAGCTTGAAACCCCACGAAAACCAAGATATCGCCGGTTCTGCATATCATACGCACTGTGGAGTGGTGAAAACACCAGATAACGTGTTTCTCGCATTGAGTAGCTCGAAACGAGCGATCTCGATTATTAAGCATACTTGGGACAGAAGTCTCACCTAGATTATCGTAAAAAATGCATATCTCAGCTTGAAACCCCACGAAAACCAAGATATCGCTGGTTCTGCATATAAAACGCACTGTGGAGTGCTGAAAACACCAGATAAAGTGTTTGTCGCATTAAATAGCTCGAATAGAGCGATCTCGAAGATTCTGCATACTTCGGACAGAAGTCTCACCAAGATTATCGTAAAAAATGCATATCTCAGCCTGAAACCCCACGAAAACCAAGATATCGCTGGCACTGCATATCAAACGCACTGTGGAGTGGTGAAAACACCAGATAACGTGTTTCGCGCATTAAATAGCTCGAAAAGAGCGCTCTCGACGTTTCTGCATACTTCGGACAGATGTTTCACCAAGCTTATCGTAGAAAATGCATATCTCAGCTTGAAACCCGACGAAAACCAAAATATCTCCGGTTCTGCATATCCAACGCACTGTGGAGTGGTGAAAACACCAGATAACGTGTTTCTCGCATTAAATAGCTCGAAACGAGCGATCTCGATGATTCTGCATACTTCGGACAGAAGTCTCAACAAGATTATCGCAGAAAATGCATATCTCAGCTTGAATCCCCACGAAAACCAAGATATGTACTGTTCTGCATATCATACGCACTGTGGAGTGGTGAAAACACCAGATAACGGGTTTCTCGCATTAAATAGCTCGAAACAAGCGATGTCGATGATTAAGCATACTTCGGACAGAAGTCTCACCAAGATTATCGTAAAAAGTGCATATCTCAGCTTGAAACCCCACGAAAACCAAGATATCGCTGGTTCTGCATATCAAACGCACTGTGGAGTGGTGAAAACCCCAGAAAACGTGTTTTTCGCATTAAATAGCTCGAATAGAGCGATCTCGATGATTCTTCATACTTCGGACAGAAGTCTCAACAAGATTATCGTAAAAAATGCATATCTCAGCTTGAAACCCCACGAAAGCCAAGATATCGCTGGTTCTGCATATCAAACGCACTGTGGAGTGGTAAAAACACCAGATAACGTGTTTCTCGCATTAAGTAGCTCGAAACGAGCGTTCTCGATGATTCTGCATACTTCGGACAGAAGTCTCACCAAGATTATCGCAGGAAATGCATATCTCAGCTTGAAACCCCACGAAAACCAAAATATCTGCTGTTCTGCATATCCAACGCACTGTGGAGTGGTGAAAACCACAGAAAACGTGTTTCTCGCATTAAATAGCTCGAATAGAGCGATCTCGATGATTCTTCATACTTCGGACAGAAGTCTCAACAAGATTGTCGTAAAAAATGCATATCTCAGCTTGAAACCCCACGAAAGCCATGATATCGCTGGTTCTGCATATCAAACGCACTGTGGAGTGGTGAAAACACCAGATAACGTGTTTCTCGCACTAAGTAGCTCGAAACGAGCGTTCTCGATGATTCTGCATTCTTCGGACAGAAGTCTCACCAAGATTATCGTAAAAAATGCATATCTCAGCCTGAAACCCCACGAAAACCACGATATCGCTGGCACTGCATATCAAACGCACTGTGGAGTGGTGAAAACACCAGATAACGTGTTTCTCGCATTAAATAGCTCGAAAAGAGCGCTCTCGACGTTTCTGCATACTTCGGACAGATGTTTCACCAAGCTTATCGTAGAAAATGCATATCTCAGCTTGAATCCCCACGAAAACCAAGATATGTACTGTTCTGCATATCATACGCACTGTGGAGTGGTGAAAACACCAGATAACGGGTTTCTCGCATTAAATAGCTCGAAACAAGCGATGTCGATGATTAAGCATACTTCGGACAGAAGTCTCACCAAGATTATCGTAAAAAGTGCATATCTCAGCTTGAAACCCCACGAAAACCAAGATATCGCTGGTTCTGCATATCAAACGCACTGTGGAGTGGTGAAAACCCCAGAAAACGTGTTTTTCGCATTAAATAGCTCGAATAGAGCAATCTCGATGATTCTTCATACTTCGGACAGAAGTCTCAACAAGATTATCGTAAAAAATGCATATCTCAGCTTGAAACCCCACGAAAGCCAAGATATCGCTGGTTCTGCATATCAAACGCACTGTGGAGTGGTGAAAACACCAGATAACGTGTTTCTCGCATTAAGTAGCTCGAAACGAGCGTTCTCGATGATTCTGCATACTTCGGACAGAAGTCTCACCAAGATTATCGCAGGAAATGCATATCTCAGCTTGAAACCCCACGAAAACCAAAATATCTGCTGTTCTGCATATCCAACGCACTGTGGAGTGGTGAAAACCCCAGAAAACGTGTTTCTCGCATTAAATAGCTCGAATAGAGCGATCTCGATGATTCTTCATACTTCGGACAGAAGTCTCAACAAGATTATCGTAAAAAATGCATATCTCAGCTTGAAACCCCACGAAAGCCATGATATCGCTGGTTCTGCATATCAAACGCACTGTGGGGTGGTGAAAACACCAGATAACGTGTTTCTCGCACTAAGTAGCTCGAAACGAGCGTTCTCGATGATTCTGCATTCTTCGGACAGAAGTCTCACCAAGATTATCGCAGGAAATGCATATCTCAGCTTGAAACCCCACGAAAACCATAATACCCGCTGTTCTGCATATCCAACGCACTGTGGAGTGTTGAAAACACCAGATAACGTGTTTCACGCATTAAATAGCTCGAAACGAGCGATCTCGATGATTCTGCATACTTCTAACAGAAGTCTCACCAAGATTATCGCAGAAAATGCATATCTCTGCTTGAAACCCCACGAAAACCAGGATATCTGCTGTTCTGCATATCAAACGCACTGTGGAGTGGTGAAAACACCAGATAACGTGTTTCTCGCATTAAATAGCTCGAAAAGAGCGCTCTCGTCGTTTCTGCATACTTCGGACAGATGTTTCACCAAGCTTATCGTAGAAAATGCATATCTCAGCTTGAAACCCGACGAAAACCAAAATATCTCCGGTTCTGCATATCAAACGGACTGTGGAGTGGTGAAAACCCCAGAAAACGTGTTTTTCGCATTAAATAGCTCGAATAGAGCGATCTCGATGATTCTTCATACTTCGGACAGAAGTCTCAACAAGATTATCGTAAAAAATGCATATCTCAGCTTGAAACCCCACGAAAGCCATGATATCGCTGGTTCTGCATATCAAACGCACTGTGGAGTGGTGAAAACACCAGATAACGTGTTTCTCGCACTAAGTAGCTCGAAACGAGCGTTCTCGATGATTCTGCATTCTTCGGACAGAAGTCTCACCAAGATTATCGTAAAAAATGCATATCTCAGCCTGAAACCCCACGAAAACCAAGATATCGCTAGCACTGCATATCAAACGCACTGTGGAGTGGTGAAAACACCAGATAACGTGTTTCTCGCATTAAATAGCTCGAAAAGAGCGCTCTCGACGTTTCTGCATACTTCGGACAGAAGTTTCACCAAGCTTATCGTAGAAAATGCATATCTCAGCTTGAAACCCGACGAAAACCAAAATATCTCCGGTTCTGCATATCCAACGCACTGTGGAGTGGTGAAAACACCAGATAACGGGTTTCTCGCATTAAATAGCTCGAAACAAGCGATGTCGATGATTAAGCATACTTCGGACAGAAGTCTCACCAAGATTATCGTAAAAAATGCATATCTCAGCCTGAAACCCCACGAAAACCAAGATATCGCTAGCACTGCATATCAAACGCACTGTGGAGTGGTGAAAACACCAGATAACGTGTTTCTCGCATTAAATAGCTCGAAAAGAGCGCTCTCGACGTTTCTGCATACTTCTAACAGAAGTCTCAGCAAGATTATCGCAGAAAATGCATATCTCAGCTTGAATCCCCACGAAAACCAAGATATGTACTGTTCTGCATATCATACGCACTGTGGAGTGGTGAAAACACCAGATAACGGGTTTCTCGCATTAAATAGCTCGAAACAAGCGATGTCGATGATTAAGCATACTTCGGACAGAAGTCTCACCAAGATTATCGTAAAAAGTGCATATCTCAGCTTGAAACCCCACGAAAACCAAGATATCGCTGGTTCTGCATATCAAACGGACTGTGGAGTGGTGAAAACCCCAGAAAACGTGTTTTTCGCATTAAATAGCTCGAATAGAGCGATCTCGATGATTCTTCATACTTCGGACAGAAGTCTCAACAAGATTATCGTAAAAAATGCATATCTCAGCTTGAAACCCCACGAAAGCCATGATATCGCTGGTTCTGCATATCAAACGCACTGTGGAGTGGTGAAAACACCAGATAACGTGTTTCTCGCACTAAGTAGCTCGAAACGAGCGTTCTCGATGATTCTGCATTCTTCGGACAGAAGTCTCACCAAGATTATCGTAAAAAATGCATATCTCAGCCTGAAACCCCACGAAAACCAAGATATCGCTAGCACTGCATATCAAACGCACTGTGGAGTGGTGAAAACACCAGATAACGTGTTTCTCGCATTAAATAGCTCGAAAAGAGCGCTCTCGACGTTTCTGCATACTTCGGACAGAAGTTTCACCAAGCTTATCGTAGAAAATGCATATCTCAGCTTGAAACCCGACGAAAACCAAAATATCTCCGGTTCTGCATATCCAACGCACTGTGGAGTGGTGAAAACACCAGATAACGTGTTTCTCGCATTAAATAGCTCGAAACGAGCGATCTCGATGATTCTGCATACTTCGGACAGAAGTCTCAACAAGATTATCGCAGAAAATGCATATCTCAGCTTGAATCCCCACGAAAACCAAGATATGTACTGTTCTGCATATCATACGCACTGTGGAGTGGTGAAAACACCAGATAACGGGTTTCTCGCATTAAATAGCTCGAAACAAGCGATGTCGATGATTAAGCATACTTCGGACAGAAGTCTCACCAAGATTATCGTAAAAAGTGCATATCTCAGCTTGAAACCCGACCGAAACCAAGATATCTCCGGTTCTGCATGTCAAACGCACTGTGGAGTGGTGAAAACACCAGATAACGTGTTTCTCGCTCTAACTAGCTCGAAAAGAGCGATCTCGATGATTCAGCATACTTCGGACAGAAGTCTCACCAAGATTATCGCAGGAAATGCATATCTCAGCTTGAAATGCCACGAAAACCCAGATATCGCTGGTTCTGCATATCAAACGCACTGTGGAGTGGTGATAACACCAGATAACGTGTTTCTCGCAATAAATAGCTCGAAAATAGCGCTCTCGATGTTTCTGCATACTTCTGACAGAAGTCTCACCAAGATTATCGTAGAAAATGCATATCTCAGCTTGAAACCCGACCGAAACCAAGATATCTCCGGTTCTGCATGTCAAACGCACTGTGGAGTGGTGAAAACACCAGATAACGTGTTTCTCGCTCTAACTAGCTCGAAAAGAGCGATCTCGATGATTCAGCATACTTCGGACAGAAGTCTCACCAAGATTATCGCAGGAAATGCATATCTCAGCTTGAAATGCCACGAAAACCAAGATATCGCTGGTTCTGCATATCAAACGCACTGTGGAGTGGTGAAAACACCAGATAACGTGTTTCTCGCAGTAAATAGCTCGAAAACCGCGATCTCGATGATTCTGCATACTTCTAACAGAAGTCTCACCAAGATTATCGTAGAAAATGCATATCTCAGCTTGAAACCCGAAGAAAACCAATATTTCTCCGGTTCTGCACATCAAACGTTCCGTGGAGTGGTGAAAACACCAGAAAACGTGTTTCGCGCATTAAGTAGCTCGAAAAGAGCGTTCTCGAAGATTCTGCATAATTCTGACAGAAGTCTCACCAGGATTATGGTAGAAAATGCATTTCTCAGCTTGAAACCCGACCGAAACCAAGATATCTCCGGTTCTGCATGTCAAACGTACTGTGGAGTGGTGAAAACACCAGAAAACGTGTTTCGTGCATCAAGTAGCTCGAAAAGAGCGATCTAGATGATTCTGCATACTTCTGACTGAAGTCTCACCAATATTATCGCAGATAAATGCATGTCTCAGCTTGAAACCCCACGAAAACCAAGATATCTACTGTTCTGCATATCCAACGAACTGTGGCGTGGTGACAACCCCAGAAAATGTGTTTCTCGCATTAAATAGCTCGAAAAGAGCGCTCTCGATGTTTCTGCATACTTCGGACAGATGTTTTACCAAGCTTATCGTAGAAAATGCATATCTCAGCTTGAATCCCCACGAAAACCAAGATATGTACTGTTCTGCATATCATACGCACTGTGGAGTGGTGAAAACACCAGATAACGGGTTTCTCGCATTAAATAGCTCGAAACAAGCGATGTCGATGATTAAGCATACTTCGGACAGAAGTCTCACCAAGATTATCGTAAAAAGTGCATATCTCAGCTTGAAACCCGACCGAAACCAAGATATCTCCGGTTCTGCATGTCAAACGCACTGTGGAGTGGTGAAAACACCAGATAACGTGTTTCTCGCTCTAACTAGCTCGAAAAGAGCGATCTCGATGATTCAGCATACTTCGGACAGAAGTCTCACCAAGATTATCGCAGGAAATGCATATCTCAGCTTGAAATGCCACGAAAACCCAGATATCGCTGGTTCTGCATATCAAACGCACTGTGGAGTGGTGATAACACCAGATAACGTGTTTCTCGCAATAAATAGCTCGAAAATAGCGCTCTCGATGTTTCTGCATACTTCTGACAGAAGTCTCACCAAGATTATCGTAGAAAATGCATATCTCAGCTTGAAACCCGACCGAAACCAAGATATCTCCGGTTCTGCATGTCAAACGCACTGTGGAGTGGTGAAAACACCAGATAACGTGTTTCTCGCTCTAACTAGCTCGAAAAGAGCGATCTCGATGATTCAGCATACTTCGGACAGAAGTCTCACCAAGATTATCGCAGGAAATGCATATCTCAGCTTGAAATGCCACGAAAACCAAGATATCGCTGGTTCTGCATATCAAACGCACTGTGGAGTGGTGAAAACACCAGATAACGTGTTTCTCGCAGTAAATAGCTCGAAAACCGCGATCTCGATGATTCTGCATACTTCTAACAGAAGTCTCACCAAGATTATCGTAGAAAATGCATATCTCAGCTTGAAACCCGAAGAAAACCAATATTTCTCCGGTTCTGCACATCAAACGTTCCGTGGAGTGGTGAAAACACCAGAAAACGTGTTTCGCGCATTAAGTAGCTCGAAAAGAGCGTTCTCGAAGATTCTGCATAATTCTGACAGAAGTCTCACCAGGATTATGGTAGAAAATGCATTTCTCAGCTTGAAACCCGACCGAAACCAAGATATCTCCGGTTCTGCATGTCAAACGTACTGTGGAGTGGTGAAAACACCAGAAAACGTGTTTCGTGCATCAAGTAGCTCGAAAAGAGCGATCAGGAAGATTCTGCATACTTCTGACTGAAGTCTCACCAATATTATCGCAGATAAATGCATGTCTCAGCTTGAAACCCCACGAAAACCAAGATATCTACTGTTCTGCATATCCAACGAACTGTGGCGTGGTGACAACCCCAGAAAATGTGTTTCTCGCATTAAATAGCTCGAAAAGAGCGCTCTCGATGTTTCTGCATACTTCGGACAGATGTTTTACCAAGCTTATCGTAGAAAATGCATATCTCAGCTTGAATCCCCACGAAAACCAAGATATGTACTGTTCTGCATATCATACGCACTGTGGAGTGGTGAAAACACCAGATAACGGGTTTCTCGCATTAAATAGCTCGAAACAAGCGATGTCGATGATTAAGCATACTTCGGACAGAAGTCTCACCAAGATTATCGTAAAAAGTGCATATCTCAGCTTGAAACCCGACCGAAACCAAGATATCTCCGGTTCTGCATGTCAAACGCACTGTGGAGTGGTGAAAACACCAGATAACGTGTTTCTCGCTCTAACTAGCTCGAAAAGAGCGATCTCGATGATTCAGCATACTTCGGACAGAAGTCTCACCAAGATTATCGCAGGAAATGCATATCTCAGCTTGAAATGCCACGAAAACCAAGATATCGCTGGTTCTGCATATCAAACGCACTGTGGAGTGGTGAAAACACCAGATAACGTGTTTCTCGCAATAAATAGCTCGAAAATAGCGCTCTCGATGTTTCTGCATACTTCTGACAGAAGTCTCACCAAGATTATCGGAGAAAATGCATATCTCAGCTTGAAACCCGACCGAAACCAAGATATCTCCGGTTCTGCATGTCAAACGCACTGTGGAGTGGTGAAAACACCAGATAACGTGTTTCTCGCTCTAACTAGCTCGAAAAGAGCGATCTCGATGATTCAGCATACTTCGGACAGAAGTCTCACCAAGATTATCGCAGGAAATGCATATCTCAGCTTGAAATGCCACGAAAACCAAGATATCGCTGGTTCTGCATATCAAACGCACTGTGGAGTGGTGAAAACACCAGATAACGTGTTTCTCGCAGTAAATAGCTCGAAAAGCGCGTTCTCGATGATTCTGCATACTTCTAACAGAAGTCTCACCAAGATAATCGTAGAAAATGCATATCTCAGCTTGAAACCCGAAGAAAACCGATATATCTCCGGTTCTGCACTTCAAACGTTCCGTGGAGTGGTGAAAACACCAGAAAACGTGTTTCGCGCATTAAGTAGCTCGAAAAGAGCGTTGTCGAAGATTCTGCATAATTCTGACAGAAGTGTCACCAGGATTATCGTAGAAAATGCATTTCTCAGATTGAAACCCGACCGAAACCAAGATATCTCCGGTTCTGCATGTCAAACGTACTGTGGAGTGGTGAAAACACCAGAAAACGTGTTTCGTGCATCAAGTAGCTCGAAAAGAGCGATCTAGATGATTCTGCATACTTCTGACTGAAGTCTCACCAAGATTATCGTAGAAAATGCATATCTCAGCTTGAAACCCGACCGAAACCAAGATATCTCCGGTTCTGCATGTCAAACGCACTGTGGAGTGGTGAAAACACCAGATAACGTGTTTCTCGCTCTAACTAGCTCGTAAAGAGCGATCTCGATGATTCAGCATACTTCGGACAGAAGTCTCACCAAGATTATCGCAGGAAATGCATATCTCAGCTTGAAATGCCACGAAAACCAAGATATCGCTGGTTCTGCATATCAAACGCACTGTGGAGTGGTGAAAACACCAGATAACGTGTTTCTCGCAGTAAATAGCTCGAAAACCGCGATCTCGATGATTCTGCATACTTCTAACAGAAGTCTCACCAAGATTATCGTAGAAAATGCATATCTCAGCTTGAAACCCGAAGAAAACCAATATTTCTCCGGTTCTGCACATCAAACGTTCCGTGGAGTGGTGAAAACACCAGAAAACGTGTTTCGCGCATTAAGTAGCTCGAAAAGCGCGTTCTCGAAGATTCTGCATAATTCTGACAGAAGTCTCACCAGGATTATGGTAGAAAATGCATTTCTCAGCTTGAAACCCGACCGAAACCAAGATATCTCCGGTTCTGCATGTCAAACGTACTGTGGAGTGGTGAAAACACCAGAAAACGTGTTTCGTGCATCAAGTAGCTCGAAAAGAGCGATCTAGATGATTCTGCATACTTCTGACTGAAGTCTCACCAATATTATCGCAGAAAAATGCATGTCTCAGCTTGAAACCCCACGAAAACCAAGATATCTACTGTTCTGCATATCCAACGAACTGTGGCGTGGTGACAACCCCAGAAAATGTGTTTCTCGCATTAAATAGCTCGAAAAGAGCGCTCTCGATGTTTCTGCATACTTCGGACAGATGTTTTACCAAGCTTATCGTAGAAAATGCATATCTCAGCTTGAAACCCGGCGAAAATCAAAATATCTCCGGTTCTGCATATCCAACGCACTGTGGAGTGGTGAAAACACCAGATAACGTGTTTCTCGCATTAAGCAGCTCGAAACGAGCGATCTCGATGATTCTGCATACTTCGGACAGAAGTCTCAACAAGATTATCGCAGAAAATGCATATCTCAGCTTGAAACCCCACGAAAACCACGATATCTCCGGTTCTGCACATCAAACGTACCGTGGAGTGGTCAAAACACCAGAAAACGTGTTTCGCGCATTAAGTAGCTCGAAAAGAGCGTTCTCGAAGAGTCTGCATACTTCTGACAGAAGTCTCACCAGGATTATCGTAGAAAATGCATATCTCAGCTTGAAACCCGACCGAAACAAAGATATCTCCGGTTCTGCATGTCAAACGTACTGTGGAGTGTTGAAAACACCAGAAAAAGTGTTTCGTGCATTAAGTAGTTCGAATAGAGCGATCTCGATGATTCTGCATACTTCTGACTGAAGTCTCAAAAAATTATCGTAAAAAATGCATATCTCAGCTTGAAAACCCACGAAAACCAAGATATCTCCGGTTCTGCATATCCAACGCACTGTGGAGTGGTGAAAACCCCAGAAAACGTGTTTCTCGCATTAAATAGCTCGAATAGAGCGATCTCGAAGATTCTGCATACTTCTGGCAGGAGTCTCACCAGGATTATCGTAGAAAATGCATATCTCAGCTTGAAACCCGACCGAAACCAATATATCTCCGGTTCTGCATGTCAAACGTACTGTGGAGTGGTGAAAACACCAGATAACGTGTTTGTCGCATTAAATAGCTCGAATAGAGCGATCTCGATGATTCTGCATACTTCGGACAGAAGTCTCACCAAGCTTATCGTAGAAAATGCATATCTCAGCTTGAAACCCGACGAAAACCAAAATATCTGCGGTTCTGCATATCCAACGCACTGTGGAGTGGTGAAAACACCAGATAACGTGTTTCTCGCATTAAATAGCTCGAAACGAGCAATCTCGATGATTCTGCATACTTCGGACAGAAGTCTCAACAAGATTATCGCAGAAAATGCATATCTCAGCTTGAATCCCCACGAAAACCAAGATATGTACTGTTCTGCATATCAAACGCACTGTGGAGTGGTGAAAACACCGGATAAGGTTTTTGTAGCATTAACTAGCTCGAAAAGTGCGATCTCGATGTTTCAGCATACTTCGGACAAATGTCTCACCAAGATTATCGCAGAAAATGCATATCTCAGCTTGAAACCCCACGAAAACCAAGATATCGCCGGTTCTGCATATCATACGCACTGTGGAGTGGTGAAAACACCAGATAACGTGTTTCGCGCATTAAATAGCTCGAAAAGAGCGCTCTCGACGTTTCTGCATACTTCGGACAGATGTTTCACCAAGCTTATCGTAGAAAATGCATATCTCAGCTTGAAACCCGACGAAAACCAAAATATCTCCGGTTCTGCATATCCAACGCACTGTGGAGTGGTGAAAACACCAGATAACGTGTTTCTCGCATTAAATAGCTCGAAACGAGCGATCTCGATGATTCTGCATACTTCGGACAGAAGTCTCAACAAGATTATCGCAGAAAATGCATATCTCAGCTTGAATCCCCACGAAAACCAAGATATGTACTGTTCTGCATATCATACGCACTGTGGAGTGTTGAAAACACCAGATAACGGGTTTCTCGCATTAAATAGCTCGAAACAAGCGATGTCGATGATTAAGCATACTTCGGACAGAAGTCTCACCAAGATTATCGTAAAAAGTGCATATCTCAGCTTGAAACCCCACGAAAACCAAGATATCGCTGGTTCTGCATATCAAACGCACTGTGGAGTGGTGAAAACCCCAGAAAACGTGTTTTTCGCATTAAATAGCTCGAATAGAGCGATCTCGATGATTCTTCATACTTCGGACAGAAGTCTCAACAAGATTGTCGTAAAAAATGCATATCTCAGCTTGAAACCCCACGAAAGCCATGATATCGCTGGTTCTGCATATCAAACGCACTGTGGAGTGGTGAAAACACCAGATAACGTGTTTCTCGCACTAAGTAGCTCGAAACGAGCGTTCTCGATGATTCTGCATTCTTCGGACAGAAGTCTCACCAAGATTATCGTAAAAAATGCATATCTCAGCCTGAAACCCCACGAAAACCAAGATATCGCTGGCACTGCATATCAAACGCACTGTGGAGTGGTGAAAACACCAGATAACGTGTTTCTCGCATTAAATAGCTCGAAAAGAGCGCTCTCGACGTTTCTGCATACTTCGGACAGATGTTTCACCAAGCTTATCGTAGAAAATGCATATCTCAGCTTGAAACCCGACGAAAACCAAAATATCTCCGGTTCTGCATATCCAACGCACTGTGGAGTGGTGAAAACACCAGATAACGTGTTTCTCGCATTAAATAGCTCGAAACGAGCGATCTCGATGATTCTGCATACTTCGGACAGAAGTCTCAACAAGATTATCGCGGAAAATGCATATCTCAGCTTGAATCCCCACGAAAACCAAGATATGTACTGTTCTGCATATCATACGCACTGTGGAGTGGTGAAAACACCAGATAACGGGTTTCTCGCATTAAATAGCTCGAAACAAGCGATGTCGATGATTAAGCATACTTCGGACAGAAGTCTCACCAAGATTATCGTAAAAAGTGCATATCTCAGCTTGAAACCCCACGAAAACCAAGATATCGCTGGTTCTGCATATCAAACGCACTGTGGAGTGGTGAAAACCCCAGAAAACGTGTTTTTCGCATTAAATAGCTCGAATAGAGCAATCTCGATGATTCTTCATACTTCGGACAGAAGTCTCAACAAGATTATCGTAAAAAATGCATATCTCAGCTTGAAACCCCACGAAAGCCAAGATATCGCTGGTTCTGCATATCAAACGCACTGTGGAGTGGTGAAAACACCAGATAACGTGTTTCTCGCATTAAGTAGCTCGAAACGAGCGTTCTCGATGATTCTGCATACTTCGGACAGAAGTCTCACCAAGATTATCGCAGGAAATGCATATCTCAGCTTGAAACCCCACGAAAACCAAAATATCTGCTGTTCTGCATATCCAACGCACTGTGGAGTGGTGAAAACCCCAGAAAACGTGTTTCTCGCATTAAATAGCTCGAATAGAGCGATCTCGATGATTCTTCATACTTCGGACAGAAGTCTCAACAAGATTATCGTAAAAAATGCATATCTCAGCTTGAAACCCCACGAAAGCCATGATATCGCTGGTTCTGCATATCAAACGCACTGTGGGGTGGTGAAAACACCAGATAACGTGTTTCTCGCACTAAGTAGCTCGAAACGAGCGTTCTCGATGATTCTGCATTCTTCGGACAGAAGTCTCACCAAGATTATCGCAGGAAATGCATATCTCAGCTTGAAACCCCACGAAAACCAAAATACCCGCTGTTCTGCATATCCAACGCACTGTGGAGTGTTGAAAACACCAGATAACGTGTTTCTCGCATTAAATAGCTCGAAACGAGCGATCTCGATGATTCTGCATACTTCTAACAGAAGTCTCACCAAGATTATCGCAGAAAATGCATATCTCTGCTTGAAACCCCACGAAAACCAAGATATCGCCGGTTCTGCATATCATACGCACTGTGGAGTGGTGAAAACACCAGATAACGGGTTTCTCGCATTAAATAGCTCGAAACAAGCGATGTCGATGATTAAGCATACTTCGGACAGAAGTCTCACCAAGATTATCGTAAAAAGTGCATATCTCAGCTTGAAACCCCACGAAAACCAAGATATCGCTGGTTCTGCATATCAAACGCACTGTGGAGTGGTGAAAACCCCAGAAAACGTGTTTTTCGCATTAAATAGCTCGAATAGAGCGTTCTCGAAGATTCTGCATAATTCTCACAGAAGTCTCACCAGGATTATCGTAGAAAATGCATTTCTCGGCTTCAAACCCGACCGAAACCAAGATATCTCCGGTTCTGCATGTCAAACGTACTGTGGAGTGGTGAAAACACCAGAAAACGTGTTTCGTGCATTAAGTAGCTCGAAAAGAGCGATCTAGATGATTCTGCATACTTCTGACTGAAGTCTCACCAATATTATCGCAGAAAATGCTTATCTCATGTTGAAACCCGACGAAAACCAAGATATCGCTGGTTCTGCATATCAAACGCACTGTGGAGTGGTGAAAACCCCAGAAAACGTGTTTCTCGCATTAAATAGCTCGAATAGAGCGATCTCGATGATTCTTCATACTTCGGACAGAAGCCTCAACAAGATTATCGCAGGAAATGCATATCTCAGCTTGAAATGCCACGAAAACCAAGATATCGCTGGTTCTGCATATCAAACGCTCTGTGGAGTGGTGAAAACACCAGATAACGTGTTTCTCGCAATAAATAGCTCGAAAATAGCGCTCTCGATGTTTCTGCATACTTCTGACAGAAGTCTCACCAAGATTATCGTAGAAAATGCATATCTCAGCTTGAAACCCGACCGAAACCAAGATATCTCCGGTTCTGCATGTCAAACGCACTGTGGAGTGGTGAAAACACCAGATAACGTGTTTCTCGCTATAACTAGCTCGAAAAGAGCGATCTCGATGATTCAGCATACTTCGGACAGAAGTCTCACCAAGATTATCGCAGGAAATGCATATCTCAGCTTGAAATGCCACGAAAACCAAGATATCGCTGGTTCTGCATATCAAACGCACTGTGGAGTGGTGAAAACACCAGATAACGTGTTTCTCGCAGTAAATAGCTCGAAAAGCGCGTTCTCGATGATTCTGCATACTTCTAACAGAAGTCTCACCAAGATAATCGTAGAAAATGCATATCTCAGCTTGAAACCCGAAGAAAACCGATATATCTCCGGTTCTACACATCAAACGTTCCGTGGAGTGGTGAAAACACCAGAAAACGTGTTTCGCGCATTAAGTAGCTCGAAAAGAGCGTTCTCGAAGATTCTGCATAATTCTGACAGAAGTGTCACCAGGATTATCGTAGAAAATGCATTTCTCAGCTTGAAACCCGACCGAAACCAAGATATCTCCGGTTCTGCATGTCAAACGTACTGTGGAGTGGTGAAAACACCAGAAAACGTGTTTCGTGCATCAAGTAGCTCGAAAAGAGCGATCTAGATGATTCTGCATACTTCTGACTGAAGTCTCACCAAGATTATCGTAGAAAATGCATATCTCAGCTTGAAACCCGACCGAAACCAAGATATCTCCGGTTCTGCATGTCAAACGCACTGTGGAGTGGTGAAAACACCAGATAACGTGTTTCTCGCTCTAACTAGCTCGTAAAGAGCGATCTCGATGATTCAGCATACTTCGGACAGAAGTCTCACCAAGAATATCGCAGGAAATGCATATCTCAGCTTGAAATGCCACGAAAACCAAGATATCGCTGGTTCTGCATATCAAACGCACTGTGGAGTGGTGAAAACACCAGAAAACGTGTTTCGCGCATTAGGTAGCTCGAAAAGAGCGTTCTCGAAGATTCTGCATAATTCTGACAGAAGACTCACCAGGATTATGGTAGAAAATGCATTTCTCAGCTTGAAACCCGACCGAAACCAAGATATCTCCGGTTCTACATGTCAAACGTACTGTGGAGTGGTGAAAACACCAGAAAACGTGTTTCGTGCATCAAGTAGCTCGAAAAGAGCGATCTAGATGATTCTGCATACTTCTGACTGAAGTCTCACCAATATTATCGCAGATAAATGCATGTCTCAGCTTGTAACCCCACGAAAACCAAGATATCTACTGTTCTGCATATCCAACGAACTGTGGCGTGGTGACAACCCCAGAAAATGTGTTTCTCGCATTAAATAGCTCGAAAAGAGCGCTCTCGATGTTTCTGCATACTTCGGACAGATGTTTTACCAAGCTTATCGTAGAAAATGCATATCTCAGCTTGAAACCCGGCGAAAATCAAAATATCTCCGGTTCTGCATATCCAACGCACTGTGGAGTGGTGAAAACACCAGATAACGTGTTTCTCGCATTAAGCAGCTCGAAACGAGCGATCTCGATGATTCTGCATACTTCGGGCAGAAGTCTCAACAAGATTATCGCAGAAAATGCATATCTCAGCTTGAAACCCCACGAAAACCACGATATCTCCGGTTCTGCACATCAAACGTACCGTGGAGTGGTCAAAACACCAGAAAACGTGTTTCGCGCATTAAGTAGCTCGAAAAGAGCGTTCTCGAAGAGTCTGCATACTTCTGACAGAAGTCTCACCAGGATTATCGTAGAAAATGCATATCTCAGCTTGAAACCCGACCGAAACCAAGATATCTCCGGTTCTGCATGTCAAACGTACTGTGGAGTGTTGAAAACACCAGAAAACGTGTTTCGTGCATTAAGTAGTTCGAATAGAGCGATCTCGATGATTCTGCATACTTCTGACTGAAGTCTCAAAAAATTATCGTAAAAAATGCATATCTCAGCTTGAAAACCCACGAAAACCAAGATATCGCTGTGTTCAGCATATCAAACGCACTGTGGAGTGGTGAAAACCCCAGAAAACGTGTTTCTCGCATTAAATAGCTCGAATAGAGCGATCTCGAAGATTCTGCATACTTCTGGCAGGAGTCTCACCAGGATTATCGTAGAAAATGCATATCTCAGCTTGAAACCCGACCGAAACCAATATATCTCCGGTTCTGCATGTCAAACGTACTGTGGAGTGGTGAAAACACCAGATAACGTGTTTGTCGCATTAAATAGCTCGAATAGAGCGATCTCGATGATTCTGCATACTTCGGACAGAAGTCTCACCAAGATTATCGCAGGAAATGCATATCTCAGCTTGAAACCCAACGAAAACCAAGATATCTCCGGTTCTGCATATCCAACGCACTGTGGAGTGGTGAAAACCCCAGAAAACGTGTTTCTCGCATTAAATATCTCGAAAAGAGCGCTATCGACGTTTCTGCATACTTCGGACAGATGTTTCACCAAGCTTATCGTAGAAAATGCATATCTCAGCTTGAATCCCGACGAAAACCAAAATATCTGCGGTTCTGCATATCCAACGCACTGTGGAGTGGTGAAAACACCAGATAACGTGTTTCTCGCATTAAATAGCTCGAAACGAGCAATCTCGATGATTCTGCATACTTCGGACAGAAGTCTCAACAAGATTATCGCAGAAAATGCATATCTCAGCTTGAATCCCCACGAAAACCAAGATATGTACTGTTCTGCATATCAAACGCACTGTGGAGTGGTGAAAACACCGGATAAGGTTTTTCTAGCATTAACTAGCTCGAAAAGTGCGATCTCGATGTTTCAGCATACTTCGGACAAAAGTCTCACCAAGATTATCGTAAAAAGTGCATATCTCAGCTTGATACCCCACGAAAACCAAGATATCGCTGGTTCTGCATATCAAACGCACTGTGGAGTGGTGAAAACCCCAGAAAACGTGTTTTTCGCATTAAATAGCTCGAATAGAGCGATCTCGATGATTCTTCATACTTCGGACAGAAGTCTCAACAAGATTATCGTAAAAAATGCATATCTCAGCTTGAAACCCCACGAAAGCCAAGATATCGCTGGTTCTGCATATCAAACGCACTGTGGAGTGGTAAAAACACCAGATAACGTGTTTCTCGCATTAAGTAGCTCGAAACGAGCGTTCTCGATGATTCTGCATACTTCGGACAGAAGTCTCACCAAGATTATCGCAGGAAATGCATATCTCAGCTTGAAACCCCACGAAAACCAAAATATCTGCTGTTCTGCATATCCAACGCACTGTGGAGTGGTGAAAACCACAGAAAACGTGTTTCTCGCATTAAATAGCTCGAATAGAGCGATCTCGATGATTCTTCATACTTCGGACAGAAGTCTCAACAAGATTGTCGTAAAAAATGCATATCTCAGCTTGAAACCCCACGAAAGCCATGATATCGCTGGTTCTGCATATCAAACGCACTGTGGAGTGGTGAAAACACCAGATAACGTGTTTCTCGCACTAAGTAGCTCGAAACGAGCGTTCTCGATGATTCTGCATTCTTCGGACAGAAGTCTCACCAAGATTATCGTAAAAAATGCATATCTCAGCCTGAAACCCCACGAAAACCAAGATATCGCTGGCACTGCATATCAAACGCACTGTGGAGTGGTGAAAACACCAGATAACGTGTTTCGCGCATTAAATAGCTCGAAAAGAGCGCTCTCGACGTTTCTGCATACTTCGGACAGATGTTTCACCAAGCTTATCGTAGAAAATGCATATCTCAGCTTGAAACCCGACGAAAACCAAACTATCTCCGGTTCTGCATATCCAACGCACTGTGGAGTGGTGAAAACACCAGATAACGTGTTTCTCGGATTAAATAGCTCGAAACGAGCGATCTCGATGATTCTGCATACTTCGGACAGAAGTCTCAACAAGATTATCGCAGAAAATGCATATCTCAGCATGAATCCCCACGAAAACCAAGATATGTACTGTTCTGCATATCATACGCACTGTGGAGTGGTGAAAACACCAGATAACGGGTTTCTCGCATTAAATTGCTCGAAACAAGCGATGTCGATGATTAAGCATACTTCGGACAGAAGTCTCACCAAGATTATCGTAAAAAGTGCATATCTCAGCTTGAAACCCCACGAAAACCAAGATATCGCTGGTTCTGCATATCAAACGCACTGTGGAGTGGTGAAAACCCCAGAAAACGTGTTTTTCGCATTAAATAGCTCGAATAGAGCGATCTCGATGATTCCTCATACTTCGGACAGAAGTCTCAACAAGATTATCGTAAAAAATGCATATCTCAGCTTGAAACCCCACGAAAGCCAAGATATCGCTGGTTCTGCATATCAAACGCACTGTGGAGTGGTAAAAACACCAGATAACGTGTTTCTCGCATTAAGTAGCTCGAAACGAGCGTTCTCGAAGATTCTGCATACTTCGGACAGAAGTCTCACCAAGATTATCGCAGGAAATGCATATCTCAGCTTGAAACCCCACGAAAACCAAAATATCTGCTGTTCTGCATATCCAACGCACTGTGGAGTGGTGAAAACCACAGAAAACGTGTTTCTCGCATTAAATAGCTCGAATAGAGCGATCTCGATGATTCTTCATACTTCGGACAGAAGTCTCAACAAGATTGTCGTAAAAAATGCATATCTCAGCTTGAAACCCCACGAAAGCCATGATATCGCTGGTTCTGCATATCAAACGCACTGTGGAGTGGTGAAAACACCAGATAACGTGTTTCTCGCACTAAGTAGCTCGAAGCGAGCGTTCTCGAAGATTCTGCATTCTTCGGACAGAAGTCTCACCAAGATTATCGTAAAAAATGCATATCTCAGCCTGAAACCCCACGAAAACCAAGATATCGCTGGCACTGCATATCAAACGCACTGTGGAGTGGTGAAAACACCAGATAACGTGTTTCTCGCATTAAATAGCTCGAAAAGAGCGCTCTCGACGTTTCTGCATACTTCGGACAGATGTTTCACCAAGCTTATCGTAGAAAATGCATATCTCAGCTTGAAACCCGACGAAAACCAAAATATCTCCGGTTCTGCATATCCAACGCACTGTGGAGTGGTGAAAACACCAGATAACGTGTTTCTCGCATTAAATAGCTCGAAACGAGCGATCTCGATGATTCTGCATACTTCGGACAGAAGTCTCAACAAGATTATCGCAGGAAATGCATATCTCAGCTTGAAACCCCACGAAAACCAAAATACCCGCTGTTCTGCATATCCAACGCACTGTGGAGTGTTGAAAACACCAGATAACGTGTTTCTCGCATTAAATAGCTCGAAACGAGCGATCTCGATGATTCTGCATACTTCTAACAGAAGTCTCACCAAGATTATCGCAGAAAATGCATATCTCTGCTTGAAACCCCACGAAAACCAGGATATCTGCTGTTCTGCATATCCAACGAACTGTGGAGTGGTGAAAACCCCAGAAAACGTGTTTCTCGAATTAAATAGCTCGAAAAGAGCGCTCTCGACGTTTCTGCATACTTCGGACAGATGTTTCACCAAGCTTATCGTAGAAAATGCATATCTCAGCTTGAAACCCCACGAAAACCAAAATACCCGCTGTTCTGCATATCCAACGCACTGTGGAGTGTTGAAAACACCAGATAACGTGTTTCTCGCATTAAATAGCTCGAAACGAGCGATCTCGATGATTCTGCATACTTCTAACAGAAGTCTCACCAAGATTATCGCAGAAAATGCATATCTCTGCTTGAAACCCCACGAAAACCAAGATATCGCCGGTTCTGCATATCATACGCACTGTGGAGTGGTGAAAACACCAGATAACGGGTTTCTCGCATTAAATAGCTCGAAACAAGCGATGTCGATGATTAAGCATACTTCGGACAGAAGTCTCACCAAGATTATCGTAAAAAGTGCATATCTCTGCTTGAAACCCCACGAAAACCAAGATATCGCTGGTTCTGCATATCAAACGCACTGTGGAGTGGTGAAAACCCCAGAAAACGTGTTTTTCGCATTAAATAGCTCCAATAGAGCGTTCTCGAAGATTCTGCATAATTCTCACAGAAGTCTCACCAGGATTATCGTAGAAAATGCATTTCTCAGCTTCAAACCCGACCGAAACCAAGATATCTCCGGTTCTGCATGTCAAACGTACTGTGGAGTGGTGAAAACACCAGAAAACGTGTTTCGTGCATTAAGTAGCTCGAAAAGAGCGATCTAGATGATTCTGCATACTTCTGACTGAAGTCTCACCAATATTATCGCAGAAAATGCTTATCTCATGTTGAAACCCGACGAAAACCAAGATATCGCTGGTTCTGCATATCAAACGCACTGTGGAGTGGTGAAAACCCCAGAAAACGTGTTTCTCGCATTAAATAGCTCGAAACGAGCAATCTCGATGATTCTGCATACATCGGACAGAAGTCTCAACAAGATTATCGCAGAAAATGCATATCTCAGCTTGAAACCACACGAAAACCAAGATATGTACTGTTCTGCATATGAAACGCACTGTGGAGTGGTGAAAACACCAGATAACGCGTTTCTCGCATTAAATAGCTCGAAAAGAGCGCTCTCGACGTTTCTGCATACTTCGGACAGATGTTTCACCAAGCTTATCGTAGAAAATGCATATCTCAGCTTGAAACCCGACGAAAACCAAAATATCTCCGGTTCTGCATATCCAACGCACTGTGGAGTGGTGAAAACACCAGATAACGTGTTTCTCGCATTAAATAGCTCGAAACGAGCGATCTCGATGATTCTGCATACTTCGGACAGAAGTCTCAACAAGATTATCGCAGAAAATGCATATCTCAGCTTGAATCCCCACGAAAACCAAGATATGTACTGTTCTGCATATCATACGCACTGTGGAGTGGTGAAAACACCAGATAACGGGTTTCTCGCATTAAATAGCTCGAAACAAGCGATGTCGATGATTAAGCATACTTCGGACAGAAGTCTCACCAAGATTATCGTAAATAGTGCATATCTCAGCTTGAAACCCCACGAAAACCAAGATATCGCTGGTTCTATATATCAAACGCACTGTGGAGTGGTGAAAACCCCAGAAAACGTGTTTTTCGCATTAAATAAATCGAATAGAGCAATCTCGATGATTCTTCATACTTCGGACAGAAGTCTCAACAAGATTATCGTAAAAAATGCATATCTCAGCTTGAAACCCCACGAAAGCCAAGATATCGCTGGTTCTGCATATCAAACGCACTGTGGAGTGGTGAAAACACCAGATAACGTGTTTCTCGCATTAAGTAGCTCGAAACGAGCGTTCTCGATGATTCTGCATACTTCGGACAGAAGTCTCACCAAGATTATCGCAGGAAATGCATATCTCAGCTTGAAACCCCACGAAAACCAAAATATCTGCTGTTCTGCATATCCAACGCACTGTGGAGTGGTGAAAACCCCAGAAAACGTGTTTCTCGCATTAAATAGCTCGAATAGAGCGATCTCGATGATTCTTCATACTTCGGACAGAAGTCTCATCAAGATTATCGTAAAAAATGCATATCTCAGCTTGAAACCCCACGAAAGCCATGATATCGCTGGTTCTGCATATCAAACGCACTGTGGAGTGGTGAAAACACCAGATAACGTGTTTCTCGCACTAAGTAGCTCGAAACGAGCGTTCTCGATGATTCTGCATTCTTCGGACAGAAGTCTCACCATGATTATCGCAGGAAATGCATATCTCAGCTTGAAACCCCACGAAAACCAAAATACCCGCTGTTCTGCATATGCAACGCACTGTGGAGTGTTGAAAACACCAGATAACGTGTTTCTCGCATTAAATAGCTCGAAACGAGCGATCTCGATGATTCTGCATACTTCTAACAGAAGTCTCACCAAGATTATCGCAGAAAATGCATATCTCTGCTTGAAACCCCACGAAAACCAGGATATCTGCTGTTCTGCATATCCAACGAACTGTGTAGTGGTGAAAACCCCAGAAAACGTGTTTCTCGAATTAAATAGCTCGAAAAGAGCGCTCTCGACGTTTCTGCATACTTCGGACAGATGTTTCACCAAGCTTATCGTAGAAAATGCATATCTCAGCTTGAAACCCCACGAAAACCAAAATACCCGCTGTTCTGCATATCCAACGCACTGTGGAGTGTTGAAAACACCAGATAACGTGTTTCTCGCATTAAATAGCTCGAAACGAGCGATCTCGATGATTCTGCATACTTCTAACAGAAGTCTCACCAAGATTATCGCAGAAAATGCATATCTCTGCTTGAAACCCCACGAAAACCAAGATATCGCCGGTACTGCATATCATACGCACTGTGGAGTGGTGAAAACACCAGATAACGGGTTTCTCGCATTAAATAGCTCGAAACAAGCGATGTCGATGATTAAGCATACTTCGGACAGAAGTCTCACCAAGATTATCGTAAAAAGTGCATATCTCAGCTTGAAACCCCACGAAAACCAAGATATCGCTGGTTCTGCATATCAAACGCACTGTGGAGTGGTGAAAACCCCAGAAAACGTGTTTTTCGCATTAAATAGCTCGAATAGAGCGTTCTCGAAGATTCTGCATAATTCTCACAGAAGTCTCACCAGGATTATCGTAGAAAATGCATTTCTCAGCTTCAAACCCGACCGAAACCAAGATATCTCCGGTTCTGCATGTCAAACGTACTGTGGAGTGGTGAAAACACCAGAAAACGTGTTTCTCGCATTAAGTAGCTCGAAACGAGCGTTCTCGATGATTCTGCATACTTCGGACAGAAGTCTCACCAAGATTATCGCAGGAAATGCATATCTCAGCTTGAAACCCCACGAAAACCAAAATACCCGCTGTTCTGCATATCCAACGCACTGTGGAGTGTTGAAAACACCAGATAACGTGTTTCTCGCATTAAATAGCTCGAAACGAGCGATCTCGATGATTCTGCATACTTCTAACAGAAGTCTCACCAAGATTATAGCAGAAAATGCATATCTCTGCTTGAAACCCCACGAAAACCAGGATATCTGCTGTTCTGCATATCCAACGAACTGTGGAGTGGTGAAAACCCCAGAAAACGTGTTTCTCGAATTAAATAGCTCGAAAAGAGCGCTCTCGACGTTTCTGCATACTTCGGACAGATGTTTCACCAAGCTTATCGTAGAAAATGCATATCTCAGCTTGAAACCCCACGAAAACCAAAATACCCGCTGTTCTGCATATCCAACGCACTGTGGAGTGTTGAAAACACCAGATAACGTGTTTCTCGCATTAAATAGCTCGAAACGAGCGATCTCGATGATTCTGCATACTTCTAACAGAAGTCTCACCAAGATTATCGCAGAAAATGCATATCTCTGCTTGAAACCCCACGAAAACCAAGATATCGCCGGTTCTGCATATCATACGCACTGTGGAGTGGTGAAAACACCAGATAACGGGTTTCTCGCATTAAATAGCTCGAAACAAGCGATGTCGATGATTAAGCATACTTCGGACAGAAGCCTCACCAAGATTATCGTAAAAAGTGCATATCTCAGCTTGAAACCCCACGAAAACCAAGATATCGTTGGTTCTGCATATCAAACGCACTGTGGAGTGGTGAAAACCCCAGAAAACGTGTTTTTCGCATTAAATAGCTCGAATAGAGCGTTCTCGAAGATTCTGCATAATTCTCACAGAAGTCTCACCAGGATTATCGTAGAAAATGCATTTCTCAGCTTCAAACCCGACCGAAACCAAGATATCTCCGGTTCTGCATGTCAAACGTACTGTGGAGTGGTGAAAACACCAGAAAACGTGTTTCGTGCATTAAGTAGCTCGAAAAGAGCGATCTAGATGATTCTGCATACTTCTGACTGAAGTCTCACCAATATTATCGCAGAAAATGCATATCTCAGCTTGAAACCCCACGAAAACCAAGATATCGCCGGTTCTGCATATCAAACGCACTGTGGAGTGGTGAAAACACCAGATAACGTGTTTCTCGCATTAAATAGCTCGAAAAGAGCGATCTCGATGTTTCAGCATACTTCGGACAGAAGTCCACCAAGATTATCGCAGAAAACGCATATCTCAGATTGAAACCCCACGAAAACCAAGATATCGCCGGTTCTGCATATCGTACGCACTGTGGAGTGGTGAAAACACCAGAAAACGTGTTTCTGGCATTAAATAGCTCGAATAGAGCGATCTCGATGATTCTTCATACTTCGGACAGAAGTCTCAACAAGATTATCGTAAAAAATGCATATCTCAGCTTGAAACCCCACGAAAGCCAAGATATCGCTGGTTCTGCATATCAAACGCACTGTGGAGTGGTGAAAACACCAGATAACGTGTTTCTCGCATTAAGTTGCTCGAAACGAGCGTTCTCGATGATTCTGCATACTTCGGACAGAAGTCTCACCAAGATTATCGCAGGAAATGCATATCTCAGCTTGAAACCCCACGAAAACCAAAATATCTTCTGTTCTGCATATCCAACGCACTGTGGAGTGGTGAAAACCCCAGAAAACGTGTTTCTCGCATTAAATAGCTTGAATATAGCGATCTCGATGATTCTTCATACTTCGGACAGAAGTCTCAACAAGATTATCGTAAAAAATGCATATCTCAGCTTGAAACCCCACGAAAGCCAAGATATCGCTGGTTCTGCATATCAAACGCACTGTGGAGTGTTGAAAACACCAGATAACGTGTTTCTCGCATTAAGTAGCTCGAAACGAGCGTTCTCGATGATTCTGCATTCTTCGGACAGAAGTCTCACCAAGATTATCGCAGGAAATGCATATCTCAGCTTGAAACTCCATGAAAACCAAAATATCTGCTGTTCTGCATATCCAACGCACTGTGGAGTGGTGAAAACACCAGATAACGTGTTTCTCGCATTAAATAGCTCGAAACGAGCGATCTCGATGATTCTGCATACTTCGGACAGAAGTCTCAACAAGATTATCGCAGAAAATGCATATCTCATTTTGATACCCCACGAAAACCAAGATATCGCCGGTTCTGCATAGCAAACGCACTGTGGAGTTGTGAAAGCACCAGATAACGTGTGTCTCGCATTAAATAGCTCGAAAAGAGCGATCTCGATGTTTCAGCATACTTCGGACAGAAGTCCACCAAGATTATCGCAGAAAATGCATATCTCAGCTTGAAACCCCACGAAAACCAAAATATCTGCTGTTCTGCATATCCAACGCACTGTGGAGTGGTGAAAACCCCAGAAAACGTGTTTCTCGCATTAAATAGCTCGAATATAGCGATCTCGATGATTCTTCATACTTCGGACAGAAGTCTCAACAAGATTATCGTAAAAAATGCATATCTCAGCTTGAAACCCCACGAAAGCCAAGATATCGCTGGTTCTGCATATCAATCGCACTGTGGAGTGGTGAAAACACCAGATAACGTGTTTCTCGCATTAAGTAGCTCGAAACGAGCGTTCTCGATGATTCTGCATTCTTCGGACAGAAGTCTCACCAAGATTATCGCAGGAAATGCATATCTCAGGTTGAAACTCCACGAAAACCAAAATATCTGCTGTTCTGCATATCCAACGCACTGTGGAGTGGTGAAAACACCAGATAACGTGTTTCTCGCATTAAATAGCTCGAAAAGAGCGATCTCGATGATTCTGCATACTTCGGACAGAAGTCTCAACAAGATTATCGCAGAAAATGCATATCTCATCTTGAAACCCGACCGAAACCAAGATATCGCTGGTACTGCATATCAAACGCACTGTGGAGTGGTGAAAACACCAGATAACGTGTTTCTCGCAATAAATAGCTCGAAAATAGCGCTCTCGATGTTCCTGCATACTTCTGACAGAAGTCTCACCAAGAGTATCGTAGAAAATGCATATCTCAGCTTGAAACCCGACCGAAACCAAGATATCTCCGGTTCTGCATGTCAAACGTACTGTGGAGTGGTGAAAACACCAGAAAACGTGTTTCGTGCATCAAGTAGCTCGAAAAGAGCGATCTAGATGATTCTGCATACTTCTGACAGAAGTCTCACCAAGATTATCGTAGAAAATGCATATCTCAGCTCGAAACCTCACGAAAATCAAGATGTTGCTGGTTCTGCATATCAAACGCTCTGTGGAGTGGTGAAAACAACCAGAGAACGTGTTTATCGCATTAAATTGCTCGAAAAGTGCGATCTCGAAGATTCAGCATACTTCTGACAGAAGTCTCACCAAGATTATCGTAGAAAATGCATATCTCAGCTTGAAACCCGACCGAAACCAAGATATCTCCCGTTCTGCATGTCAAACGCACTGTGGAGTGGTGAAAACACCAGATAACGTGTTTCTCGCTCTAACTAGCTCGAAAAGAGCGATCTCGATGATTCAGCATACTTCCGACAGAAGTCTCACCAAGATTATCGCAGGAAATGCATATCTCAGCTTGAAATGCCACGAAAACCAAGATATCGCTGGTTCTGCATATCAAACGCACTGTGGAGTGGTGAAAACACCAGATAACGTGTTTCTCGCAGTAAATAGCTCGAAAAGCGCGTTCTCGATGATTCTGCATACTTCTAACAGAAGCCTCACCAAGATAATCGTAGAAAATGCATATCTCAGCTTGAAACCCGAAGAAAACCGATATATCTCCGGTTCTGCACATCAAACGTTCCGTGGAGTGGTGAAAACACCAGAAAACGTGTTTCGCGCATTAAGTAGCTCGAAATGAGCGTTCTCGAAGATTCTGCATAATTCTGACAGAAGTCTCACCAGGATTATCGTAGAAAATGCATTTCTCAGCTTGAAACCCGACCGAAACCAAGATATCTCCGGTTCTGCACACCAAACGTACCGTGGAGTGGTCCAAACACCAGAAAACGTGTTTCGCGCATTAAGTAGCTCGAAAAGAGCGTTCTCGAAGAGTCTGCATACTTCTGACAGAAGTCTCACCAGGATTATCGTAGAAAATGCATATCTCAGCTTGAAACCCGACCGAAACCAATATATCTCCGGTTCTGCATGTCAAACGTACTGTGGAGTGGTGAAAACACCAGATAACGTGTTTCGTGCATTAAGTAGTTCGAGTAGAGCGATCTCGATGATTCTGCATACTTCTGACTGAAGTCTCAAAAAATTATCGTAAAAAATGCATATCTCAGCTTGAAACCCCACGAAAACCAAGATATCGCTGTGTTCAGCATATCAAACGCACTGTGGAGTGGTGAAAACCCCAGAAAACGTGTTTCTCGCATTAAATAGCTCGAATAGAGCGATCTCGAAGATTCTGCATACTTCTGGCAGGAGTCTCACCAGGATTATCGTAGAAAATGCATATCTCAGCTTGAAACCCGACCGAAACCAATATATCTCCGGTTCTGCATGTCAAACGTACTGTGGAGTGGTGAAATCACCAGATAACGTGTTTGTCGCATTAAATAGCTCGAATAGAGCGATCTCGATGATTCTGCATACTTCGGACAGAAGTCTCAACAAGATTATCGCAGAAAATGCATATCTCAGCTTGAATCCCCACGAAAACCAAGATATGTACTGTTCTGCATATCAAACGCACTGTGGAGTGGTGAAAACACCGGATAAGGTTTTTCTCGCATTAACTAGCTCGAAAAGAGCGATCTCGATGTTTCAGCATACTTCGGACAGAAGTCCACCACGATTATCGCAGAAAATGGATATCTCAGCTTGAAACCCCACGAAAACCAAGATATCGCCGGTTCTGCATATCATACGCACTGTGGAGTGGTGAAAACACCAGATAACGTGTTTCTCGCATTAAATAGCTCGAAACGAGCGATGTCGATGATTAAGCATACTTCGGACAGAAGTCTCACCAAGAGTATCGTAAAAAGTGCATATCTCAGCTTGAAACCCCACGAAAACCAAGATATCGCTGGTTCTGCATATCAAACGCTCTGTGGAGTGGTGAAAACCCCAGAAAACGTGTTTCTCGCATTAAATAGCTCGAATAGAGCAATCTCGATGATTCTTCATACTTCGGACAGAAGTCTCAACAAGATTATCGTAAAAAATGCATATCTCAGCTTGAAACCCCACGAAAGCCAAGATATCGCTGGTTCTGCATATGCAACGCACTGTGGAGTGGTGAAAACACCGGATAAGGTTTTTCTCGCATTAACTAGCTCGAAAAGAGCGATCTCGATGTTTCAGCATACTTCGGACAGAAGTCCACCACGATTATCGCAGAAAATGGATATCTCAGCTTGAAACCCCACGAAAACCAAGATATCGCCGGTTCTGCATATCATACGCACTGTGGAGTGGTGAAAACACCAGATAACGTGTTTCTCGCATTAAATAGCTCGAAACAAGCGATCTCGATGATTAAGAATACTTCGGACAGAAGTCTCACCAAGATTATCGTAAAAAATCCATATATCAGCTTGAAACCCCACGAAAACCAAGATATCGCTGGTTCTGCATATCAAACGCACTGTGGAGTGGTGAAAACCCCAGAAAACGTGTTTCTCGCATTAAATAGCTCGAATAGAGCGATCTCGATGATTCTTCATACTTCGGACAGAAGTCTCAACAAGATTATCGTAAAAAATGCATATCTCAGCTTGAAACCCCACGAAAGCCAAGATATCGCTGGTTCTGCATATCAAACGCACTGTGGATTGGTGAAAACACCAGATAACGTGTTTCTCGCATTAAATAGCTCGCAACGAGCGATGTCGATGATTAAGCATACTTCGGACAGAAGTCTCACCAGGAGTATCGTAAAAAGTGCATATCTCAGCTTGAAACCCCACGAAAACCAAGATATCGCTGGTTCTGCATATCAAACGCACTGTGGAGTGGTGAAAACCCCAGAAAACGTGTTTTTCGCATTAAATAGCTCGAATAGAGCGATCTCGATGATTCTTCATACTTCGGACAGAAGTCTCAACAAGATTATCGTAAAAAATGCATATCTCAGCTTGAAACCCCACGAAAGCCATGATATCGCTGGTTCTGCATATCAAACGCACTGTGGAGTGGTGAAAACACCAGATAACGTGTTTCTCGCACTAAGTAGCTCGAAACGAGCGTTCTCGATGATTCTGCATTCTTCGGACAGAAGCCTCACCAAGATTATCGCAGGAAATGCATATCTCAGCTTGAAACCCCACGAAAACCAAAATACCCGCTGTTCTGCATATCCAACGCACTGTGGAGTGTTGAAAACACCAGATAACGTGTTTCTCGCATTAAATAGCTCGAAACGAGCGATCTCGATGATTCTGCATACTTCTAACAGAAGTCTCACCAAGATTATCGCAGAAAATGAATATCTCTGCTTGAAACCCCACGAAAACCAGGATATCTGCTGTTCTGCATATCCAACGAACTGTGGAGTGGTGAAAACCCCAGAAAACGTGTTTCTCGAATTAAATAGCTCGAAAAGAGCGCTCTCGACGTTTCTGCATACTTCGGACAGATGTTTCACCAAGCTTATCGTAGAAAATGCATATCTCAGCTTGAAACCCGACGAAAACCAAGATATCGCTGTGTTCAGCATATCAAACGCACTGTGGAGTGGTGAAAACCCCAGAAAACGTGTTTCTCGCATTAAATAGCTCGAATAGAGCAATCTCGATGATTCTTCATACTTCGGACAGAAGTCTCAACAAGATTATCGTAAAAAATGCATATCTCAGCTTGAAACCCCACGAAAGCCAAGATATCGCTGGTTCTGCATATCAAACGCACTGTGGAGTGGTGAAAACACCAGATAACGTGTTTCTCGCATTAAATAGCTCGAAAAGAGCGATCTCGATGTTTCAGCATACTTCGGACAGAAGTCCACCAAGATTATCGCAGAAAATGCATATCTCAGCTTGAAACCCCACGAAAACCAAGATATCGCTGGTACTGCATATCAAACGCACTGTGGAGTGGTGAAAACACCAGAAAACGTGTTTCTCGCATTAACTAGCTCGAAAAGAGCGATCTCGATGATTCTGCATACTTCTAACAGAAGTCTCACCAAGATTATCGCAGAAAATGCATATCTCTGCTTGAAACCACACGAAAACCAGGATATCTACTGTTCTGCATATCCAACGAACTGTGGAGTGGTGAAAACACCAGATAACGTGTTTCTCGCATTAAATAGCTCGAAACGAGCGATCTCGATGCTTCTGCATACTTCGGACAGAAGTCTCAACAAAATTATCGTAAAAAATGCATATCTCAGCTTGAAACCCCATGAAAACCAAGATATGTACTGTTCTGCATATCAAACGCACTGTGGAGTGGTGAAAACACCAGATAACGTGTTTCTCGCATTAACTAGCACGAAAAGAGCGATCTCGATGTTTCAGCATACTTTGGACAGAAGTCCACCAAGATTATCGCAGAAAATGCATATCTCATCTTGAAACCCCACGAAAACCAAGATATCGCCGGTTCTGCATATCATACGCACTGTGGAGTGGTGAAAACCCCAGAAAACGTGTTTCTCGCATTAAATAGCTCGAATAGAGCGGTCTCGATGATTCTTCATACTTCGAACAGAAGTCTCAACAAGATTATCGTAAAAAATGCATATCTCAGCTTGAAACCCCACGAAAGCCAAGATATCGCTGGTTCTGCATATGCAACGCACTGTGGAGTGGTGAAAACACCGGATAAGGTTTTTCTCGCATTATCTAGCTCGAAAAGAGCGATCTCGATGTTTCAGCATACTTCGGACAGAAGTCCACCACGATTATCGCAGAAAATGGATATCTCAGCTTGAAACCCCACGAAAACCAAGATATCGCCGGTTCTGCATATCATACGCACTGTGGAGTGGTGAAAACACCAGATAACGTGTTTCTCGCATTAAATAGCTCGAAACAAGCGATCTCGATGATTAAGCATACTTCGGACAGAAGTCTCACCAAGATTATCGTAAAAAATCCATATATCAGCTTGAAACCCCACGAAAACCAAGATATCGCTGGTTCTGCATATCAAACGCACTGTGGAGTGGTGAAAACCCCAGAAAACGTGTTTCTCGCATTAAATAGCTCGAATAGAGCGATCTCGATGATTCTTCATACTTCGGACAGAAGTCTCAACAAGATTATCGTAAAAAATGCATATCTCAGCTTGAAACCCCACGAAAGCCAAGATATCGCTGGTTCTGCATATCAAACGCACTGTGGATTGGTGAAAACACCAGATAACGTGTTTCTCGCATTAAATAGCTCGCAACGAGCGATGTCGATGATTAAGCATACTTCGGACAGAAGTCTCACCAAGAGTATCGTAAAAAGTGCATATCTCAGCTTGAAACCCCACGAAAACCAAGATATCGCTGGTTCTGCATATCAAACGCACTGTGGAGTGGTGAAAACCCCAGAAAACGTGTTTTTCGCATTAAATAGCTCGAATAGAGCGATCTCGATGATTCTTCATACTTCGGACAGAAGTCTCAACAAGATTATCGTAAAAAATGCATATCTCAGCTTCAAACCCCACGAAAACCACAATATCTGCTGTTCTGCATATCCAACGCACTGTGGAGTTGTGAAAACCCCAGAAAACGTGTTTCTCGCATTAAATAGCTCGAATAGAGCGATCTCGATGATTCTTCATACTTCGGACAGAAGTCTCACCAAGATTATCGCAGGAAATGCATATCTCAGCTTGAAACCCCACGAAAACCAAAATATCTGCGGTTCTGCATATCCAACGCACTGTGGAGTGGTGAAAACACCAGATAACGTGTTTCTCGCATTAAATAGCTCGAAACGAGCGATCTCGATGATTCAGCATACTTCGGACAGAAGTCCACCAAGATTATCGCAGAAAATGCATATCTCAGCTTGAAACCCCACGAAAACCAAGATATCGCCGGTTCTCCATATCATACATACTGTGGAGTGGTGAAAACACAAGATAACGTGTTTCTCGCATTAAATATCTCGAAAAGAGCGATCTCGATGTTTCAGCATACTTCGGACAGAAGTCCACCAAGATTATCGCAGAAAATGCATATCTCAGCTTGAAACCCCACGAAAACCAAGATATCGCCGGTTCTGCATATCAAACGCACTGTGGAGTGGTAAAAACCCCAGAAAACGTGTTTCTCGCATTAAATAGCTCGAATAGAGCGATCTCGATGATTCTTCATACTTCGGACAGAAGTCTCAACAAGATTATCGTAAAAAATGCATATCTCAGCTTGAAACCCCACGAAAGCCATGATATCGCTGGTTCTGCATATCAAACGCACTGTGGAGTGGTGAAAACACCAGATAACGTGTTTCTCGCACTAAGTAGCTCGAAACGAGCGTTCTCGATGATTCTGCATTCTTTGGACAGAAGCCTCACCAAGATTATCGCAGGAAATGCATATCTCAGCTTGAAACCCCACGAAAACCAAAATACCCGCTGTTCTGCATATCCAACGCACTGTGGAGTGTTGAAAACACCAGATAACGTGTTTCTCGCATTAAATAGCTCGAAACGAGCGATCTCGATGATTCTGCATACTTCTAACAGAAGTCTCACCAAGATTATCGCAGAAAATGAATATCTCTGCTTGAAACCCCACGAAAACCAGGATATCTGCTGTTCTGCATATCCAACGAACTGTGGAGTGGTGAAAACCCCAGAAAACGTGTTTCTCGAATTAAATAGCTCGAAAAGAGCGCTCTCGACGTTTCTGCATACTTCGGACAGATGTTTCACCAAGCTTATCGTAGAAAATGCATATCTCAGCTTGAAACCCGACGAAAACCAAGATATCGCTGTGTTCAGCATATCAAACGCACTGTGGAGTGGTGAAAACCCCAGAAAACGTGTTTCTCGCATTAAATAGCTCGAATAGAGCAATCTCGATGATTCTTCATACTTCGGACAGAAGTCTCAACAAGATTATCGTAAAAAATGCATATCTCAGCTTGAAACCCCACGAAAGCCAAGATATCGCTGGTTCTGCATATCAAACGCACTGTGGAGTGGTGAAAACACCAGATAACGTGTTTCTCGCATTAAATAGCTCGAAAAGAGCGATCTCAATGTTTCAGCATACTTCGGACAGAAGTCCACCAAGATTATCGCAGAAAATGCATATCTCAGCTTGAAACCCCACGAAAACCAAGATATCGCTGGTACTGCATATCAAACGCACTGTGGAGTGGTGAAAACACCAGAAAACGTGTTTCTCGCATTAACTAGCTCGAAAAGAGCGATCTCGATGATTCTGCATACTTCTAACAGAAGTCTCACCAAGATTATCGCAGAAAATGCATATCTCTGCTTGAAACCACACGAAAACCAGGATATCTACTGTTCTGCATATCCAACGAACTGTGGAGTGGTGAAAACACCAGATAACGTGTTTCTCGCATTAAATAGCTCGAAACGAGCGATCTCGATGCTTCTGCATACTTCGGACAGAAGTCTCAACAAAATTATCGTAAAAAATGCATATCTCAGCTTGAAACCCCATGAAAACCAAGATATGTACTGTTCTGCATATCAAACGCACTGTGGAGTGGTGAAAACACCAGATAACGTGTTTCTCGCATTAACTAGCACGAAAAGAGCGATCTCGATGTTTCAGCATACTTTGGACAGAAGTCCACCAAGATTATCGCAGAAAATGCATATCTCATCTTGAAACCCCACGAAAACCAAGATATCGCCGGTTCTGCATATCATACGCACTGTGGAGTGGTGAAAACCCCAGAAAACGTGTTTCTCGCATTAAATAGCTCGAATAGAGCGGTCTCGATGATTCTTCATACTTCGAACAGAAGTCTCAACAAGATTATCGTAAAAAATGTATATCTCAGTTTGAAACCCCACGAAAGCCAAGATATCGCTGGTTCTGCATATCAAACGCACTGTGGAGTGGTGAAAACACCAGATAACGTGTTTTTCGCATTAAGTAGCTCGAAACGAGCGTTCTCGATGATTCTGCATACTTCGGACAGAAGTCTCACCAAGATTATCGCAGGAAATGCATATCTCAGCTTGAAACCCCACGAAAACCAAAATATCTGCTGTTCTGCATATCCAACGCACTGTGGAGTGGTGAAAACACCAGATAACGTGTTTCTCGCATTAACTAGCTCGAAAAGAGCGATCTCGATGTTTCAGCATACTTTGGACAGAAGTCCACCAAGATTATCGCAGAAAATGCATATCTCAGCTTGAAACCCCACGAAAACCAAGATATCGCCGGTTCTGCATATCATACGCACTGTGGAGTGGTGAAAACACCAGATAACGTGTTTCTCGCATTGAGTAGCTCGAAACGAGCGATCTCGATTATTAAGCATACTTCGGACAGAAGTCTCACCTAGATTATCGTAAAAAATGCATATCTCAGCTTGAAACCCCACGAAAACCAAGATATCGCTGGTTCTGCATATAAAACGCACTGTGGAGTGCTGAAAACACCAGATAAAGTGTTTGTCGCATTAAATAGCTCGAATAGAGCGATCTCGAAGATTCTGCATACTTCGGACAGAAGTCTCACCAAGATTATCGTAAAAAATGCATATCTCAGCCTGAAACCCCACGAAAACCAAGATATCGCTGGCACTGCATATCAAACGCACTGTGGAGTGGTGAAAACACCAGATAACGTGTTTCTCGCATTAAATAGCTCGAAAAGAGCGCTCTCGACGTTTCTGCATACTTCGGACAGATGTTTCACCAAGCTTATCGTAGAAAATGCATATCTCAGCTTGAAACCCGACGAAAACCAAAATATCTCCGTTTCTGCATATCCAACGCACTGTGGAGTGGTGAAAACACCAGATAACGTGTTTCACGCATTAAATAGCTCGAAACGAGCAATCTCGATGATTCTGCATACTTCGGACAGAAGTCTCAACAAGATTATCGCAGAAAATGCATATCTCAGCTTGAATCCCCACGAAAACCAAGATATGTACTGTTCTGCATATCAAACGCACTGTGGAGTGGTGAAAACACCGGATAAGGTTTTTCTCGAATTAACTAGCTCGAAAAGAGCGATCTCGATGTTTCAGCATACTTTGGACAGAAGTCCACCAAGATTATCGCAGAAAATGCATATCTCAGCTTGAAACCCCACGAAAACCAAGATATCGCCGGTTCTGCATATCATACGCACTGTGGAGTGGTGAAAACCCCAGAAAACGTGTTTCTCGCATTAAATAGCTCGAATAGAGCGGTCTCGATGATTCTTCATACTTCGAACAGAAGTCTCAACAAGATTATCGTAAAAAATGCATATCTCAACTTGAAACCCCACGAAAGCCAAGATATCGCTGGTTCTGCATATCAAACGCACTGTGGAGTGGTGAAAACACCAGATAACGTGTTTTTCGCATTAAGTAGCTCGAAACGAGCGTTCTCGATGATTCTGCATACTTCGGACAGAAGTCTCACCAAGATTATCGCAGGAAATGCATATCTCAGCTTGAAACCCCACGAAAACCAAAATATCTGCTGTTCTGCATATCCAACGCACTGTGGAGTGGTGAAAACACCAGATAACGTGTTTCTCGCATTAACTAGCTCGAAAAGAGCGATCTCGATGTTTCAGCATACTTTGGACAGAAGTCCACCAAGATTATCGCAGAAAATGCATATCTCAGCTTGAAACCCCACGAAAACCAAGATATCGCCGGTTCTGCATATCATACGCACTGTGGAGTGGTGAAAACACCAGATAACGTGTTTCTCGCATTGAGTAGCTCGAAACGAGCGATCTCGATTATTAAGCATACTTCGGACAGAAGTCTCACCTAGATTATCGTAAAAAATGCATATCTCAGCTTGAAACCCCACGAAAACCAAGATATCGCTGGTTCTGCATATAAAACGAACTGTGGAGTGCTGAAAACACCAGATAAAGTGTTTGTCGCATTAAATAGCTCGAATAGAGCGATCTCGAAGATTCTGCATACTTCGGACAGAAGTCTCACCAAGATTATCGTAAAAAATGCATATCTCAGCCTGAAACCCCACGAAAACCAAGATATCGCTGGCACTGCATATCAAACGCACTGTGGAGTGGTGAAAACACCAGATAACGTGTTTCTCGCATTAAATAGCTCGAAAAGAGCGCTCTCGACGTTTCTGCATACTTCGGACAGATGTTTCACCAAGCTTATCGTAGAAAATGCATATCTCAGCTTGAATCCCGACGAAAACCAAAATATCTCCGTTTCTGCATATCCAACGCACTGTGGAGTGGTGAAAACACCAGATAACGTGTTTCACGCATTAAATAGCTCGAAACGAGCGATCTCGATGATTCTGCATACTTCGGACAGAAGTCTCAACAAGGTTATCGCAGAAAATGCATATCTCAGCTTGAATCCCCACGAAAACCAAGATATGTACTGTTCTGCATATCAAACGCACTGTGGAGTGGTGAAAACACCGGATAAGGTTTTTCTCGAATTAACTAGCTCGAAAAGAGCGATCTCGATGTTTCAGCATACTTCGGACAGAAGTCCACCACGATTATCGCAGAAAATGGATATCTCAGCTTGAAACCCCACGAAAACCAAGATATCGCCGGTTCAGCATATCATACGCACTGTGGAGTGGTGAAAACACCAGATAACGTGTTTCTCGCATTAAATAGCTCGAAACGAGCGATGTCGATGATTAAGCATACTTCGGACAGAAGTCTCACCAAGAGTATCGTAAAAAGTGCATATCTCAGCTTGAAACCCCACGAAAACCAAGATATCGCTGGTTCTGCATATCAAACGCACTGTGGAGTGGTGAAAACCCCAGAAAACGTGTTTCTCGCATTAAATAGCTCGAATAGAGCAATCTCGATGATTCTTCATACTTCGGACAGAAGTCTCAACAAGATTATCGTAAAAAATGCATATCTCAGCTTGAAACCCCACGAAAGCCAAGATATCGCTGGTTCTGCATATGCAACGCACTGTGGAGTGGTGAAAACACCGGATAAGGTTTTTCTCGCATTAACTAGCTCGAAAAGAGCGATCTCGATGTTTCAGCATACTACGGACAGAAGTCCACCACGATTATCGCAGAAAATGGATATCTCAGCTTGAAACCCCACGAAAACCAAGATATCGCTGGTTCTGCATATCAAACGCACTGTGGAGTGGTGCAAACCCCAGAAAACGTGTTTTTCGCATTAAATAGCTCGAATAGAGCGATCTCGATGATTCTTCATACTTCGGACAGAAGTCTCAACAAGATTATCGTAAAAAATGCATATCTCAGCTTCAAACCCCACGAAAACCAAAATATCTGCTGTTCTGCATATCCAACGCACTGTGGAGTTGTGAAAACCCCAGAAAACGTGTTTCTCGCATTAAATAGCTCGAATAGAGCGATCTCGATGATTCTTCATACTTCGGACAGAAGTCTCACCAAGATTATCGCAGGAAATGCATATCTCAGCTTGAAACCCCACGAAAACCAAAATATCTGCGGTTCTGCATATCCAACGCACTGTGGTGTGGTGAAAACACCAGATAACGTGTTTCTCGCATTAAATATCTCGAAACGAGCGATCTCGATGATTCAGCATACTTCGGACAGAAGTCACACCAAGATTATCGCAGAAAATGCATATCTCAGCTTGAAACCCCACGAAAACCAAGATATCGCCGGTTCTGCATATCAAACGCACTGTGGAGTGGTGAAAACACCAGATAACGTGTTTCTCGCATTAAATATCTCGAAACGAGCGATCTCGATGATTCTTCATACTTCGGACAGAAGTCTCAACAAGATTATCGTAAAAAATGCATATCTCAGCTTGAAACCCCACGAAAGCCATGATATCGCTGGTTCTGCATATCAAACGCACTGTGGAGTGGTGAAAACACCAGATAACGTGTTTCTCGCACTAAGTAGCTCGAAACGAGCGTTCTCGATGATTCTGCATTCTTCGGACAGAAGCCTCACCAAGATTATCGCAGGAAATGCATATCTCAGCTTGAAACCCCACGAAAACCAAAATACCCGCTGTTCTGCATATCCAACGCACTGTGGAGTGTTGAAAACACCAGATAACGTGTTTCTCGCATTAAATAGCTCGAAACGAGCGATCTTGATGATTCTGCATACTTCTAACAGAAGTCTCACCAAGATTATCGCAGAAAATGAATATCTCTGCTTGAAACCCCACGAAAACCAGGATATCTGCTGTTCTGCATATCCAACGAACTGTGGAGTGGTGAAAACCCCAGAAAACGTGTTTCTCGAATTAAATAGCTCGAAAAGAGCGCTCTCGACGTTTCTGCATACTTCGGACAGATGTTTCACCAAGCTTATCGTAGAAAATGCATATCTCAGCTTGAAACCCCACGAAAACCAAAATACCCGCTGTTCTGCATATCCAACGCACTGTGGAGTGTTGAAAACACCAGATAACGTGTTTCCCGCATTAAATAGCTCGAAAAGAGCGATCTCGATGTTTCAGCATACTTCGGACAGAAGTCCACCAAGATTATCGCAGAAAATGCATATCTCAGCTTGAAACCCCACGAAAACCAAGATATCGCTGGTACTGCATATCAAACGCACTGTGGAGTGGTGAAAACACCAGATAACGTGTTTCTCGCATTAACTAGCTCGAAAAGAGCGATCTCGATGATTCTGCATACTTCTAACAGAAGTCTCACCAAGATTATCGCAGAAAATGCATATCTCTGCTTGAAACCACACGAAAACCAGGATATCTACTGTTCTGCATATCCAACGAACTGTGGAGTGGTGAAAACACCAGATAACGAGTTTCTCGCATTAAATAGCTCGAAACGAGCGATCTCGATGCTTCTGCATACTTCGGACAGAAGCCTCAACAAAATTATCGTAAAAAATGCATATCTCAGCTTGAAACCCCACGAAAACCAAGATATGTACTGTTCTGCATATCAAACGCACTGTGGAGTGGTGAAAACACCAGATAACGTGTTTCTCGCATTAACTAGCACGAAAAGAGCGATCTCGATGTTTCAGCATACTTTGGACAGAAGTCCACCAAGATTATCGCAGAAAATGCATATCTCAGCTTGAAACCCCACGAAAACCAAGATATCGCCGGTTCTGCATATCATACGCACTGTGGAGTGGTGAAAACCCCAGAAAACGTGTTTCTCGCATTAAATAGCTCGAATAGAGCGATCTCGATGATTCTTCATACTTCGGATAGAAGTTTTAACAAGATTATCGTAAAAAATGCATATCTCAGCTTGAAACCCCACGAAAGCCATGATATCGCTGGTTCTGCATATCAAACGCATTGTGGAGTGGTGAAAACACCAGATAACGTGTTTCTCGCACTAAGTAGCTCGAAACGAGCGTTCTCGATGATTCTGCATACTTCGGACAGAAGTCTCACCAAGATTATCGCAGGAAATGCATATCTCAGCTTGAAACCCCACGAAAACCAAAATATCTGCGGTTCTGCATATCCAACGCACTGTGGAGTGGTGAAAACCCCAGAAAACGTGTTTCTCGCATTAAATAGCTCGAATAGAGCAATCTCGATGATTCTTCATACTTCGGACAGAAGTCTCAACAAGATTATCGTAAAAAATGCATATCTCAGCTTGAAACCCGACGAAAACCAAGTTATCTCCGTTTCTACACATCAAACGTACCGTGGAGTGGTGAAAACACCAGAAAACGTGTTTCTCGCATTAAATAGCTCGAAAAGAGCGATCTAGGTGATTCTGCATACTTCTGGCAGAAGACACACGAAGATTATCGTAGATAATGCATATCTCAGCTTGATGCCCTACGAAAGCCAAGATGTCGGCGGTTCTGCATATCAAACGCACTGTGGAGTGGTGAAAACACCAGTTAACGTGTTTCTCGCATTATAGCTCGAAAAGAGGGATCTCGATGATTCTGCATACCTCTGACAGAAGACTCACCAAGATTATCGCAGAAAATGCATATCTCAGGTTGAACCCCGACGAAATCCAAGATGTCGCCGGTTCTGCATATCAAACGCACTGCGGAGTGGTGAAAACACCGGATAACGTGTTTCTCGCATTAAATAGCTCGAAAAGAGCGATCTAGGTGATTCAGCATACCTCTGACAGAAGACTCACCAAGATTATCGCAGAAAATGCATATCTCAGGTTGAACCCCGACGAAATCCAAGATGTCGCCGGTTCTGCATATCAAACGCACTGCGGAGTGGTGAAAACACCGGGTAACGTGTTTCTCGCATTAAATAGCTCGAAAAGAGCGATCCCGATGATTCTGCATACATCTGACAGAACACTCACCAAGATTATCGCAGGAAATGCATATCTCAGGTTGAACCCCGACGAAATCCAAAATGTCGCCGGTTCTGCATATCAAACGCACTGCGGAGTGGTGAAAGCACCAGATAACGTGTTTCTCGCATTAAATAGCTCGAAAAGAGCGATCTAGGTGATTCTGCATACTTCTGGCAGAAGACTCACCTAGAGTATCGCAGAAAATGCATATCTCAGCTTGAACCCCGACGAAATCCAAGATGTCGCCGGTTCTGCATATCAAACGCACTGCGGAGTGGTGAAAACACCGGATAACGTGTTTCTCGCATTAAATAGCTCGAAAAGAGCGATCCCGATGATTCTGCATACATCTGACAGAAGACTCACCAAGATTATCGCAGAAAATGAATATCTCAGGTTTAACCCCGACGAAATCCAAGATGTCGCCGGTTCTGCATATCAAACGCACTGCGGAGTGGTGAAAACACCAGATAACGTGTTTCTCGCATTAAATATCTCGAAAAGAGCGATCTAGGTGATTCTGCATACTTCTGGCAGAAGACTCACCTAGAGTATCGCAGAAAATGCATATCTCAGCTTGAAACCCCACGAAAACCAAGATATCGCAGGTTCTGCATATCAAACGCACTGTGGAGTGGCTAAAACACCAGATAACGTTTTTCTCGCATTAAATAGCTCGAAAAGAGCGATCTAGGTGATTCAGCATACCTCTGACAGAAGACTCACCAAGATTATCGCAGAAAATGCATATCTCAGGTTGAACCCCGACGAAATCCAAGATGTCGCCGGTTCTGCATATCAAACGCACTGCGGAGTGGTGAAAACACCGGGTAACGTGTTTCTCGCATTAAATAGCTCGAAAAGAGCGATCCCGATGATTCTGCATACATCTGACAGAACACTCACCAAGATTATCGTAGGAAATGCATATCTCAGGTTGAACCCCGACGAAATCCAAAATGTCGCCGGTTCTGCATATCAAACGCACTGCGGAGTGGTGAAAGCACCAGATAACGTGTTTCTCGCATTAAATAGCTCGAAAAGAGCGATCTAGGTGATTCTGCATACTTCTGGCAGAAGACTCACCTAGAGTATCGCAGAAAATGCATATCTCAGCTTGAAACCCCACGAAAACCAAGATATCGCAGGTTCTGCATATCAAACGCACTGTGGAGTGGCTAAAACACCAGATAACGTTTTTCTCGCATTAAATAGCTCGAAAAAAGGGATATCGATTATTCTGCATACATCTGACAGAAGTCTCACCTAGATTATCGTAAAAAATGCATATCTCAGCTTGAACCCCGACGAAATCCAAGATGTCGCCGGTTCTGCATATCAAACGCACTGTGGAGTGGTGAAAACACCAGTTAACGTGTTTCTCGCATTATTGCTCGAAAAGAGCGATCCCGATGATTCTGCATACTTCTGACAGAAGTCTCACCAAGATTATCGTAGAAAATGCATATCTCAGCTTGATACCCTACGACAGCCAAGATATCGCCGGTTCTGCATATCCAACACACTGTGGAGTGGTGAAAACGTCAGATAACGTGTTTCTCGCATTAACTAGCTCGAAACGAGCGATCTCGATGATTCAGCATACTTCGGACAGAAGTCACACCAAGATTATCGCAGAAAATGCATATCTCAGCTTGAAACCCCACGAAAACCAAGATATCGCCGGTTCTGCATATCAAACGCACTGTGGAGTGGTGAAAACACCAGATAACGTGTTTCTCGCATTAAATATCTCGAAACGAGTGATCTCGATGATTCTTCATACTTCGGACAGAGGTCTCAACAAGATTATCGTAAAAAATGCATATCTCAGCTTGAAACCCCACGAAAGCCATGATATCGCTGGTTCTGCATATCAAACGCACTGTGGAGTGGTGAAAACACCAGATAACGTGTTTCTCGCACTAAGTAGCTCGAAACGAGCGTTCTCGATGATTCTGCATTCTTCGGACAGAAGCCTCACCAAGATTATCGCAGGAAATGCATATCTCAGCTTGAAACCCCACGAAAACCAAAATACCCGCTGTTCTGCATATCCAACGCACTGTGGAGTGTTGAAAACACCAGATAACGTGTTTCTCGCATTAAATAGCTCGAAACGAGCGATCTTGATGATTCTGCATACTTCTAACAGAAGTCTCACCAAGATTATCGCAGAAAATGAATATCTCTGCTTGAAACCCCACGAAAACCAGGATATCTGCTGTTCTGCATATCCAACGAACTGTGGAGTGGTGAAAACCCCAGAAAACGTGTTTCTCGAATTAAATAGCTCGAAAAGAGCGCTCTCGACGTTTCTGCATACTTCGGACAGATGTTTCACCAAGCTTATCGTAGAAAATGCATATCTCAGCTTGAAACCCGACGAAAACCAAGATATCGCTGTGTTCAGCATATCAAACGCACTGTGGAGTGGTGAAAACCCCAGAAAACGTGTTTCTCGCATTAAATAGCTCGAATAGAGCAATCTCGATGATTCTTCATACTTCGGACAGAAGTCTCAACAAGATTATCGTAAAAAATGCATATCTCAGCTTGAAACCCCACGAAAGCCAAGATATCGCTGGTTCTGCATATCAAACGCACTGTGGAGTGGTGAAAACACCAGATAACGTGTTTCCCGCATTAAATAGCTCGAAAAGAGCGATCTCGATGTTTCAGCATACTTCGGACAGAAGTCCACCAAGATTATCGCAGAAAATGCATATCTCAGCTTGAAACCCCACGAAAACCAAGATATCGCAGGTTCTGCATATCAAACGCACTGTGGAGTGGCTAAAACACCAGATAACGTTTTTCTCGCATTAAATAGCTCGAAAAAAGGGATATCGATTATTCTGCATACATCTGACAGAAGTCTCACCTAGATTATCGTAAAAAATGCATATCTCAGCTTGAACCCCGACGAAATCCAAGATGTCGCCGGTTCTGCATATCAAACGCACTGTGGAGTGGTGAAAACCCCAGAAAACGTGTTTCTCGCATTAAATAGCTCGAATAGAGCAATCTCGATGATTCTTCATACTTCGGACAGAAGCCTCACCAAGATTATCGCAGGAAATGCATATCTCAGCTTGAAACCCCACGAAAACCAAAATACCCGCTGTTCTGCATATCCAACGCACTGTGGAGTGTTGAAAACACCAGATAACGTGTTTCTCGCATTAAATAGCTCGAAACGAGCGATCTTGATGATTCTGCATACTTCTAACAGAAGTCTCACCAAGATTATCGCAGAAAATGAATATCTCTGCTTGAAACCCCACGAAAACCAGGATATCTGCTGTTCTGCATATCCAACGAACTGTGGAGTGGTGAAAACCCCAGAAAACGTGTTTCTCGAATTAAATAGCTCGAAAAGAGCGCTCTCGACGTTTCTGCATACTTCGGACAGATGTTTCACCAAGCTTATCGTAGAAAATGCATATCTCAGCTTGAAACCCGACGAAAACCAAGATATCGCTGTGTTCAGCATATCAAACGCACTGTGGAGTGGTGAAAACCCCAGAAAACGTGTTTCTCGCATTAAATAGCTCGAATAGAGCAATCTCGATGATTCTTCATACTTCGGACAGAAGTCTCAACAAGATTATCGTAAAAAATGCATATCTCAGGTTGAACCCCGACGAAATCCAAAATGTCGCCGGTTCTGCATATCAAACGCACTGCGGAGTGGTGAAAGCACCAGATAACGTGTTTCTCGCATTAAATAGCTCGAAAAGAGCGATCTAGGTGATTCTGCATACTTCTGGCAGAAGACTCACCTAGAGTATCGCAGAAAATGCATATCTCAGCTTGAAACCCCACGAAAACCAAGATATCGCAGGTTCTGCATATCAAACGCACTGTGGAGTGGCTAAAACACCAGATAACGTTTTTCTCGCATTAAATAGCTCGAAAAAAGGGATATCGATTATTCTGCATACATCTGACAGAAGTCTCACCTAGATTATCGTAAAAAATGCATATCTCAGCTTGAACCCCGACGAAATCCAAGATGTCGCCGGTTCTGCATATCAAACGCACTGTGGAGTGGTGAAAACACCAGTTAACGTGTTTCTCGCATTATTGCTCGAAAAGAGCGATCCCGATGATTCTGCATACTTCTGACAGAAGTCTCACCAAGATTATCGTAGAAAATGCATATCTCAGCTTGATACCCTACGACAGCCAAGATATCGCCGGTTCTGCATATCCAACACACTGTGGAGTGGTGAAAACGTCAGATAACGTGTTTCTCGCATTAACTAGCTCGAAAAGAGCGATCTCGAAGATCCTGCATATTTCTGACAGAAGACTCACCAAGATTATCGCTGAAAATGCATATCTCAGCTGGAAACACCACGAAAATCAAGATATCGCCGGTTCTGCATATCAAACGCACTGTGGAGTGGTGAAAACACCGGATAACGTGTTTCTCGTATCAAATAGCTCGAAAAGAGCGATCCCGATGATTCTGCATACTTCTGACAGAAGTCTCACCAAGATTATCGTAGAAAATGCATATCTCAGCTTGATGCCCGACGAAATCCAAGATGTCGCCGGTTCTGCATATCAAACGCACTGTGGAGTGGTGAAAACACCAGATAACGTGTTTCTCGCATTGAATAGCGCGAAAAGAGCGATCTAGATGATTCTGCATACTTCTGGCAGAAGACTCACCAATATTATCGTAGAAAATGCATATCTCAGCTTGATGCCCGACGAAAGCCAAGATGTCGGCGGTTCTGCATATCAAACGCACTGTGGAGTGGTGAAAACACCAGATAACGTGTTTCTCGCATTAAATAGCTCGAAAAGAGCGATCTAGGTGATTCTGCATACTTCTGGCAGAAGACTCACCTAGAGTATCGCAGAAAATGCATATCTCAGCTTGAAACCCGACGAAAACCAAGTTATCTCCGTTTCTACACATCAAACGTACCGTGGAGTGGTGAAAACACCAGAAAACGTGTTTCTCGCATTAAATAGCTCGAAAAGAGCGATCTAGGTGATTCTGCATACTTCTGGCAGAAGACTCACAAAGATTATCGTAGATAATGCATATCTCAGCTTGATGCCCTACGAAAGCCAAGATGTCGGCGGTTCTGCATATCAAACGCACTGTGGAGTGGTGAAAACACCAGTTAACGTGTTTCTCGCATTATAGCTCGAAAAGAGGGATCTCGATGATTCTGCATACCTCTGACAGAAGACTCACCAAGCTTATCGCAGAAAATGCATATCTCAGGTTGAACCCCGACGAAATCCAAGATGTCGCCGGTTCTGCATATCAAACGCACTGCGGAGTGGTGAAAACACCGGATAACGTGTTTCTCGCATTAAATAGCTCGATAAGAGCGATCCCGATGATTCTGCATACATCTGACAGAAGACTCACCAAGATTATCGCAGAAAATGCATATCTCAGGTTTAACCCCGACGAAATCCAAGATGTCGCTGGTTCTGCATATCAAACGCACTGCGGCGTGGTGAAAACACCAGATAACGTGTTTCTCGCATTAAATATCTCGAAAAGAGCGATCTAGGTGATTCTGCATACTTCTGGCAGAAGACTCACCTAGAGTATCGCAGAAAATGCATATCTCAGCTTGAAACCCCACGAAAACCAAGACATCGCAGGTTCTGCATATCAAACGCACTGTTGAGTGGTGAAAACACCAGATAACGTTTTTCTCGAATTAAATAGCTCGAAAAGAGCGATCCCGATGATTTTGCATACTTCTGACTGAAGTCTCACCAAGATTATCGTAGAAAATGCATATCTCAGCTTGATGCCCGACGAAATCCAAGATGTCGCCGGTTCTGCATATCAAACGCACTGTGGAGTGGTGAAAACACCAGATAACGTGTTTCTCGCATTGAATAGCGCGAAAAGAGCGATCTAGGTGATTCTGCATACTTCTGGCAGAAGACTCACCAATATTATCGTAGAAAATGCATATCTCAGCTTGATGCCCGACGAAAGCCAAGATGTCGGCGGTTCTGCATATCAAACGCACTGTGGAGTGGTGAAAACACCAGATAACGTGTTTCTCGCATTAAATAGCTCGAAAAGAGCGATCTAGGTGATTCTGCATACTTCTGGCAGAAGACTCACCTAGAGTATCGCAGAAAATGCATATCTCAGCTTGAAACCCGACGAAAACCAAGTTATCTCCGTTTCTACACATCAAACGTACCGTGGAGTGGTGAAAACACCAGAAAACGTGTTTCTCGCATTAAATAGCTCGAAAAGAGCGATCTAGGTGATTCTGCATACTTCTGGCAGAAGACTCACAAAGATTATCGTAGATAATGCATATCTCAGCTTGATGCCCTACGAAAGCCAAGATGTCGGCGGTTCTGCATATCAAACGCACTGTGGAGTGGTGAAAACACCAGTTAACGTGTTTCTCGCATTATAGCTCGAAAAGAGGGATCTCGATGATTCTGCATACCTCTGACAGAAGACTCACCAAGCTTATCGCAGAAAATGCATATCTCAGGTTGAACCCCGACGAAATCCAAGATGTCGCCGGTTCTGCATATCAAACGCACTGCGGAGTGGTGAAAACACCGGATAACGTGTTTCTCGCATTAAATAGCTCGAAAAGAGCGATCCCGATGATTCTGCATACATCTGACAGAAGACTCACCAAGATTATCGCAGAAAATGCATATCTCAGGTTTAACCCCGACGAAATCCAAGATGTCGCTGGTTCTGCATATCAAACGCACTGCGGCGTGGTGAAAACACCAGATAACGTGTTTCTCGCATTAAATATCTCGAAAAGAGCGATCTAGGTGATTCTGCATACTTCTGGCAGAAGACTCACCTAGAGTATCGCAGAAAATGCATATCTCAGCTTGAAACCCCACGAAAACCAAGACATCGCAGGTTCTGCATATCAAACGCACTGTTGAGTGGTGAAAACACCAGATAACGTTTTTCTCGAATTAAATAGCTCGAAAAGAGCGATCCCGATGATTTTGCATACTTCTGACTGAAGTCTCACCAAGATTATCGTAGAAAATGCATATCTCAGCTTGAACCCCGACGATATCAAAGATGTCGCCGGTTCTGCATATCAAACGCACTGTGGAGTGGTGAAAACAACAGATAACGTTTTTCTCGCATTAAATAGCTCGAAAAGAGCGATCCCGATGATTCTGCATACTTCTGACAGAAGTCTCACCAAGATTATCGTAGAAAATGCATATCTCAGCTTGAACCCAGACGAAATCCAAGATGTCGCCGGTTCTGCATATCAAACGCACTGTGGAGTGGTGAAAACACCAATTAAAGTGTATCTCGCATTATAGCTCGAAAAGAGTGATCCCAATGATTCTGCATACCTCTGACAGAAGACTCACCAAGATTGTCGCAGAAAATGCATATCTCAGGTTGAACCCCGACGAAATCCAAGATGTCGCCGGTTCTGCATATCAAACGCACTGCGGAGTGGTGAAAACACCAGATAACGTGTTTCTCGCATTAAATAGCTCGAAAAGAGAGATCCCGATGATTCTGCATACCTCTGACAGAAGACTCACCAAGATTATCGCAGAAAATGCATATCTCAGGTTGAACCCCGACGAATTCCAAGATGTCGCCGGTTCTGCATATCAAACGCACTGCGGAGTGGTGAAACCACCAGATAACGTTTTTCTCGCATTAAATAGCTCGAATAGAGTGATCTCGATGATTATGCATACTTCGGACAGATGTCTCACCAAGATTAACGTAAAAAATGCATATCTCAGCTTGAAACCCCACAAAAACCAAGATATCGCCGGTTCTGCATATCAAACTTTATGTGGAGCGGTGAAAACACCAGATAACGTGTTTCTCGCATTAAACAGCTCGCAAAGTGCGATCCCGATGATTCTGTATACTTCGGACAGACGTCTCACCAAGAATATCGCAGAAAACGCATATCTGAGCTTGAAACCCCACGAAAACTAAGATATCGTCGGTTCTGCATATCATACGCACTGTGGAGTGGTGCAAACACCAGATAACGTGTTTCTCGCATTAAATAGCTCGAAACGAGCGATCTCGATGATTAAGCTTACTTCGGACAGAAGTCTCACCAAGATTATCGCAGAAAATGCATATCTCAGCTTGAAACCCCACGAAAATCAAGATGTCGCCGGTTCTGCATATCAAACGCACTGTGGAGTGGTGAAAACAACCAGAGAACGTGTTTCTCGCATTAAATAGCTCGAAAAGAGAGATCCCGATTATTCTGCATACCTCTGACAGAAGACTCACCAAGATTATCGCAGAAAATGCATATCTCAGGTTGAACCCCGACGAAATCCAAGATGTCGCCGGTTCTGCATATCAAACGCACTGCGGAGTGGTGAAAACACCAGATAACGTTTTTCTCGTATTAAATAGCTCGAAAAGAGGGATCTCGATGATTCAGCATACATCTGACAGAAGTCTCACCAAGATTATAGTAGAAAATGCATATCTCAGCTTGAACCCCGACGAAATCCAAGATGTCGCCGGTTCTGCATATCAAACGCACTGTGGAGTGGTGAAAACACCAATTAACGTGTTTCTCGCATTATAGCTCGAAAAGAGTGATCTCGATGATTCTGCATACCTCTGACAGAAGACTCACCAAGATTATCGCAGAAAATGCATATCTCAGGTTGAACCCCGACGAAATCCAAGATGTCGCCGGTTCTGCATATCAAACGCACTGCGGAGTGGTGAAAACACCGGATAACGTGTTTCTCGCATTAAATAGCTCGAAAAGAGCGATCTAGGTGATTCTGCATACTTCTGGCAGAAGACTCACCTAGAGGATCGCAGAAAATGCATATCTCAGCTTGAACCCCGACGAAATCCAAGATGTCGCCGGTTCTGCATATCCAACGAACTGTGGTGTGGGGAAAACCCCAGAAAACGTGTTTCTCGCATTAAATAGCTCGAAAAGAGCGCTCTCGATGTTTCTGCATACTTCGGACAGAAGTCTCACCAAGATTATCGCAGAAAATGCATATCTGAACTTGAAACCGCACGAAAACCAAGATAACGCCGATTCTGCATATAAAACGCACTGTGGAGTGCTGAAAACACCAGATAACGTGTTTCTCGCATTAAATAGCTCGAATAGTGCGATCTCGATGATTAAGCATACTTCGGACAGAAGTCTCACCAAGATTATCGTAAAACATGCATATCTCAGCTTGAAACGCCACAAAAACCAAGATATCGCCGGTTCTGCATATCAAACGTACTGTGGAGTGGTGAAAACACCAGATAACGTGTTTCTCGCATTAAATAGCTCGAAAAGTGCTATCTCGATGATTCTGCATACTTCGGACAGAAGTCTCACCAAGATTATCGCAGAAAATGCAAATCTGAGCTTGAAACCCCACGAAAACCAAGATATCGTCGGTTCTGCATATCATACGCACTGTGGAGTGGTGAATACACCAGATAACGTGCTTCTCGCATTAAATAGCTCGAAACGAGCGATCTCGATGATTAAGCATACTTCGGACAGAAGTCTCACCAAGTTTATCGCAGAAAATGCATATCTCAGCTTGAAACCCCACGAAAACCAAGATATCGCCGGTTATGCATATCATACGCACTGTGGAGTGGTGAAAACACCAGATAACGTGTTTCTCGCAGTAAATAGCTCGAAACGAGCGATCTAGATGATTCTGCATACTTCTGACTGAAGTCTCAACAATATTATCGCAGAAAATGCATATCTCATCTTGAAACCCGACCAAAACCAAGATGTCGCCGGTTCTGCATATCAAACTCACTGTGGGGTGGTGAACACACCAGAAAACGTGTTTCTCGCATTAACTAGCTCGAAAAGTGCGTTCTCGATGATTCTGCACACTTCTCATAGATGGCACACCAAGATTATCGCAGAAAATGCATATTCCAGCTGGAAACCCCACGAAAACCAAGTGATCGGCGGTTCTACATATCAAACGCACTGTGGAGTGGTCAAAACACCAGATAGCGTGATTCTCGCATTAAATAGCTCGAAAAGAGCGATATCGCTGATTCTGCATACTTCGGACAGAGGTCTCACCAAGATTGCCGCAGAAAATGCATATCTCAGCTTGAAACCTCACGAAAACCATGATATCTCCGGCTCTGTATATCTAACGCACTGTGGAGTGGTGAAAACACGAGAAAGCGTGTTTCTCGCATTAAATAGAACGAGAAGAGCGTTCTCGAAGATTCTGCATACTTCTGACAGATTTTCACCAACATAATCGTAGAAAATGCATATCTCAGCTTGAAACTCCACGAAAACCAAGATATCGTCGGTTCAGCATATCATACGCACTGTGGAGTGGTGAAAACACCAGATAACGTGTTTCTCGCATTAAATAGCTCGAAACGAGCGATCTCGATGACTAAGCATACTTCGGACAGAAGTCTCACCAAGATTATCGCAGAAAATGCATATCTGAGCTTGAAACCCCACGAAAACCAAGATATCGTCGGTTCTGCATATCATACGCACTGTGGAGTGGTGAAAACACCAGATAACGTGTTTCTCGCATTAAATAGCTCGAAACGAGCGATCTCGATGGTTAAGCATACTTCGGACAGAAGTCTCACCAAGTTTATCGCAGAAAAAGCATATCTCAGCTTGAAACCCCACGAAAACCAAGATATCGCCGGTTATGCATATCATACGCACTGTGGATTGGTGAAAACACCAGATAACGTGTTTCTCGCGTTAAACAGCTCGAAACGAGCGATCTCGATGATTAAGCATACTTAGGACAGAAGTCTCACCAAGATTATCGCAGAAAATGCATATCTGAGCTTGAAACCCCACGAAAACCAAGATATCGTCGGTTCTGCATATCATACGCACTGTGGAGTGGTGAAAACACCAGATAACGTGTTTCTCGCATTAAATAGCTCGAGACGAGCGATCTCGATGATTAAGCATACTTCGGACAGAAGTCTCACCAAGATTATCGCAGAAAATGCATATCTGAGCTTGAAACCCCACGAAAACCAAGATATCGTCGGTTCTGCATATAAAACGCACTGTGGAGTGCTGAAAACACCACATGACGTGTTTCTCGCATTAAATAGCTCGAATAGAGCGATCTCGATGATTAAGCATACTTCGGACAGAAGTCTCACCAAGATTGCAGCAGAAAATGCATATCTCAGCTTGAAACCTCACGAAAACCAAGATATCTCCGGCTCTGCATATCTAACGCACTGTGGAGTGGTGAAAACACCAGAAAGCGTGTTTCTCGCATTAAATAGCTCGAGAAGAGCGTTCTCGAAGATTCTGCATACTTCTGACAGATTCTCACCAACATAATCGTAGAAAATGCATATCTCAGCTTGAAACCCCACGAAAACCAAGATATCGCCGGTTCTGCATATCAAACGCACTGTGGAGTGGTGCAAACACCAAATAACGTGTTTCTCGCATAAAATAGCTCGAAAAGTGCGATCTCGATGATTCTGCATACTTTGGACAGAAGTGTCACCAAGATTGTCGCAGAAAATGCATATCTGAGCTTGAAACCCCACGAAAACCAAGATATCGCTGATTCTGCATATCAAACGCACTGTGGAGTGGTGTAAACACCAGATAACGTGTTTCTCGCCTTAAATAGCTCGAAAAGAGCGATCTCCATGATTCTGCATACTACGGACAGAAGTCTCACCAAGATTATCGCAGAAAATGCATCTCTGAGCTTGAAACCCCACGAAAACCAAGATATCGCCGGTTCTGCACATCATACGCACTGTGGGGTGGTGAAAACACCAGAAAACGTGTTTCGCGCATTAAATAGCTCGAACCGAGCGATCCCGATGATTAAGCATACTTCTGACTGAAGTCTCACCAACATTATCGCAGAAAATGCATATCTCAGCTTGAAACCTCACGAAAATCGAAATGTCGCCGGTTCTGCATATCAAACGCACTGTGGAGTGGTGAAAACAACCCGATAACGTGTTTCTCGCATTAAATAGCTCGAAAAGAGCGTTCTCGAAGATTCTGCATACTTCTGACAGATTCTCACCAAGATTATCGTAGAAAATGCATATCTCAGCTTGAAAACCCACGAAAACCAAGATATCGCCGGTTCTGCATATCAAACGCCCAGTGGAGTGATGAAAACACCAGATAACGTGTTTCTCGCATTAAATAGCTCGAAACGAGCGATCTAGATGATTCTGCATACTTCTGACTGAAGTCTCACCAAGATTATCGCAGAAAATGCATATCTCAGCTTGAAACCTGACCAAAACCAAGATGTCGCCGGTTCTGCATATCAAACGCACTGTGGGGTGGTGAAAGCACCAGAAAACGTGTTTCTCGCATTAACTAGCTCGAAAAGAGCGTTCTCGATGTTTCTGCACACTTCTCATAGATGGAACACCAAGATTATCGCAGAAAATGCATATTCCAGCTGGAAACCCCACGAAAACCAAGTTATCGGGGGCTCTACATATCAAACGCACTGTGGAGTGGTGAGAACAACCAGATAACGTGTTTCTCGCATTAAATAGCTCGAAAAGCGCGTTTTCGCAGATTCTGCATACTTCTGACAGATTCTCACCAAGATAATCGTAGAAAATGCATATCTCAGCTTGAAACCCGACCGAAACCAAGATATCTCCGGCTCTACATATCAAACGCACTGTGGAGTGCTCAAAACACCAGAAAACTTGTTTTTTCGCAATAAATAGCTCGAAACGAGCGATCTAGATGATTCTGCATACTTCTGACTGAAGTCTCACCAACATTATCGCAGAAAATGCATATCTCATCTTGAAACCTCACGAAAATCAATATGTCGCCGGTTCTGCACATCAAACGTACTGTGGAGTGGCGAAAACACCAGAAAACGTGTTTCTCGCATTAAGTAGCTCGAAAAGTGCGTTCTCGATGATTCTGCATACTTCTTATAGATGAAACACCAAGATTATCGCAGAAAATGCATATCTCAGCTTGAAACCCGACCGAAACCAAGATATCTCCGTTTCTGCATATCAAACGCACTGTGGGGTGGTGAAAACAACCAGATAACGTGTTTCTCGCATTAAATAGCTCGAAATGCGCGTTTTCGCAGATTCTGCATACTTCTGACAGATTCACACCAAGATTATCGTAGAAAATGCATATCTCAGCTTGAAACCCGACCGAAACCAAGATATCTCCGGCTATACATATCAAACGCACTGTGGAGTGCTCAAAACACCAGATCACGTGCTTCTCGCATTAAATAGCTCGAAAAGAGCGATCTAGATGATTCTGCATACTTCTGACAGAAGACTCACCAAGATTATCGCAGAAAATGCATATCTGTGCTGGAAACCCCACGAAAACCAAGATATCGCCGATTCTGCATATCAGACGCACTGTGGAGTGGTGAAAACACCAGAAAACGTGTTTCTCGCATTAAAGAGCTCGAAAAGAGCGATCCCGATGATTCTGCATACTTCTGACAGAAGTCTCACCAAGATTATCGCAGAAAATGCATATCTCATCTTGATACCCGACGAAATCCAAGATGTAGCCGGTTCAGCATATCAAGCGCACTGTGGAGTGGTGAGAACAACCAGATAACGTGTTTCTCGCATTAAATAGCTCGAAAAGCGCGTTTTCGAAGATTCTGCATACTTCTGACAGATTCTCACCAAGATTATCGTAGAAAATGCATATCTCAGCTTGAAACCCGACCGAAACCAAGATATCTCCGGCTCTACATATCAAACGCACTGTGGAGTGCTCAAAACACCAGAAAACTTGTTTTTTCGCATTAAATAGCTCGAAACGAGCGATCTAGATGATTCTGCATACTTCTGACTGAAGTCTCACCAACATTATCGCAGAAAATGCATATCTCAGCTTCAAACCTCACGAAAATCAATATGTCGCCGGTTCTGCACATCAAACGTACTGTGGAGTGGCGAAAAAACCAGAAAACGTGTTTCTCGCATTAAGTAGCTCGAAAAGAGCGTTCTCGATGATTCTGCATTCTTCTCATAGATGAAACACCAAGATTATTACAGAAAATGCATATCTCAGCTTGAAACCCGACCGAAACCAAGATATCTCCGTTTCTGCATATGAAACGCACAGTGGGGTGGTGAAAACACCAGAAAAAGTGTTTCTCGCATTAAATAGCTCGAAAAGAGCGATCTAGATGATTCTGCATACTTCTGACAGAAGACTCACCAGCATTATCGCAGAAAATGCATATCTCAGCCTCAAACCCCACGAAAATCAAGATGTAGCCGGTTCAGCGTATCAAACGCACTGTGGAGTGGTGAGAACAACCAGATAACGTGTTTCTCGCATTAAATACCTCGAAAAGAGCGATCTCGATTATTCTGCATACTTCTGACTGAAGTCTCACCAAGATTATCGCAGAAAATGCATATCTAAGCTTGAAACACGACGAAAACCAAGATGTCGCCGGTTCTACATATCAAACGCACTGTGGCGTGGTCAAAACACCAGAAAACTTGTTTTTTCGCATTAAGTAGCTCGAAACGAGCGATCTAGATGATTCTGCATACTTCTGACTAAAGTCTCACCAAGATTATCGCAGAAAATGCATATCTCAGCTGGAAACCCCACGAAAATCAAGATGTCGCCGGTTCTGCATATCAAACGCCCTATGGAGTGATGAAAACACCAGATAACGTGTTTCTCGCATTAAATAGCTCGAATAGAGCGATCTCGACGATTCTGCATACTTCTGTCACAAGACTGAACAAGATTATCGCAGAAAATGCATATCTCAGCCTCAAACCCCACGAAAATCAAGATGTAGCCGGTTCAGCATATCAAACGCACTGTGGAGTGGTGAGGACAACCAGATAACGTGTTTATCGCATTAAATAGCTCGAAAAGCGCGTTTTCGGAGATTCTGCATACTTCTGACAGATTCTCACCAAGATTATCGTAGAAAATGCATATCTCAGCTTGGAACCCGACCGAAACCAAGATATCTCCGGTTCTTCATGTCAAACGTACTGTGGATTGGTGAATACACCAGAAAACGTGTTTCTCGCATTAAATAGCTCGAAAAGAGCGATCTCGATTATTCTGCATACTTCTGACTGAAGACTCACCAAGATTATCGCAGAAAATGCATATTTTAGCGGGAAACCCCACGAAAACCAAGTTATCGGCGGCTCTACATATCAAACGCACTGTGGAGAGGTCAAAACACCAGAAAACTTGTTTTTTCGCATTAAATAGCTCGATACGAGCGATCTAGGTGATTCGGCATACTTCTGACTGAAGTCTCACCAATATTATCGCAGAAAACGCATATCTCAGCTAGAAACCACACGAAAATCAAGATGTCGCCGGTTCTGCATATCCAACGCACTGTGGAGTAGTGAAAACAACCAGATAACGTGTTTCTCGCATTAAATAGCTCGAATAGAGCGATCTCGATGATTCTGCATACTTCCAACAGAAGACTCAACAAGATTATCGTAGAAAATGCATATCTCAGCTTGATACCCGACTAAAGCCAAGATGTCGCCGGTTCTACATATCAAACGCACTGTGGAGTGGTCAAAACACCAGAAAACTTGTTTTTTCGCATTAAGTAGCTCGAAACGAGCGATCTAGATGATTCTGCATACTTCTGACAGAAGACTCACCAAGATTATCGCAGAAAATGCATATTTTAGTTGGAAACCCCACGAAAACCAGGTTATCGGCGGCTCTACATATCAAACGCACTGTGGAGTGGTCAAAACACCAGATAACGTGTTTCCCGCATTAAATATCTCGAAACGAGCGATCTAGATGATTCTGCATACTTCTGACTGAAGTCTCACCAACATTATCGCAGAAAATGCATATCTCAGCTTGAAACCTCACGAAAATCAATATGTCGCCGGTTCTGCACATCAAACGTACTGTGGAGTGGCGAAAACACCAGAAAACGTGTTTCTCGCATTAAGTAGCTCGAAAAGAGCGTTCTCGATGATTCTGCATTCTTCTCATAGATGAAACACCAAGATTATCGCAGAAAATGCATTTCTCAGCTTGAAACCCGACCGAAACCAAGATATCTCCGTTTCTGCATATGAAACGCACAGTGGGGTGGTGAAAACACCAGAAAAAGTGTTTCTCGCATTAAATAGCTCGAAAAGAGCGATCTAGATGATTCTGCATACTTCTGACAGAAGACTCACCAACATTATCGCAGAAAATGCATATCTCAGCCTCAAACCCCACGAAAATCAAGATGTAGCCGGTTCAGCGTATCAAACGCACTGTGGAGTGGTGAGAACAACCAGATAACGTGTTTCTCGCATTAAATAGCTCGAAAAGCGCGTTTTCGGAGATTCTGCATACTTCTGACAGATTCTCACCAAGATTATCGTAGAAAATGCATATCGGTGCTTGAAACCCCACGAAAACCAAGATGTCGCCGGTTCTACATATCAAACGCACTGTGGAGTGGTCAAAACACCAGAAAACTTGTTTTTTCGCATTAAGTAGCTCGGAACGAGCGATCTAGATGATTCTGCATACTTCTGACTAAAGTCTCACCAAGATTATCGCAGAAAATGCATATCTCAGACGGAAACCCCACGAAAACCAAGATATCGCCGGTTCTGCATATCAAACGCCCTGTGGAGTGATGAAAACACCAGATAACGTGTTTTTCGCATTAAATAGCTCGAATAGAGCGATCTCGATGATTCTGCATACTTCTGACTGAAGTCTCACCAACATTATCGCAGAAAATGCATATCTCAGCTTGAAACCTCACGAAAATCAATATGTCGCCGGTTCTGCACATCAAACGTACTGTGGAGTGGCGAAAACACCAGAAAACGTGTTTCTCGCATTAAGTAGCTCGAAAAGAGCGTTCTCGATGATTCTGCATTCTTCTCATAGATGAAACACCAAGATTATCGCAGAAAATGCATATCTCAGCTTGAAACCCGACCGAAACCAAGATATCTCCGTTTCTGCATATGAAACGCACAGTGGGGTGGTGAAAACACCAGAAAAAGTGTTTCTCGCATTAAATAGCTCGAAAAGAGCGATCTAGATGATTCTGCATACTTCTGACAGAAGACTCACCAACATTATCGCAGAAAATGCATATCTCAGCCTCAAACCCCACGAAAATCAAGATGTAGCCGGTTCAGCGTATCAAACGCACTGTGGAGTGGTGAGAACAACCAGATAACGTGTTTCTCGCATTAAATAGCTCGAAAAGCGCGTTTTCGGAGATTCTGCATACTTCTGACAGATTCTCACCAAGATTATCGTAGAAAATGCATATCGGTGCTTGAAACCCCACGAAAACCAAGATGTCGCCGGTACTACATATCAAACGCACTGTGGAGTGGTCAAAACACCAGAAAACTTGTTTTTTCGCATTAAGTAGCTCGGAACGAGCGATCTAGATGATTCTGCATACTTCTGACAGAAGACTCACCAACATTATCGCAGAAAATGCATATCTCAGCCTCAAACCCCACGAAAATCAAGATGTAGCCGGTTCAGCGTATCAAACGCACTGTGGAGTGGTGAGAACAACCAGATAACGTGTTTCTCGCATTAAATAGCTCGAAAAGCGCGTTTTCGGAGATTCTGCATACTTCTGACAGATTCTCACCAAGATTATCGTAGAAAATGCATATCGGTGCTTGAAACCCCACGAAAACCAAGATGTCGCCGGTACTACATATCAAACGCACTGTGGAGTGGTCAAAACACCAGAAAACTTGTTTTTTCGCATTAAGTAGCTCGGAACGAGCGATCTAGATGATTCTGCATACTTCTGACAGAAGACTCACCAACATTATCGCAGAAAATGCATATCTCAGCCTCAAACCCCACGAAAATCAAGATGTAGCCGGTTCAGCGTATCAAACGCACTGTGGAGTGGTGAGAACAACCAGATAACGTGTTTCTCGCATTAAATAGCTCGAAAAGCGCGTTTTCGGAGATTCTGCATACTTCTGACAGATTCTCACCAAGATTATCGTAGAAAATGCATATCGGTGCTTGAAACCCCACGAAAACCAAGATGTCGCCGGTTCTACATATCAAACGCACTGTGGAGTGGTCAAAACACCAGAAAACTTGTTTTTTCGCATTAAGTAGCTCGAAACGAGCGATCTAGATGATTCTGCATACTTCTGACTAAAGTCTCACCAAGATTATCGCAGAAAATGCATATCTCAGACGGAAACCCCACGAAAACCAAGATATCGCCGGTTCTGCATATCAAACGCCCTGTGGAGTGATGAAAACACCAGATAACGTGTTTTTCGCATTAAATAGCTCGAATAGAGCGATCTCGATGATTCTGCATACTTCTGACTGAAGTCTCACCAAGATTATCGCAGAAAATGCATATCTAAGCTTGAAACACGACGAAAACCAAGATGTCGCCGGTTCTACATATCAAACGCACTGTGGAGTGGTCAAAACACCAGAAAACTTGTTTTTTCGCATTAAGTAGCTCGAAACGAGCGATCTAGATGATTCTGCATACTTCTGACTAAAGTCACACCAAGATTATCGCAGAAAATGCATATCTCAGACGGAAACCCCACGAAAACCAAGATATCGCCGGTTCTGCATATCAAACGCCCTGTGGAGTGATGAAAACACCAGATAACGTGTTTTTCGCATTAAATAGCTCGAATAGAGCGATCTCGATGATTCTGCATACTTCTGACAGAAGACTCACGAAGATTATCGCAGAGAATATATATTTTAGCTGGAAACCCCACGAAAACCAAGTTATCGGCGGCTCTACATATCAAACGCACTGTGGAGTGGTCAAAACACCAGAAAACTTGTTTTTTCGCATTAAATAGCTCGAAACGAGCGATCTAGATGATTCTGCATACTTCTGACTGAAGTCTCACCAATATTATCGCAGAAAATGCATAATTCAGCTAGAAACCTCACGAAAATCAAGATGTCGCCGGTTCTGCATATCAAACGCACTGTGGAGTAGTGAAAACAAATAGATAACGTGTTTCTCGAATTAAATAGCTCGATAAGAGCGATCTCGATTATTCTGCATACTTCTGACTGAAGTCTCACCAAGATTATCGCAGAAAATGCATATCTCAGCTACAAACCCCACCAAAACCAAGATATCGCCGGTTCTGCATTTCAGACGCACTGTGGAGTGGTGAAAAAACCAGAAAACGTGTTTCTCGCATTATGTAGCTCGAAAAGAGCGTTCTCGATGATTCTGCATACTTCTCATTGATGAAACACCAAGATTATCGCAGAAAATGCATATATCAACTGGAAACCCCACGAAAACCAAGTTATCGGCGGATCTACATATCAAACGCACTGTGGAGTGGTCAAAACACCAGATAACGTGTTTCCCGCATTAAATAGCTCGAAAAGAGCGATCTCGATGATTCTGCACACTTCGGACAGAAGACTCACCAAGATTATCGCAGAAAAAGCATATTTTAGCTGGAAACCCCACGAAAACCAAGTTATCGGCGGCTCTATATATCAAACGCACTGTGGATTGGTCAAAACACCAGATAACGTGTTTCTCGCATTAAATAGCTCGAAACGAGCGATCTAGATGATTCTGCATACTTCTGACTGAAGTCTCACCAACATTATCGCAGAAAATGCATATCTCAGCTTGTAACCTCACGAAAATCAATATGTCGCCGGTTCTGCACATCAAACGTACTGCGGAGTGGCGAAAACACCAGTAAACGTGTTTCTCACATTAAGTAGCTCGAAAAGAGCGTTCTGGATGATTCTGCATCCTTCTGACTGAAGTCTAACCAAGATTATAGCAGAAAATGCATATCTCAGCTTGATACCCGACGAATGCCAAGATGTCGCCGGTTCTGCATATCAAACGCACTGTGGAGTGGTGAAAACCCCAGATAACGTTTTTTTCGCATTAAAGAGCTCGAAAAGAGGGATCTCGATGATTCTGCATACTTCTGACACAAGACTGAACAAGATAATCGCAGAAAATGCATATCTCAGCCTCAAACCACACGAAAATCAAGATGTAGCCGGTTCAGCATATCAAACGCACTGTGGAGTGGTGAGGACAACCAGATAACGTGTTTCTCGCATTAAATAGCTCGAAAAGCGCGTTTTCGGAGATTCTGCATACTTCTGACAGATTCTCACCAAGATTATCGTAGAAAATGCATATCTCAGCTTGATACCCGACTAAAGCCAAGATGTCGCTGGTTCTACATATCAAACGCACTGTGGAGTGGTCAAAACACCAGAAAACTTGTTTTTTCGCATTAAGTAGCTCGAAACGAGCGATCGAGATGATTCTGCATACTTCTGACAGAAGACTCACCAAGATTATCGCAGAAAATGCATATTTTAGCTGGAAACCCCACGAAAACCAAGTTATCGGCGGCTCTACATATCAAACGCACTGTGGAGTGGTCAAAACACCAGATAACGTGTTTCCCGCATTAAATATCTCGAAACGAGCGATCTAGATGATTCTGCATACTTCTGACAAAAGTCTCACCAAGATTATCGCAGAAAACGCATATCTCAGCTAGAAACCTCACGAAAATCAAGATGTCGCCGGTTCTGCATATCCAACGCACTGTGGAGTAGTGAAAACAACCAGATATCGTGTTTCTCGCATTAAATAGCTCGAATAGAGCGATCTCGATGATTCTGCATACTTCTGACAGAAGACTCACCAAGATTATCGCAGAAAATGCATATTTTAGCTGGAAACCCCACGAAAACCAAGTTATCGGCGGCACTACATATCAAACGCACTGTGGAGTAGAGAAAACAACCAGATAACGTGTTCCTCGCATTAAATAGCTCGAATAGAGCGATCTCGATGATTCTGCATACTTCTGACTAAAGTCTCACCAAGATTATCGCAGAAAATGCATATCTCAGCTGGAAAACCCACGAAAACCAAGATATCGCCTGTTCTGCATATCAAACGCCCTGTGGAGTGATGAAAACACCAGATAACGTGTTTCTCGCATTAAATAGCTCGAATAGAGCGATCTCGATGATTCTGCATACTTCTGACAGAAGACTCACCAAGATTATCGCAGAAAATGCATATTTAAGCTGGAAACCCCACGAAAACCAAGATATCGCCGGCTCTACATATCAAACGCACTGTGGAGTGGTCAAAACACCAGATAACGTGTTTCCCGCATTAAATAGCTCGAAAAGAGCGATCTCGATGATTCTGCACACTTCGGACAGAAGACTCACCAAGATTATCGTAGAAAATGCATATCTCAGCTTGATACCCGACTAAAGCCAACATGTCGCCGGTTCTACATATGAAACGCACTGTGGAGTGGTCAAAACACCAGAAAACTTGTTTTTTCGCATTAAGTAGCTCGAAACGAGCGATCTAGATGATTATGCATACTTCTGACTAAAGTCTCACCAAGATTATCGCAGAAAATGCATATCTCAGCTGGAAACCCCACGAAAACCAAGATATCGCCGGTTCTGCATATCAAAAGCCCTGTGGAGTGATGATAACACCAGATAACGTGTTTCTCGCATTAAATAGCTCGAATAGAGCGATCTCGATAATTCTGCATACTTCTGACAGAAGACTCACCAAGATTATCGCAGAAAATGCATATTTTAGCTGGAAACCCCACGAAAACCAAGTTATCGGCGGCTCTATATATCAATCACCCTGTGGAGTGATGAAAACAACAGATAACGTGTTTCTCGCATTAAATAGCTCTAATAGAGCGATCTCGATGATTCTGCATTCTTCTGACAGAAGACTCACCAAGATTATCGCAGAAAATGCATATTTTAGCTGGAAACCCCACGAAAACCAAGTTATCGGCGGCTCTACATATCAAACGCACTGTGGAGTGGTTAACACACCAGAAAACTTGTTTTTTCGCATTAAATAGCTCGAAAGGAGCGATCTAGATGATTCTGCATACTTCTGACTGAAGTCTCACCAATATTATCGCAGAAAATGCATGTCTCAGCTAGAAACCTCACGAAAATCAAGATGTCGCCGGTTCTGCATATCAAACGCACTGTGGAGTAGTGAAAACAACCAGATAACGTGTTTCTCGCAGTAAATAGCACGACTAGAGCGATCTCGATGATTCTGCATACTTCCGACTAAAGCCTCACCAAGATTATCGCAGAAAATGCATATTTTAGCTGGAAACCCGACGAAATCCAAGATGTCGACGGTTCTGCATATCAAACGCACAGTGGAGTGGTGAAAACACCAGATAGCGTGTTTCTCGCATTAAATAGCTCGAAACGAGCGATCTAGATGATTCTGCATACTTCTGACTGAAGTCTCACCAAGATTATCGCAGAAAATGCATATTTTAGCTGGAAACCCGACGAAATCCAAGATGTCGACGGTTCTGCATATCAAACGCACAGTGGAGTGGTGAAAACACCAGATAGCGTGTTTCTCGCATTAAATAGCTCGAAACGAGCGATCTAGATGATTCTGCATACTTCTGACTGAAGTCTCACCAACATTATCGCAGAAAATGCATATCTCAGCCTCAAACCCCACGAAAATCAAGATGTAGCCGGTTCAGCATATCAAACGCACTGTGGAGTGGTGAAAACAACCAGATAACGTGTTTCTCGCATTGAATAGCTCAAATAGAGAGATCTCGATGATTCTGCATACTTCTGACAGAAGACTCACCAAGATTATCGTAGAAAATGCATATCTCAGCTTGATACCCGACTATAGCCAAGATGTCGCCGGTTCTGCATATCAAACGCACTGTGGGGTGGTGAAAACACCAGAAAACGTGTTACTCGCATTAACTAGCTCGAAAAGAGCGTTCTGGATGATTCTGCATCCTTCTCATAGATGAAACACCAAGATTATCGCAGAAAATGCATATCTCAGCTTGAAACCGGACCGAAATCAAGATATCTCCGTTACTGCATATCAAACGCACTGTGGGGTGGTGCAAACACCAGAAAACGGGTTTCTCGCATTAAATAGCTCGAAAAGAGCGATCTAGATGATTCTGCATACTTCTGACACAAGACTCACCAAGATTATCGCACAAAATGCATATCTCAGCCTCAAACCCCACGAAAATCAATATGTAGCCGGTTCAGCATATCAAACGCACTGTGGAGTGTTGAGAACAACCAGATAACGTGTTTCTCGCATTAAATAGCTCGAAAATCGCGTTTTCGGAGATTCTGCATACTTCTGACAGTTTCTCACCAAGATTATCGTAGAAAATGCATATCTCATCTTGAAACCCGACCGAAACCAAGATATCTCCGGTTCTGCATGTCAAACGTACTGTGGATAGGTGAATACACCAGAAAACGTGTTTCTCGCATTAAATAGCTCGGGAAGAGCGATCTCGATTATTCTGCATACTTCTGACAGAAGACTCACCAAGATTATCGCAGAAAATGCATATCTCAGCTACAAACCCCACCAAAACCAAGATATCGCCGGTTCTGCATTTCAGACGCACTGTGGAGTGGTGAAAAAACCAGATAACGTGTTTCTCGCATTAAATGGCTCGGATAGAGCGATCTCTATGATTCTGCATACTTCTGACAGAAGACTCACCAAGATTATCGCAGGAAATGCATATTTTAGCTGGAAACCCCACGAAAACCAAGTTATCGGCGGCTCTGCATATCAAACCAACTGTGGTGTGGTGAAAACACCAGATAACGTGTTTCTCGCATTAAATAGCTCGAATAGAGCGATCTCGATGATTCTGCATACTTCTGACAGAAGACTCACCAAGATTATCGCAGAAAATGCATATTTTAGCTGGAAACCCCACGAATACCAAGTTATCGGCGGCACTACATATCAAACGCACTGTGGAGTGGTCAAAACACCAGATAACGTGGTTCCCGCATTAAATATCTCGAAACGAGCGATCTAGATGATTCTGCATACTTCTGACAAAAGTCTCACCAAGATTATCGCAGAAAATGCATATCTCAGCTGGAAACCCCACAAAAACCAAGATATCGCCGGTTCTGCATATCAAAAGCCCTGTGGAGTGATGAAAACACCAGATAACGTGTTTCTCGCATTAAATAGCTCGAATAGAGCGATCTCGATAATTCTGCATACTTCTGACAGAAGACTCACCAAGATTATCGCAGAAAATGCATATTTTAGCTGGAAACCCCACGAAAACCAAGTTATCGGCGGCTCTACATATCAAACGCACTGTGGAGTGGTTAACACACCAGAAAACTTGTTTTTTCGCATTAAATAGCTCGAAAGGAGCGATCTAGATGATTCTGCATACTTCTGACTGAAGTCTCACCAATATTATCGCAGAAAATGCATGTCTCAGCTAGAAACCTCACGAAAATCAAGATGTCGCCGGTTCTGCATATCAAACGCACTGTGGAGTAGTGAAAACAACCAGATAACGTGTTTCTCGAAGTAAATAGCACGAATAGAGCGATCTCGATGATTCTGCATACTTCCGACTAAAGTCTCACCAAGATTATCGCAGAAAATGCATATTTTAGCTGGAAACCCGACGAAATCCAAGATGTCGACGGTTCTGCATATCAAACGCACAGTGGAGTGGTGAAAACACCGGATAGCGTGTTTCTCGCATTAAATAGCTCGAAACGAGCGATCTAGATGATTCTGCATACTTCTGACTGAAGTCTCACCAAGATTATCGCAGAAAATGCATATTTTAGCTGGAAACCCGACGAAATCCAAGATCTCGACGGTTCTGCATATCAAACGCACAGTGGAGTGATGAAAACACCAGATAACGTGTTTCTCGCATTAATTAGCTCGAATAGAGCGATCTCGATGATTCTGCATACTTCTGACAGAAGACTCACCAAGATTATCGCAGAAAATGCATATTTAAGCTGGAAACCCCACGAAAACCAAGATATCGCCGGCTCTACATATCAAACGCACTGTGGAGTGATCAAAACACCAGATAACGTGTTTCCCGCATTAAATAGCTCGAAAAGAGCGATCTCGATGATTCTGCACACTTCGGACAGAAGACTCACCAAGATTATCGTAGAAAATGCATATCTCAGCTTGATACCCGACTAAAGCCAAGATGTCGCCGGTTCTACATATCAAACGCACTGTGGAGTGGTCAAAACACCAGAAAACTTGTTTTTTCGCATTAAGTAGCTCGAAACGAGCGATCTAGAGGATTCTGCATACTTCTGACTAAAGGCTCACCAAGATTATCGCAGAAAATGCATATCTCAGCTGGAAACCCCACGAAAACCAAGATATCGCCGGTTCTGCATATCAAAAGCCCTGTGGAGTGATGAAAACACCAGATAACGTGTTTCTCGCATTAAATAGCTCGAATAGAGCGATCTCGATGATTCTGCATACTTCTGACAGAAGACTCACCAAGATTATCGCAGAAAATGCATATTTTAGCTGGAAACCCCACGAAAACCAAGTTATCGGCGGCTCTATATATCAAACGCCCTGTGGTGTGATGAAAACACCAGATAACGTGTTTCTCGCATTAAATAGCTCGAATAGAGCGATCTCGATGATTCTGCATGCTTCTGACAGAAGACTCACCAAGATTATCGCAGAAAATGCATATTTTAGCTGGAAACCCCACGAAAACCAAGTTATCGGCGGCTCTACATATCAAACGCACTGTGGAGTGGTTAACACACCAGAAAACTTGTTTTTTCGCATTAAATAGCTCGAAAGGAGCGATCTAGATGATTCTGCATACTTCTGACTGAAGTCTCACCAATATTATCGCAGAAAATGCATGTCTCAGCTAGAAACCTCACGAAAATCAAGATGTCGCCGGTTCTGCATATCAAACGCACTGTGGAGTAGTGAAAACAACCAGATAACGTGTTTCTCGCAGTAAATAGCACGACTAGAGCGATCTCGATGATTCTGCATACTTCCGACTAAAGTCTCACCAAGATTATCGCAGAAAATGCATATTTTAGCTGGAAACCCGACGAAATCCAAGATGTCGACGGTTCTGCATATCAAACGCACAGTGGAGTGGTGAAAACACCAGATAGCGTGTTTCTCGCATTAAATAGCTCGAAACGAGCGATCTAGATGATTCTGCATACTTCTGACTGAAGTCTCACCAAGATTATCGCAGAAAATGCATATTTTAGCTGGAAACCCGACGAAATCCAAGATGTCGACGGTTCTGCATATCAAACGCACAGTGGAGTGGTGAAAACACCAGATAGCGTGTTTCTCGCATTAAATAGCTCGAAACGAGCGATCTAGATGATTCTGCATACTTCTGACTGAAGTCTCACCAACATTATCGCAGAAAATGCATATCTCAGCCTCAAACCCCACGAAAATCAAGATGTAGCCGGTTCAGCATATCAAACGCACTGTGGAGTGGTGAAAACAACCAGATAACGTGTTTCTCGCATTGAATAGCTCGAATAGAGAGATCTCGATGATTCTGCATACTTCTGACAGAAGACTCACCAAGATTATCGTAGAAAATGCATATCTCAGCTTGATACCCGACTATAGCCAAGATGTCGCCGGTTCTGCATATCAAACGCACTGTGGGGTGGTGAAAAGACCAGAAAACGTGTTACTCGCATTAACTAGCTCGAAAAGAGCGGTCTGGATGATTCTGCATCCTTCTCATAGATGAAACACCAAGATTATCGCAGAAAATGCATATCTCAGCTTGAAACCGGACCGAAATCAAGATATATCCGTTACTGCATATCAAACGCACTGTGGGGTGGTGCAAACACCAGAAAACGGGTTTCTCGCATTATATAGCTCGAAAAGAGCGATCTAGATGATTCTGCATACTTCTGACACAAGACTCACCAAGATTATCGCACAAAATGCATATCTCAGCCTCAAACCCCACGAAAATCAATATGTAGCCGGTTCAGCATATCAAACGCACTGTGGAGTGTTGAGAACAACCAGATAACGTGTTTCTCGCATTAAATAGCTCGAAAATCGCGTTTTCGGAGATTCTGCATACTTCTGACAGTTTCTCACCAAGATTATCGTAGAAAATGCATATCTCATCTTGAAACCCGACCGAAACCAAGATATCTCCGGTTCTGCATGTCAAACGTACTGTGGATAGGTGAATACACCAGAAAACGTGTTTCTCGCATTAAATAGCTCGGGAAGAGCGATCTCGATTATTCTGCATACTTCTGACAGAAGACTCACCAAGATTATCGCAGAAAATGCATATCTCAGCTACAAACCCCACCAAAACCAAGATATCGCCGGTTCTGCATTTCAGACGCACTGTGGAGTGGTGAAAAAACCAGATAACGTGTTTCTCGCATTAAATGGCTCGGATAGAGCGATCTCTATGATTCTGCATACTTCTGACAGAAGACTCACCAAGATTATCGCAGGAAATGCATATTTTAGCTGGAAACCCCACGAAAACCAAGTTATCGGCGGCTCTGCATATCAAACCAACTGTGGTGTGGTGAAAACACCAGATAACGTGTTTCTCGCATTAAATAGCTCGAATAGAGCGATCTCGATGATTCTGCATACTTCTGACAGAAGACTCACCAAGATTATCGCAGAAAATGCATATTTTAGCTGGAAACCCCACGAAAACCAAGTTATCGGCGGCACTACATATCAAACGCACTGTGGAGTGGTCAAAACACCAGATAACGTGGTTCCCGCATTAAATATCTCGAAACGAGCGATCTAGATGATTCTGCATACTTCTGACAAAAGTCTCACCAAGATTATCGCAGAAAATGCATATCTCAGCTGGAAACCCCACGAAAACCAAGATATCGCCGGTTCTGCATATCAAAAGCCCTGTGGAGTGATGAAAACACCAGATAACGTGTTTCTCGCATTAAATAGCTCGAATAGAGCGATCTCGATAATTCTGCATACTTCTGACAGAAGACTCACCAAGATTATCGCAGAAAATGCATATTTTAGCTGGAAACCCCACGAAAACCAAGTTATCGGCGGCTCTATATATCAAACACCCTGTGGAGTGATGAAAACAACAGATAACGTGTTTCTCGCATTAAATAGCTCGAATAGAGCGATCTCGATGATTCTGCATTCTTCTGACAGATGACTCACCAAGATTATCGCAGAAAATGCATATTTTAGCTGGAAACCCCACGAAAACCAAGTTATCGGCGGCTCTACATATCAAACGCACTGTGGAGTGGTTAACACACCAGAAAACTTGTTTTTTCGCATTAAATAGCTCGAAAGGAGCGATCTAGATGATTCTGCATACTTCTGACTGAAGTCTCACCAATATTATCGCAGAAAATGCATGTCTCAGCTAGAAACCTCACGAAAATCAAGATGTCGCCGGTTCTGCATATCAAACGCACTGTGGAGTAGTGAAAACAACCAGATAACGTGTTTCTCGAAGTAAATAGCACGAATAGAGCGATCTCGATGATTCTGCATACTTCCGACTAAAGTCTCACCAAGATTATCGCAGAAAATGCATATTTTAGCTGGAAACCCCACGAAAACCAAGTTATCGGCGGCTCTATATATCAAACACCCTGTGGAGTGATGAAAACAACAGATAACGTGTTTCTCGCATTAAATAGCTCGAATAGAGCGATCTAGATGATTCTGCATACTTCTGACTGAAGTCTCACCAATATTAACGCAGAAAATGCATATCTCAGCTAGAAACCTCACGAAAATCAAGATGTCGCCGGTTCTGCATATCAAACGCACTGTGGAGTAGAGAAAACAACCAGATAACGTGTTCCTCGCATTAAATAGCTCGAATAGAGCGATCTCGATGATTCTGCATACTTCTGACTAAAGTCTCACCAAGATTATCGCAGAAAATGCATATCTCAGCTGGAAAACGCACGAAAACCAAGATATCGCCTGTTCTGCATATCAAACGCCCTGTGGAGTGATGAAAACACCAGATAACGTGTTTCTCGCATTAAATAGCTCGAATAGAGCGATCTCGATGATTCTGCATACTTCTGACAGAAGACCCACCAAGATTATCGCAGAAAATGCATATTTAAGCTGGAAACCCAACGAAAACCAAGATATCGCCGGCTCTACATATCAAACGCACTGTGGAGTGGTCAAAACACCAGATAACGTGTCTCCCGCATTAAATAGCTCGAAAAGAGCGATCTCGATGATTCTGCACACTTCGGACAGAAGACTCACCAAGATTATCGTAGAAAATGCATACCTCAGCTTGATACCCGACTAAAGCCAAGATGTCGCCGGTTCTACATATCAAACGCACTGTGGAGTGGTCAAAACACCAGAAAACTTGTTTTTTCGCATTAAGTAGCTCGAAACGAGCGATCTAGATGATTCTGCATACTTCTGACTAAAGTCTCACCAAGATTATCGCAGAAAATGCATATCTCAGCTGGAAACCCCACGAAAACCAAGATATCGCCGGTTCTGCATATCAAAAGCCCTGTGGGGTGATGAAAACACCAGATAACGTGTTTCTCGCATTAAATAGCTCGAATAGAGCGATCTCGATGATTCTGCATACTTCTGACAGAAGACGCACCAAGATTATCGCAGAAAATGCATATTTTAGCTGGAAACCCCACGAAAACCAAGTTATCGGCGGCTCTACATATCAAACGCACTGTGGAGTGGTCAAAACACCAGAAAAGTTGTTTTTTCGCATTAAGTAGCTCGAAACGAGCGATCTAGATGATTCTGCATACTTCTGACTGAAGTCTCACCAATATTAACGCAGAAAATGCATATCTCAGCTAGAAACCTCACGAAAATCAAGATGTCGCCGGTTCTGCATATCAAACGCACTGTGGAGTAGAGAAAACAACCAGATAACGTGTTCCTCGCATTAAATAGCTCGAATAGAGCGATCTCGATGATTCTGCATACTTCTGACAGAAGACTCACCAAGATTATCGCAGAAAATGCATATTTAAGCTGGAAACCCCACGAAAACCAAGATATCGCCGGCTCTACATATCAAACGCACTGTGGAGTGGTCAAAACACCAGATAACGTGTTTCCCGCATTAAATAGCTCGAAAAGAGCGATCTCGATGATTCTGCACACTTCGGACAGAAGACTCACCAAGATTATCGTAGAAAATGCATATCGCAGCTTGATACCCGACTAAAGCCAAGATGTCGCCGGTTCTACATATCAAACGCACTGTGGAGTGGTCAAAACACCAGAAAACTAGTTTTTTCGCATTAAGTAGCTCGAAACGAGCGATCTAGATGATTCTGCATACTTCTGACTAAAGTCTCACCAAGATTATCGCAGAAAATGCATATCTCAGCTGGAAACCCCACGAAAACCAAGATATCGCCGCTTCTGCATATCAAAAGCCCTGTGGAGTGATGAAAACACCAGATAACGTGTTTCTCGCATTAAATAGCTCGAATAGAGCGATCTCGGTGATTCTGCATACTTCTGACAGAAGACTCACCAAGATTATCGCAGAAAATGCATATTTTAGCTGGAAACCCCACGAAAACCAAGTTAGCGGCGGCTCTATATATCAAACGCCCTGTGGAGTGATGAAAACAACAGATAACGTGTTTCTCGCATTAAATAGCTCGAATAGAGCGATCTCGATGATTCTGCATGCTTCTGACAGAAGACTCACCAAGATTATTGCAGAAAATGCATATTTTAGCTGGAAACCCCACGAAAACCAAGTTATCGGCGGTGCTTACATATCAAACGCACTGTGGAGTGGTTAACACACCAGAAAACTTGTTTTTTCGCATTAAATAGCTCGAAAGGAGCGATCTAGATGATTCTGCATACTTCTGACTGAAGTCTCACCAATATTATCGCAGAAAATGCATGTCTCAGCTAGAAACCTCACGAAAATCAAGATGTCGCCGGTTCTGCATATCAAACGCACTGTGGAGTAGTGAAAACAACCAGATAACGTGTTTCTCGCAGTAAATAGCACGAATAGAGCGATCTCGATGATTCTGCATACTTCCGACTAAAGTCTCACCAAGATTATCGCAGAAAATGCATATTTTAGCTGGAAACCCGACGAAATCCAAGATGTCGACGGTTCTGCATATCAAACGCACAGTGGAGTGGTGAAAACACCAGATAGCGTGTTTCTCGCATTAAATAGCTCGAAACGAGCGATCTAGTTGATTCTGCATACTTCTGACTGAAGTCTCACCAAGATTATCGCTGAAAATGCATATTTTAGCTGGAAACCCAACGAAATCCAAGATGTCGACGGTTCTGCATATCAAACGCACAGTGGAGTGATGAAAACACCAGATAACGTGTTTCTCGCATTAAATAGCTCGAATAGAGCGATCTCGATGATTCTGCATACTTCTGACAGAAGACTCACCAAGATTATCGCAGAAAATGCATATTTAAGCTGGAAACCCCACGAAAACCAAGATATCGCCGGCTCTACATATCAAACGCACTGTGGAGTGGTCAAAACACCAGATAACGTGTTTCCCGCATTAAATAGCTCGAAAAGAGCGATCTCGATGATTCTGCACACTTCGGACAGAAGACTCACCAAGATTATCGTAGAAAATGCATATCTCTGCTTGATACCCGACTAAAGCCAAGATGTCGCCGGTTCTACATATCAAACGCACTGTGGAGTGGTCAAAACACCAGAAAACTTGTTTTTTCGCATTAAGTAGCTCGAAACGAGCGATCTAGATGATTCTGCATACTTCTGACTAAAGTCTCACCAAGATTATCGCAGAAAATGCATATCTCAGCTGGAAACCCCACGAAAACCAAGATATCGCCGGTTCTGCATATCAAAAGCCCTGTGGAGTGATGAAAACACCAGATAACGTGTTTCTCGCATTAAATAGCTCGAATAGAGCGATCTCGATGATTCTGCATACTTCTGACAGAAGACTCACCAAGATTATCGCAGAAAATGCATATTTTAGCTGGAAACCCCACGAAAACCAAGTTATCGGCGGCTCTATATATCAAACGCCCTGTGGTGTGATGAAAACACCAGATAACGTGTTTCTCGCATTAAATAGCTCGAATAGAGCGATCTCGATGATTCTGCATGCTTCTGACAGAAGACTCACCAAGATTATCGCAGAAAATGCATATTTTAGCTGGAAACCCCACGAAAACCAAGTTATCGGCGGCTCTACATATCAAACGCACTGTGGAGTGGTTAACACACCAGAAAACTTGTTTTTTCGCATTAAATAGCTCGAAAGGAGCGATCTAGATGATTCTGCATACTTCTGACTGAAGTCTCACCAATATTATCGCAGAAAATGCATGTCTCAGCTAGAAACCTCACGAAAATCAAGATGTCGCCGGTTCTGCATATCAAACGCACTGTGGAGTAGTGAAAACAACCAGATAACGTGTTTCTCGCAGTAAATAGCACGACTAGAGCGATCTCGATGATTCTGCATACTTCCGACTAAAGTCTCACCAAGATTATCGCAGAAAATGCATATTTTAGCTGGAAACCCGACGAAATCCAAGATGTCGACGGTTCTGCATATCAAACGCACAGTGGAGTGGTGAAAACACCAGATAGCGTGTTTCTCGCATTAAATAGCTCGAAACGAGCGATCTGGATGATTCTGCATACTTCTGACTGAAGTCTCACCAAGATTATCGCAGAAAATGCATATTTTAGCTGGAAACCCGACGAAATCCAAGATGTCGACGGTTCTGCATATCAAACGCACAGTGGAGTGGTGAAAACACCAGATAGCGTGTTTCTCGCATTAAATAGCTCGAAACGAGCGATCTAGATGATTCTGCATACTTCTGACTGAAGTCTCACCAACATTATCGCAGAAAATGCATATCTCAGCCTCAAACCCCACGAAAATCAAGATGTAGCCGGTTCAGCATATCAAACACACTGTGGAGTGGTGAAAACACCAGATAACGTGTTACTCGCATTAACTAGCTCGAAAAGAGCGTTCTGGATGATTCTGCATCCTTCTCATAGATTAAACACCAAGATTATCGCAGAAAATGCATATCTCAGCTTGAAACCGGACCGAAATCAAGATATCTCCGTTACTGCATATCAAACGCACTGTGGGGTGGTGAAAACACCAGAAAACGGGTTTCTCGCATTAAATAGCTCGAAAAGAGCGATCTAGATGATTCTGCATACTTCTGACACAAGACTCACCAAGATTATCGCACAAAATGCATATCTCAGCCTCAAACCCCACGAAAATCAATATGTAGCCGGTTCAGCATATCAAACGCACTGTGGAGTGTTGAGAACAACCAGATAACGTGTTTCTCGCATTAAATAGATCGAAAATCGCGTTTTCGGAGATTCTGCATACTTCTGACAGTTTCTCACCAAGGTTATCGTAGAAAATGCATATCTCATCTTGAAACCCGACCGAAACCAAGATATCTCCGGTTCTGCATGTCAAACGTACTGTGGATAGGTGAATACACCAGAAAACGTGTTTCTCGCATTAAATAGCTCGAAAAGAGCGATCTCGATTATTCTGCATACTTCTGACAGAAGACTCACCAAGATTATCGCAGAAAATGCATATCTCAGCTACAAACCCCACCAAAACCAAGATATCGCCGGTTCTGCATTTCAGACGCACTGTGGAGTGGTGAAAAAACCAGATAACGTGTTTCTCGCATTAAATGGCTCGGATAGAGCGATCTCTATGATTCTGCATACTTCTGACAGAAGACTCACCAAGATTATCGCAGGAAATGCATATTTTAGCTGGAAACCCCACGAAAACCAAGTTATCGGCGGCTCTGCATATCAAACCAACTGTGGTGTGGTGAAAACCCCAGATAACGTGTTTCTCGCATTAAATAGCTCGAATAGAGCGATCTCGATGATTCTGCATACTTCTGACAGAAGACTCACCAAGATTATCGCAGAAAATGCATATTTTAGCTGGAAACCCCACGAAAACCAAGTTATCGGCGGCACTACATATCAAACGCACTGTGGAGTGGTCAAAACACCAGATAACGTGGTTCCCGCATTAAATATCTCGAAACGAGCGATCTAGATGATTCTGCATACTTCTGACAAAAGTCTCACCAAGATTATCGCAGAAAATGCATATCTCAGCTGGAAACCCCAGGAAAACCAAGATATCGCCGGTTCTGCATATCAAACGCCCTGTGGAGTGATGAAAACACCAGATAACGTGTTTCTCACATTAAATAACTCGAATAGAGCGATCTCGATGATTCTGCATACTTCTGGCCGAAGACTCACCAAGATTATCGCAGAAAATGCATATTTTAGCTGGAAACCCCACGAAAACCAAGTTATCGGCGGCTCTACATATCAAACGCACTGTGGAGTGGTCAAAACACCAGAAAACTTGTTTTTTCGCATTAAGTAGCTCGAAACGAGCGATCTAGATGATTCTGCATACTTCTGACTGAAGTCTCACCAATATTAACGCAGAAAATGCATATCTCAGCTAGAAACCTCACGAAAATCAAGATGTCGCCGGTTCTGCATATCAAACGCACTGTGGAGTAGAGAAAACAACCAGATAACGTGTTCCTCGCATTAAATAGCTCGAATAGAGCGATCTCGATGATTCTGCATACTTCTGACTAAAGTCTCACCAAGATTATCGCAGAAAATGCATATCTCAGCTGGAAAACGCACGAAAACCAAGATATCGCCTGTTCTGCATATCAAACGCCCTGTGGAGTGATGAAAACACCAGATAACGTGTTTCTCGCATTAAATAGCTTGAATAGAGCGATCTCGATGATTCTGCATACTTCTGACAGAAGACCCACCAAGATTATCGCAGAAAATGCATATTTAAGCTGGAAACCCAACGAAAACCAAGATATCGCCGGCTCTACATATCAAACGCACTGTGGAGTGGTCAAAACACCAGATAACGTGTCTCCCGCATTAAATAGCTCGAAAAGAGCGATCTCGATGATTCTGCACACTTCGGACAGAAGACACACCAAGATTATCGTAGAAAATGCATACCTCAGCTTGATACCCGACTAAAGCCAAGATGTCGCCGGTTCTACATATCAAACGCACTGTGGAGTGGTCAAAACACCAGAAAACTTGTTTTTTCGCATTAAGTAGCTCGAAACGAGCGATCTAGATGATTCTGCATACTTCTGACTAAAGTCTCACCAAGATTATCGCAGAAAATGCATATCTCAGCTGGAAACCCCACGAAAACCAAGATATCGCCGGTTCTGCATATCAAAAGCCCTGTGGAGTGATGAAAACACCAGATAACGTGTTTCTCGCATTAAATAGCTCGAATAGAGCGATCTCGATGATTCTGCATACTTCTGACAGAAGACTCACCAAGATTATCGCAGAAATTGCATATTTTAGCTGGAAACCCCACGAAAACCAAGTTATCGGCGGCTCTACATATCAAACGCACTGTGGAGTGGTCAAAACACCAGAAAACTTGTTTTTTCGCATTAAGTAGCTCGAAGCGAGCGATCTAGATGATTCTGCATACTTCTGACTGAAGTCTAACCAATATTAACGCAGAAAATGCATATCTCAGCTAGAAACCTCACGAAAATCAAGATGTCGCCGGTTCTGCATATCAAACGCACTGTGGAGTAGAGAAAACAACCAGATAACGTGTTCCTCGCATTAAATAGCTCGAATAGAGCGATCTCGATGATTCTGCATACTTCTGACTAAAGTCTCACCAAGATTATCGCAGAAAATGCATATCTCAGCTGGAAAACCCACGAAAACCAAGATATCGCCTGTTCTGCATATCAAACGCCCTGTGGAGTGATGAAAACACCAGATAACGTGTTTATCGCATTAAATAGCTCGAATAGAGCGATCTCGATGATTCTGCATACTTCTGACAGAAGACTCACCAAGATTATCGCAGAAAATGCATATTTAAGCTGGAAACCCCACGAAAACCAAGATATCGCCGGCTCTACATGTCAAACGCACTGTGGAGTGGTCAAAACACCAGATAACGTGTTTCCCGCATTAAATAGCTCGAAAAGAGCGATCTCGATGATTCTGCACACTTCGGACAGAAGACTCACCAAGATTATCGTAGAAAATGCATATCTCAGCTTGATACCCGACTAAAGCCAAGATGTCGCCGGTTCTACATATCAAACGCACTGTGGAGTGGTCAAAACACCAGAAAACTTGTTTTTTCGCATTAAGTAGCTCGAAACGAGCGATCTAGATGATTCTGCATACTTCTGACTAAAGTTTCACCAAGATTATCGCAGAAAATGCATATCTCAGCTGGAAACCCCACGAAAACCAAGATATCGCCGCTTCTGCATATCAAAAGCCCTGTGGAGTGATGAAAACACCAGATAACGTGTTTCTCGCATTAAATAGCTCGAATAGAGCGATCTCGATGATTCTGCATACTTCTGACAGAACACTCACCAAGATTATCGCAGAAAATGCATATTTTAGCTGGGAACCCCACGAAAACCAAGCTAGCGGCGGCTCTATATATCAAACGCCCTGTGGAGTGATGAAAACAACAGATAACGTGTTTCTCGCATTAAATAGCTCGAATAGAGCGATCTCGATGATTCTGCATGCTTCTGACAGAAGACTCACCAAGATTATCGCAGAAAATGCATATTTTAGCTGGAAACCCCACGAAAACCAAGTTATCGGCGGCTCTACATATCAAACGCACTGTGGAGTGGTTAACACACCAGAAAACTTGTTTTTTCGCATTAAATAGCTCGAAAGGAGCGATCTAGATGATTTTGCATACTTCTGACTGAAGTCTCACCAATATTATCGCAGAAAATGCATGTCTCATCTAGAAACCTCACGAAAATCAAGATGTCGCCGGTTCTGCATATCAAACGCACTGTGGAGTAGTGAAAACAACCAGATAACGTGTTTCTCGCAGTAAATAGCACGAATAGAGCGATCTCGATGATTCTGCATACTTCCGACTAAAGTCTCACTAAGATTATCGCAGAAAATGCATATTTTAGCTGGAAACCCGACGAAATCCAAGATGTCGACGGTTCTGCATATCAAACGCACAGTGGAGTGGTGAAAACACCAGATAGCGTGTTTCTCGCATTAAATAGCTCGAAACGAGCGATCTAGATGATTCTGCATACTTCTGACTGAAGTCTCACCAAGATTATCGCTGAAAATGCATATTTTAGCTGGAAACCCGACGAAATCCAAGATGTCGACTGTTCTGCATATCAAACGCACAGTGGAGTGATGAAAACACCAGATAACGTGTTTCTCGCATTAAATAGCTCGAATAGAGCGATCTCGATGATTCTGCATACTTCTGACAGAAGACTCACCAAGATTATCGCAGAAAATGCATATTTAAGCTGGAAACCCCACGAAAACCAAGATATCGCCGGCTCTACATATCAAACGCACTGTGGAGTGGTCAAAACACCAGATAACGTGTTTCCCGCATTAAATAGCTCGAAAAGAGCGATCTCGATGATTCTGCACACTTCGGACAGAAGACTCACCAAGATTATCGTAGAAAATGCATATCTCAGCTTGATACCCGACTAAAGCCAAGATGTCGCCGGTTCTACATATCAAACGCACTGTGGAGTGGTCAAAACACCAGAAAACTTGTTTTTTCGCATTAAGTAGCTCGAAACGAGCGATCTAGATGATTCTGCATACTTCTGACTAAAGTCTCACCAAGATTATCGCAGAAAATGCATGTCTCAGCTAGAAACCTCACGAAAATCAAGATGTCGCCGGTTCTGCATATCAAACGCACTGTGGAGTAGTGAAAACAACCAGATAACGTGTTTCTCGCAGTAAATAGCACGAATAGAGCGATCTCGATGATTCTGCATACTTCCGACTAAAGTCTCACCAAGATTATCGCAGAAAATGCATATTTTAGCTGGAAACCCGACGAAATCCAAGATGTCGACGGTTCTGCATATCAAACGCACAGTGGAGTGGTGAAAACACCAGATAGCGTGTTTCTCGCATTAAATAGCTCGAAACGAGCGATCTAGATGATTCTGCATACTTCTGACTGAAGTCTCACCAAGATTATCGCAGAAAATGCATGTTTTAGCTGGAAACCCGACGAAATCCAAGATGTCGACGGTTCTGCATATCAAACGCACAGTGGAGTAGTGAAAACACCAGATAGCGTGTTTCTCGCATTAAATAGCTCGAAACGAGCGATCTAGATGATTCTGCATACTTCTGACTGAAGTCTCACCAACATTATCGCAGAAAATGCATATCTCAGCCTCAAACCCCACGAAAATCAAGATGTAGCCGGTTCAGCATATCAAACGCACTGTGGAGTGGTGAAAACAACCAGATAACGTGTTTCTCGCATTGAATAGCTCGAATAGAGAGATCTCGATGATTCTGCATACTTCTGACAGAAGACTCACCAAGATTATCGTAGAAAATGCATATCTCAGCTTGATACCCGACTAAAGCCAAGATGTCGCCGGTTCTGCATATCAAACGCACTGTGGGGTGGTGAAAACACCAGACAACGTGTTACTCGCATTAACTAGCTCGAAAAGAGCGTTCTGGATGATTCTGCATCCTTCTCATAGATGAAACACCAAGATTATCGCAGAAAATGCATATCTCAGCTTGAAACCGGACCGAAATCAAGATATCTCCGTTACTGCATATCAAACGCACTGTGGGGTGGTGAAAACACCAGAAAACGGGTTTCTCGCATTAAATAGCTCGAAAAGAGCGATCTAGATGATTCTGCATACTTCTGACACAAGACTCACCAAGATTATCGCAGAAAATGCATATCTCAGCCTCAAACCCCACGAAAATCAATATGTAGCCGGTTCAGCATATCAAACGCACTGTGGAGTGTTGAGAACAACCAGATAACGTGTTTCTCGCATTAAATAGCTCGAAAAGCGCGTTTTCGGAGATTCTGCATACTTCTGACAGTTTCTCACCAAGATTATCGTAGAAAATGCATATCTCATCTTGAAACCCGACCGAAACCAAGATATCTCCGGTTCTGCAAGTCAAACGTACTGTGGATAGGTGAATACACCAGAAAACGTGTTTCTCGCATTAAATAGCTCGAAAAGAGCGATCTCGATTATTCTGCATACTTCTGACAGAAGACTCACCAAGATTATCGCAGAAAATGCATATCTCAGCTACAAACCCCACCAAAACCAAGATATCGCCGGTTCTGCATTTCAGACGCACTGTGGAGTGGTGAAAAAACCAGATAACGTGTTTCTCGCATTAAATGGCTCGGATAGAGCGATCTCTATGATTCTGCATACTTCTGACAGAAGACTCACCAAGATTATCGCAGGAAATGCATGTTTTAGCTGGAAACCCCACGAAAACTAAGTTATCGGCGGCTCTGCATATCAAACCAACTGTGGTGTGGTGAAAACACCAGATAACGTGTTTCTCGCATTAAATATCTCGAAAAGTGCGATCTCGATGATTCTGCATACTTCTAACAGAAGTCTCACCAAGATTATCGCAGAAAATGCGTATCTCTGCTTGAAACCCCACGAAAACCAAGATATCTACTGTTCTGCATATCCAAGGAACTGTGGAGTGGTGAAAACCCCAGAAAACGTGTTTCTCGCATTAAATAGCTCGAAAAGAGCACTCTCGACGTATCTGCATACTTCGGACAGATGTTTCACCAAGCTTATCGTAGAAAATGCATATCTCAGCTTGAAACCCGACGAAAACCAAAATATCGCCGGTTCTGCATATCAAACCAACTGTGGAGTGGTGAAAACACCAGATAACGTGTTTCTCGCATTAAATAGCTCGAAAAGTGCGATCTCGATGATTCTGCATACTTCTAACAGAAGTCTCACCAAGATTATCGCAGAAAATGCATATCTCTGCTTGAAACCCGACGAAAACCAAAATATCGCCGGTTCTGCATATCAAACCAACTGTGGTGTGGTGAAAACCCCAGAAAACGTGTTTCTCGCATTAAATAGCTCGAAAAGAGCGCTCTCGACGTTTCTGCATACTTCGGACAGATGTTTCACCAAGCTTATGGTAGAAAATGCATATCTCAGCTTGAAACCCGACGAAAACCAAAATTTCGCCGGTTCTGCATATCAAACCAACTGTGGTGTGGTGAAAACACCAGATAACGTGTTTCTCGCATTAAATAGCTCGAAAAGTGCGATCTCGATGATTCTGCATACTTCTAACAGAAGTCTCACCAAGATTATCGCAGAAAATGCATATCTCTGCTTGAAACCCCACGAAAACCAAGGTATCGGCGGCTCTACATATCAAACGCACTGTGGAGTTGTCAAAACACCAGAAAACGTGTTTCTCGCATTAACTATCTCGGAAAGAGCGTTCTCGTTGATTCTGCATACTTCTCATAGATGAAACACCAAGATAATCGCAGAAAATACATATTTCAGCTGGAAACCCCACGAAAACCAAGGTATCGGTGGCTCTACATATCAAACGCACTGTGGAGTGGTCAAAACACCAGATAACGTGTTTCTCGCATTAAATAGCTCGAAAAGTGCGATCTCGATGATTCTGCATACTTCTAACAGAAGTCTCACCAAGATTATCGCAGAAAATGCATATCTCTGCTTGAAACCCGACGAAAACCAAAATATCGCCGGTTCTGCATATCAAACCAACTGTGGTGTGGTGAAAACCCCAGAAAACGTGTTTCTCGCATTAAATAGCTCGAAAAGAGCGCTCTCGACGTTTCTGCATACTTCGGACAGATGTTTCACCAAGCTTATGGTAGAAAATGCATATCTCAGCTTGAAACCCGACGAAAACCAAAATTTCGCCGGTTCTGCATATCAAACCAACTGTGGTGTGGTGAAAACACCAGATAACGTGTTTCTCGCATTAAATAGCTCGAAAAGTGCGATCTCGATGATTCTGCATACTTCTAACAGAAGTCTCACCAAGATTATCGCAGAAAATGCATATCTCTGCTTGAAACCCCACGAAAACCAAGGTATCGGCGGCTCTACATATCAAACGCACTGTGGAGTGGTCAAAACACCAGAAAACGTGTTTCTCGCATTAACTATCTCGAAAAGAGCGTTCTCGATGATTCTGCATACTTCTCATAGATGAAACACCAAGATAATCGCAGAAAATACATATTTCAGCTGGAAACCCCACGAAAACCAAGGTATCGGCGGCTCTACATATCAAACGCACTGTGGAGTGGTCAAAACACCAGAAAACGTGTTTCTCGCATTAACTATCTCGAAAAGAGCGTTCTCGATGATTCTGCATACTTCTCATAGATGAAACACCAAGATTATCGCAGAAAATGCATATTTCAGCTGGAAACCCCACGAAAACCAAATTTATCGGCGGCTCTACATATCAAACGCACTGTGGAGTGGTCAAAACACCAGAAAACGTGTTTCTCGCATTAAATAGCTCGAATAGAGCGATCTCGATGATTCTTCATACTTCGGTCAGAAGGCTCAACAAGATTATCGTAAAAAATGCATATCTCAGCTTGAAACCCCACGAAAGCCAAGATATCGCTGGTTCTGCATATCAAACGCACTGTGGAGTGGTGAAAACACCGGATAAGGTTTTTCTCGCATTATCTAGCTCGAAAACAGCGATTTCGGTGATTCTGCATACTTCTCACAGAAGAATATCCAAGATTATCGCAGAAAATGCATATCTCAGCGGGAAACACCACGAAAATCAAGATATCGCCGGTTCTGCATATCAAACGCACTGTGGAGTGGTGAAAACACCAGATAACGTGTTTCTCGCATTAAATAGCTCATAAAGAGCGTTCTCGAAGATCCTGCATACTTCTGGCAGAAGTCTCACCAAGAGTATCGTAGAAAATGCATATCTCAGCTTGAAACCCGACGAAAACCGAGTTATCTCCGGTTCTGCACATCAAACGTACCGTGGAGTGGTGAAAACACCTGAAAACGTGTTTCGCGCATTAACTATCTCGAAAAGAGCGTTCTCGATGATTCTGCATACTTCTCATAGAAGAATATCCAAGATTATCGCAGAAAATGCATATCTCAGCGGGAAACACCACGAAAATCAAGATATCGCCGGTTCTGCATATCAAACGCACTGTGGAGTGGTGAAAACACCAGATAACGTGTTTCTCGCATTAAATAGCTCGTAAAGAGCGTTCTCGAAGATCCTGCATACTTCTGGCAGAAGTCTCACCAAGAGTATCGTAGAAAATGCATATCTCAGCTTGAAACCCCACGAAAACCAAGATATCTCCGGTTCTGCATATCCAACGAACTGTGGAGTGGTGAAAACCCCAGAAAGCGAGTTTCGTGCATTAAGTAGCTCGAAAAGAGCGATCTAGATGATTCTGCATACTTCTGACAAAAGACCCACCAAGATTATCGCAGAAAATGCATATCTCAGCTGGAAACACCACGAAAATCAAGATATCGCCTGTTCTGCACATCAAACGCACTGTGGAGTGGTGATAACACCAGAAAACGTGTTTCGTGCATTACGTAGCTCGAAAAGAGCGATCTAGATGATTCTGCATACTTCTGACTGAAGTCTCACCAATATTATCGCAGAAAATGCATATCTCAGCTCGAAACCTCACGAAAATCATGATGCTGCCGGTTCTGCATATCAAACGCACTGTGGAGTGGTGAAAACAACCAGAAAACGTGTTTCTCGCATTAAATAGCTCGAAAAGTGCGATCCCGATGATTCAGCATACTTCTGGCAGAAGTCTCACCAAGAGTATCGTAGAAAATGCATATCTCAGCTTGAAACCCCACGAAAACCAAGATATCTCCGGTTCTGCATATCCAACGAACTGTGGAGTGGTGAAAACCCCAGAAAGCGAGTTTCGTGCATTAAGTAGCTCGAAAAGAGCGATCTAGATGATTCTGCATACTTCTGACAAAAGACCCACCAAGATTATCGCAGAAAATGCATATCTCAGCTGGAAACACCACGAAAATCAAGATATCGCCTGTTCTGCACATCAAACGCACTGTGGAGTGGTGATAACACCAGAAAACGTGTTTCGTGCATTACGTAGCTCGAAAAGAGCGATCTAGATGATTCTGCATACTTCTGACTGAAGTCTCACCAATATTATCGCAGAAAATGCATATCTCAGCTCGAAACCTCACGAAAATCATGATGCTGCCGGTTCTGCATATCAAACGCACTGTGGAGTGGTGAAAACAACCAGAAAACGTGTTTCTCGCATTAAATAGCTCGAAAAGTGCGATCCCGATGATTCAGCAAACTTCGGACAGAAGTCTCACCAAGATTATCGCAGGAAGTGCATATCTCAGCTTGAAACCCCACGAAACCCAAGATATCTCCGGTTCTGCATATCCAACGAACTGTGGAGTGGTGAAAACCCCAGAAAACGAGTTTCTCGCATTAAATAACTCGAAAAGAGCGCTCGTGATGTTTCTGCATACTTCGGACACATGTTTCACCAAGATTATCGTAGAAAATGCATATCTCAGCTTGAAACCCGACGAAAACCAAAATATCGCCGGTTCTGCATATCAAACGAACTGTGGAGTGGTGAAAACACCAGAAAACGAGTTTCGTGCATTAAGTAGCTCGAAAAGAGCGATCTAGATGATTCTGCATACTTCTGACAAAAGACCCACCAAGATTATCGCAGAAAATGCATATCTCAGCTGGAAACACCACGAAAATCAAGATATCGCCTGTTCTGCACATCAAACGCACTGTGGAGTGGTGATAACACCAGAAAACGTGTTTCGTGCATTACGTAGCTCGAAAAGAGCGATCTAGATGATTCTGCATACTTCTGACTGAAGTCTCACCAATATTATCGCAGAAAATGCATATCTCAGCTCGAAACCTCACGAAAATCATGATGCTGCCGGTTCTGCATATCAAACGCACTGTGGAGTGGTGAAAACAACCAGAAAACGTGTTTCTCGCATTAAATAGCTCGAAAAGTGCGATCCCGATGATTCAGCAAACTTCGGACAGAAGTCTCACCAAGATTATCGCAGGAAGTGCATATCTCAGCTTGAAACCCCACGAAAACCAAGATATCTCCGGTTCTGCATATCCAACGAACTGTGGAGTGGTGAAAACCCCAGAAAACGAGTTTCTCGCATTAAATAGCTCGAAAAGAGCGCTCGTGATGTTTCTGCATACTTCGGACACATGTTTCACCAAGATTATCGTAGAAAATGCATATCTCAGCTTGAAACCCGACGAAAACCAAAATATCGCCGGTTCTGCATATCAAACCAACTGTGGAGTGGTGAAAACACCAGATAACGTGTTTCTCGCATTAAATAGCTCGAAAAGTGCGATCTCGATGATTCTGCATACTTCAAACAGAAGTCTCACCAAGATTATCGCAGAAAATGCATATCTCTGCTTGAAACACCACGAAAACCAAGATATCTACTGTTCTGCATATCCAAGGAACTGTAGAGTAGTGAAAACCCCAGAAAACGTGTTTCTCGCAATAAATAGCTCGAAAAGAGCGCTCTCGACGTTTCTGCATACTTCGGACAGATGTTTCACCAAGATTATCGTAGAAAATACATATCTCAGCTTGAAACCCGACGAAAACCAAAATATCGCCGGTTCTGCATATCAAACCAACTGTGGTGTGGTGAAAACACCAGATAACGTGTTTCTCGCATTAGATAGCTCGAAAAGTGCGATGTCGATGATTCTGCATACTTCTAACAGAAGTCTCACCAAGATTATCGCAGAAAATGCATATCTCTGCTTGAAACCCCACGAAAACCAAGATATCTACTGTTCTGCATATCCAAGGAACTGTGGAGTGGTGAAAACCCCAGAAAACGTGTTTCTCGCATTAAATAGCTCGAAAAGAGCACTCTCGACGTATCCGCATACTTTGGACAGATGTTTCACCAAGCTTATCGTAGAAAATGCATATCTCAGCTTGAAACCCGACGAAAACCAAAATATCGCCGGTTCTGCATATCAAACCAACTGTGGTGTGGTGAAAACACCAGATAACGTGTTTCTCGCATTAGATAGCTCGAAAAGTGCGATCTCGATGATTCTGCATACTTCTAACAGAAGTCTCACCAAGATTATCGCAGAAAATGCATATCTCTGCTTGAAACCCCACGAAAACCAAGATATCTACTGTTCTGCATATCCAAGGAACTGTGGAGTGGTGAAAACCCCAGAAAACGTGTTTCTCGCATTAAATAGCTCGAAAAGAGCACTCTCGACGTATCCGCATACTTTGGACAGATGTTTCACCAAGCTTATCGTAGAAAATGCATATCTCAGCTTGAAACCCGACGAAAACCAAAATATCGCCGGTTCTGCATATCAAACCAACTGTGGAGTGGTGAAAACACCAGATAACGTGTTTCTCGCATTAAATAGCTCGATAAGAGAGATCCCGATGATTCAGCATACTTCGGACAGAAGTCTCACCAAGATTATCGCAGGAAAAGCATATCTCAGCTTGAAACCCGACCGAAACCAAGATATCTCCGGTTCTGCATATCAAACGCACTGTGGAGTGGTGCAAACACCAAATAACGTGTTTCTCGCATAAAATAGCTCGAAAAGTGCGATCTCGATGATTCTGCATACTTTGGACAGAAGTGTCACCAAGATTGTCGCAGAAAATGCATATCTGAGCTTGAAACCCCACGAAAACCAAGATATCGCTGATTCTGCATATCAAACGCACTGTGGAGTGGTGAAAACACCAGAAAACGAGTTTCGTGCATTAAGTAGCTCGAAAAGAGCGATCTAGATGATTCTGCATACTTCTGACAAAAGACCCACCAAGATTATCGCAGAAAATGCATATCTCAGCTGGAAACACCACGAAAATCAAGATATCGCCTGTTCTGCACATCAAACGCACTGTGGAGTGGTGATAACACCAGAAAACGTGTTTCGTGCATTACGTAGCTCGAAAAGAGCGATCTAGATGATTCTGCATACTTCTGACTGAAGTCTCACCAATATTATCGCAGAAAATGCATATCTCAGCTCGAAACCTCACGAAAATCATGATGCTGCCGGTTCTGCATATCAAACGCACTGTGGAGTGGTGAAAACAACCAGAAAACGTGTTTCTCGCATTAAATAGCTCGAAAAGTGCGATCCCGATGATTCAGCAAACTTCGGACAGAAGTCTCACCAAGATTATCGCAGGAAGTGCATATCTCAGCTTGAAACCCCACGAAAACCAAGATATCTCCGGTTCTGCATATCCAACGAACTGTGGAGTGGTGAAAACCCCAGAAAACGAGTTTCTCGCATTAAATAGCTCGAAAAGAGCGCTCGTGATGTTTCTGCATACTTCGGACACATGTTTCACCAAGATTATCGTAGAAAATGCATATCTCAGCTTGAAACCCGACGAAAACCAAAATATCGCCGGTTCTGCATATCAAACCAACTGTGGTGTGGTGAAAACACCAGATAACGTGTTTCTCGCATTAGATAGCTCGAAAAGTGCGATCTCGATGATTCTGCATACTTCTAACAGAAGTCTCACCAAGATTATCGCAGAAAATGCATATCTCTGCTTGAAACCCCACGAAAACCAAGATATCTACTGTTCTGCATATCCAAGGAACTGTGGAGTGGTGAAAACCCCAGAAAACGTGTTTCTCGCATTAAATAGCTCGAAAAGAGCACTCTCGACGTATCCGCATACTTTGGACAGATGTTTCACCAAGCTTATCGTAGAAAATGCATATCTCAGCTTGAAACCCGACGAAAACCAAAATATCGCCGGTTCTGCATATCAAACCAACTGTGGAGTGGTGAAAACACCAGATAACGTGTTTCTCGCATTAAATAGCTCGATAAGAGAGATCCCGATGATTCAGCATACTTCGGACAGAAGTCTCACCAAGATTATCGCAGGAAAAGCATATCTCAGCTTGAAACCCGACCGAAACCAAGATATCTCCGGTTCTGCATGTCAAACGTACTGTGGAGTGGTGAAAACCCCAGAAAACGTGTTTCGTGCCTTAAGTAGCTCGAAAAGAGCGATCTAGATGATTCTGCATACTTCTGACTGAAGTCTCACCAATATTATCGCAGAAAATGCATATCTCAGCTCGAAACCTCACGAAAATCAAGATGTTGCCGGTTCTGCATATCAAACGCACTGTGGAGTGGTGAAAACAACCAGAGAACGTGTTTTTCGCATTAAATAGCTCGAAAAGAGCGATCCCGATGATTCAGCATACTTCGGACAGAAGTCTCACCAAGATTATCGCAGAAAATGCATATCTATGCTTGAAACCCCACGAAAACCAAAATATCTCCGGTTCTGCATATCCAACGAACTGTGGAGTGGTGAAAACACCAGATAACGTGTTTCTCGCATTAAATAGCTCGATAAGAGAGATCCCGATGATTCAGCATACTTCGGACAGAAGTCTCACCAAGATTATCGCAGGAAAAGCATATCTCAGCTTGAAACCCGACCGAAACCAAGATATCTCCGGTTCTGCATGTCAAACGTACTGTGGAGTGGTGAAAACCCCAGAAAACGTGTTTCGTGCCTTAAGTAGCTCGAAAAGAGCGATCTAGATGATTCTGCATACTTCTGACTGAAGTCTCACCAATATTATCGCAGAAAATGCATATCTCAGCTCGAAACCTCACGAAAATCAAGATGTTGCCGGTTCTGCATATCAAACGCACTGTGGAGTGGTGAAAACAACCAGAGAACGTGTTTTTCGCATTAAATAGCTCGAAAAGAGCGATCCCGATGATTCAGCATACTTCGGACAGAAGTCTCACCAAGATTATCGCAGGAAAAGCATATCTCAGCTTGAAACCCGACCGAAACCAAGATATCTCCGGTTCTGCATGTCAAACGTACTGTGGAGTGGTGAAAACACCAGAAAACGTGTTTCGTGCATTAAGTAGCTCGAAAAGATCGATCTAGATGGTTCTGCATACTTCTGACAAAAGACCCACCAAGATTATCGCACAAAATGCATATCTCAGCTGGAAACACCACGAAAATCAAGATATCGCCTGTTCTGCACATCAAACGCACAGTGGAGTGGTGAAAACAACCAGAGAACGTGTTTCTTGCATTAAATAGCTCGAAAAGAGCGATCCCGATGATTCAGCATACTTCGGACAGAAGTCTCACCAAGATTATCGCAGGAAATGCATATCTCAGCTTGAAACCCCACGAAAACCAAGATATCTACTTTTCTGCATATCCAACGAACTGTGGAGTGGTGAAAACCCCAGAAAATCGTGTTTCTCGCATTAAAAAGCTCGAAAAGAGCGCTCTCGACGTTTCTGCATACTTCGGACAGATGTTTCACCATGCTTATGGTAGAAAATGCATATCTCAGCTTGAAACCCAACGAAAACCAAAATATCGCCGGTTCTGCATATCAAACCAACTGTGGAGTGGTGAAGACACCAGATAACGTGTTTCTCGCATTAGATAGCTCGAAAAGTGCGATCTCGATGATTCTGCATACTTCTAACAGAAGTCTCACCAAGATTATCGCAGAAAATGCATATCTCTGCTTGAAACCCCACGAAAACCAAGATATCTACTGTTCTGCATATCCAAGGAACTGTGGAGTGGTGAAAACCCCAGAAAACGTGTTTCTCGCATTAAATAGCTCGAAAAGTGCGCTCTTGACGTTTCTGCATACTTCGGACAGATGTTTCACCAAGCTTATCGTAGAAAGTGCATATCTCAGCTTGAAAGCCGACCGAAACCAAGATATCTCCGGTTCTGCATGTCAAACGTACTGTGGAGTGGTGAAAACACCAGAGAACGTGTTTCGTGCATTAAGTAGCTCGAAAAGAGCGATCTAGATGATTCTGCATACTTCTGACAAAAGACCCACCAAGATTATCGCACAAAATGCATATCTCAGCTGGAAACACCACGAAAATCAAGATTTCGCCTGTTCTGCACATCAAACGCACGGTGGAGTGGTGAAAAGAACCAGAGAACGTGTTTCTCGCATTAAATAGCTCGAAAAGAGCGATCCCGATGATTCAGCATACTTCGGACAGAAGTCTCACCAGGATTATCGCAGGAAATACATATCTCAGCTTGAAACCCCACAAAAACCAAGATATCTCCGGTTCTGCATATCCAACGAACTGTGGAGTGGTGAAAACCCCAGAAAACGAGTTTCTCGCATTAAATAGCTCGAAAAGAGCGCTCTCGATGTTTCTGCATACTTCGGACAGATGTTTCACCAAGATTATCGTAGAAAATGCATATCTCAGCTTGAAACCCGACGAAAACCAAAATATCGCCGGTTCTGCATATCAAACCAACTGTGGAGTTGTGAAAACACCAGATAACGTGTTTCTCGCATTAGATAGCTCGAAAAGTGCGATCTCGATGATTCTGCATACTTCTAACAGAAGTCTCACCAAGATTATCGCAGAAAATGCATATCTCTGCTTGAAACCCCACGAAAACCAAGATATCTACTTTTCTGCATATCCAACGAACTGTGGAGTGGTGAAAACCCCAGAAAACGAGTTTCTCGCATTAAATAGCTCGAAAAGAGCGCTCTCGATGTTTCTGCATACTTCGGACAGATGTTTCACCAAGATTATCGTAGAAAATGCATATCTCAGCTTGAAACCCGACGAAATCCAAAATATCGCCGGTTCTGCATATCAAACCAACTGTGGAGTTGTGAAAACAACCAGAGAACGTGTTTCTCGCATTAAATAGCTCGAAAAGTGCGATCTCGATGATTCAGCATACTTCGGACCGAAGTCTCACCAAGATTATCGCAGGAAATGCATATCTCAGCTTGAAACCCCACGAAAACCAAGATATCTCCGGTTCTGCATATCCAACGAACTGTGGAGTGGTGAAAACCCCAGAAAACGAGTTTCTCGCATTAAATAGCTCGAAAAGAGCGCTCTCGATGTTTCTGCATACTTCGGACAGATGTTTCACCAAGATTATCGTAGAAAATGCATATCTCAGCTTGAAACCCGACGAAAACCAAAATAACGCCGGTTCTGCATATCAAACCAACTGTGGAGTGGTGAAAACACCAGATAACGTGTTTCTCGCATTAGATGGCTCGAAAAGTGCGATCTCGATGATTCTGCATACTTCTAACAGAAGTCTCACCAAGATTATCGCAGAAAATGCATATCTCTGCTTGAAACCCCACAAAAACCAAGATATCTCCGGTTCTGCATATCCAACGAACTGTGGAGTGGTGAAAACCCCAGAAAACGAGTTTCTCGCATTAAATAGCTCGAAAAGAGCGCTCTCGATGTTTCTCCATTCTTCGGACAGATGTTTCACCAAGATTATCGTAGAAAATGCATATCTCAGCTTGAAACCCGACGAAAACCAAAATATCGCCGGTTCTGCATATCAAACCAACTGTGGAGTGGTGAAAACACCAGATAACGTGTTTCTCGCATTAGATAGCTCGAAAAGTGCGATCTCGATGATTCTGCATACTTCTAACAGAAGTCTCAACAAGATTATCGCAGAAAATGCATATCTCTGCTTGAAACCCCACGAAAACCAAGATATCTACTTTTCTGCATATCCAACGAACTGTGGAGTGGTGAAAACCCCAGAAAACGAGTTTCTCGCATTAAATAGCTCGAAAAGAGCGCTCTCGATGTTTCTGCATACTTCGGACAGATGTTTCACCAAGATTATCGTAGAAAATGCATATCTCAGCTTGAAACCCGACGAAATCCAAAATATCGCCGGTTCTGCATATCAAACCAACTGTGGAGTTGTGAAAACAACCAGAGAACGTGTTTCTCGCATTAAATAGCTCGAAAAGTGCGATCTCGATGATTCAGCATACTTCGGACCGAAGTCTCACCAAGATTATCGCAGGAAATGCATATCTCAGCTTGAAACCCCACGAAAACCAAGATATCTCCGGTTCTGCATATCCAACGAACTGTGGAGTGGTGAAAACCCCAGAAAACGAGTTTCTCGCATTAAATAGCTCGAAAAGAGCGCTCTCGATGTTTCTGCATACTTCGGACAGATGTTTCACCAAGATTATCGTAGAAAATGCATATCTCAGCTTGAAACCCGACGAAAACCAAAATAACGCCGGTTCTGCATATCAAACCAACTGTGGAGTGGTGAAAACACCAGATAACGTGTTTCTCGCATTAGATGGCTCGAAAAGTGCGATCTCGATGATTCTGCATACTTCTGACAGAAGTCTCACCAAGATTATCGCAGAAAATGCATATCTCTGCTTGAAACCCCACGAAAACCAAGATATCTCCGGTTCTGCATATCCAACGAACTGTGGAGTGGTGAAAACCCCAGAAAACGAGTTTCTCGCATTAAATAGCTCGAAACGAGCGCTCTCGATGTTTCTGCATACTTCGGACAGATGTTGCACCAAGATTATCGTAGAAAATGCATATCTCAGCTTGAAACCCGACGAAAACCAAAATATCGCCGGTTCTGCATATCAAACCAACTGTCGAGTGGTGAAAACACCAGATAACGTGTTTCTCGCATTAGATAGCTCGAAAAGTGCGATCTCGATGATTCTGCATACTTCTAACTGAAGTCTCACCAAGATTATCGCAGAAAATGCATATCTCTGCTTGAAACCCCACGAAAACCAAGATATCTACTTTTCTGCATATCCAACGAACTGTGGAGTGGTGAAAACCCCAGAAAACGTGTTTCTCGCATTAAAAAGCTCGAAAAGAGCGCTCTCGGCGTTTCTGCATACTTCGGACAGATGTTTCACCAAGCTTATCGTAGAAAATGCATATCTCAGCTTGAAACCCGAAGAAAACCAAAATATCGCCGGTTCTGCATATCAAACCAACTGTGGAGTGGTGAAAACACCAGATAACGTGTTTCTCGCATTAGATAGCTCGAAAAGTGCGATCTCGATGATTCTGCATACTTCTAGCAGAAGTCTCACCAAGATTATCGCAGAAAATGCATATCTCTGCTTGCAACCCCACGAAAACCAAGATTTCGCCATTTCTGCATATCAAACGCACTGTGGTGTGGTCAAAACACCAGAAAACTTGTTTTTTCGCATTAAACAGCTCGAAACGAGGGATCTAGATGATTCTGCATACTTCTGACTGAAGTCTCACCAAGATTATCGTAGAAAATGCATATCTCAGCTTGAAACCCCACGAAAACCAAGATATCTACTGTTCTGCATATCAAACGCACTGTGGAGTGGTCAATACACCAGATAACGTGTTTCTCGCATTAAATAGCTCGAAAAGAGCGATATCGATGGTTTTGCATACTTCAGACTGAAGTCTCACCAATATTATCGCAGAAAATGCATATCTCAGCTTGAAACCCGACGAAAACCAATATGACGCCGGTTCTGCATATCAAACGCACTGTGGAGTGGTGAAAACAACCAGATAACGTGTTTCTCGCATTAAATAGCTCGAATAGAGCGATCTCGATGATTCTGCATACTTCTGAGAGAAGACTCACCAAGATTATCACAGAAAATGCATATCTCTGCTGGAAACACCACGAAAACCAAGATATCGTCGGTTCTGCATATAAGACGCACTGTGGAATGTTGAAAACACCAGAAAATGTGTTTCTCGCATTAACTAACTTGAAAAGAGCATTCTCGATGATTCTGCATACTTCTCATAGATGAAACACCAAGATTATCGCAGAAAATGCATATCTCAGCTGGAAAAACCACCAAAATCAAGATATCGCCGGTTCCGCATATCAAACGCACTGTGGAGTGGTCAATACACCAGATAACGTGTTTCTCGCATTAAATAGCTCGAAAAGAGCGATATCGATGGTTCTGCATACTTCAGACTGAAGTCTCACCAATATTATCGCAGAAAATGCATATCTCAGCTTGAAACCCGACGAAAACCAATATGACGCCGGTTCTGCATATCAAACGCACTGTGGAGTGGTGAAAACAACCAGATAACGTGTTTCTCGCATTAAATAGCTCGAATAGAGCGATCTCGATGATTCTGCATACTTCTGAGAGAAGACTCACCAAGATTATCACAGAAAATGCATATCTCTGCTGGAAACACCACGAAAACCAAGATATCGTCGGTTCTGCATATCAGACGCACTGTGGAATGTTGAAAACACCAGAAAATGTGTTTCTCGCATTAACTAACTTGAAAAGAGCATTCTCGATGATTCTGCATACTTCTCATAGATGAAACACCAAGATTATCGCAGAAAATTCATTTCAGCTGGAAACCCCACGAAAACCAAGTTATCGGCGGCTCTACATATCAAGCACACTGTGGAGTGGTGAAAACACCAGAAAACTTGTTTTTTCGCATTAAATAGCTCGAAAAGAGAGTTCTCGATGATTCTGCATACTTCTGACAGAAGTCTCACCAAGATTATCGCAGAAAATTCATATCTCAGCTTGAAAACCCACGCAAAGCAGGATTTCGCCGGTTCTGCATGTCAAACGTACTGTGGAGTGGTGAAAACAACCAGATAACGTGTTTCTCGCATTAAATAGCTCGAATAGAGCGATCTCGATGATTCTGCATACTTGTGACAGAAGTCTCACCAAGATTATCGTAGAAAATGCATATCTCAGCTTGAAACCTCACGAAAACCAAGTTATCTCCGGTTCTGCACATCAAACGTACTGTGGAGTGGTGAAAACACCAGAAAACGTGTTTCTCGCATTAAGTAGCTCGAAAAGAGCGTCCTCGAAGATTCTGCATACTTGTGACAGAAGACACACCAAGATTATCGCCGAAAATGCATATCTCAGCTGGAAACACCACGAAAATCAAGATATCGCCGGTTCTGCATATAAAACGCACTGTGGAATCTGGAAAACACCAGAAAACTTGTTTTATCGCATTAAATAGCTCGAAAAGAGCGATCTAGATGATTCTGCATACTTCTGACTAAAGTCTCACCAAGATTATCGCAGAAAATGCATATCTCAGCTTGAAACCTCACGAAAACCAAGTTATCTCCGGTTCTGCACATCAAACGTACTGTGGAGTGGTGAAAACACCAGAAAACGTGTTTCACGCATTAAGTAGCTCGAAAAGAGCGTCCTGGAAGATTCTGCATACTTGTGACAGAAGTCTCACCAAGATTGTCGTAGAAAATGCATATCTCAGCTTGAAACCCCACGAAAACCAAGATATCTACTGTTCTGCATATCAAACGCACTGTGGAGTGGTGAAAACACCAGATAACGTGTTTCTCGCACTAACTAGCTCGAAAAGAGCGATCTCGATGATTCAGCATACTTCGGACAGAAGTCTCACCAAGATTATCGCAGAAAATGCATATCTCAGCTTGAAACCCCACGAAAACCAAGATGTCGCTGGTACTGCATATAAAACGCACTGTGGAATCTGGAAAACACCAGAAAACTTGTTTTATCGCATTAAATAGCTCGAAAAGAGCGATCTAGATGATTCTGCATACTTCTGAGTAAAGTCTCACCAAGATTATCGTAGAAAATGCATATCTCCGCTTGAAACCCCACGAAAACCAAGATATCTACTGTTCTGCATATCAAACGCACTGTGGAGTGGTGAAAACACCAGATAACGTGTTTCTCGCACTAACTAGCTCGAAAAGAGCGATCTCGATGATTCAGCATACTTCGGACAGAAGTCTCACCAAGATTATCGCAGAAAATGCATATCTCAGCTTGAAACCCCACGAAAACCAAGATGTCGCTGGTACTGCATATCAAACGCACTGTGGAGTGGTGAAAACACCAGATAACGTGTTTCTCGCATTAAATAGCTCGAAAAGTGCGATCTCGAAGATTCTGCATACTTCTGACAGAAGTCTCACCAAGAGTATCGCAGAAAATGCATATCTCAGCTTGAAACCTCACGAAAACCAAGTTGTCTCCGGTTCTGCACATCAAACGTACTGCGGAGTGGTGAAAACACCAGATAACGTGTTTCTCGCATTAAATAGCTCGCACAGAGGGATCTCGATGATTCTGCATACTTCTGACAGAAGTCTCACCAAGATTATCGCAGAAAATGCATATCTCAGCTTGAAACCCCACGAAAACCAAGATATCGCCGGTTCTGCATATCATACGCACTGTGGAGTGGTGAAAACACCAGATAACGTGTTTCTCGCATTAAATAGCTCGAAACAAGCGATGTCGATGATTCAGCATACTTCGGACAGAAGTCTCACCAAGATTGTCGTAAAAAGTGCATATCTCAGCTTGAAACCCCACGAAAACCAAGATATCGCTGGTTCTGCATATCAAACGCACTATGGAGTGGTGAAAACACCAGATAACGTGTTTCTCGCATTAAGTAGCTCGAAACGAGCGTTCTCGATGATTCTGCATACTTCGGACAGAAGTCTCACCAAGATTATCGCAGGAAATGCATATCTCAGCTTAAAACCCCACGAAAACCAAAATATCTCCGGTTCTGCACATCAAACGTACTGTGGAGTGGTGAAAACACCAGATAACGTGTTTCTCGCACTAACTAGCTCGAAAAGAGCGATCTCGATGATTCAGCATACTTCGGACAGAAGTCTCACCAAGATTATCGCAGAAAATGCATATCTCAGCTTGAAACCCCACGAAAACCAAGATGTCGCTGGTACTGCATATCAAACGCACTGTGGAGTGGTGAAACCACCAGATAACGTGTTTCTCGCATTAAATAGCTCGAAAAGTGCGATCTCGAAGATTCTGCATACTTCTGACAGAAGTCTCACCAAGAGTATCGCAGAAAATGCATATCTCAGCTTGAAACCTCACGAAAACCAAGTTGTCTCCGGTTCTGCACATCAAACGTACTGCGGAGTGGTGAAAACACCAGATAACGTGTTTCTCGCATTAAATAGCTCGCAAAGAGGGATCTCGATGATTCTGCATACTTCTGACAGAAGTCTCACCAAGATTATCGCAGAAAATGCATATCTCAGCTTGAAACCCCACGAAAACCAAGATATCGCCGGTTCTGCATATCATACGCACTGTGGAGTGGTGAAAACACCAGATAACGTGTTTCTCGCATTAAATAGCTCGAAACAAGCGATGTCGATGATTCAGCATACTTCGGACAGAAGTCTCACCAAGATTATCGCCGAAAATGCATATCTCAGCTGGAAACACCACGAAAATCAAGATATCGCCGGTTCTGCATATAAAACGCACTGTGGAATCTGGAAAACACCAGAAAACTTGTTTTATCGCATTAAATAGCTCGAAAAGAGCGATCTCGAAGATTCTGCATACTTCTGACAGAAGTCTCACCAAGATTATCGCAGAAAATTCACATCTCAGCTTGAAAACCCACGAAAAGCATGATTTCGCCGGTTCTGCATGTCAATCGTACTGTGGAGTGGTGAATACACCAGAAAACGTGTTCCTCGCATTAAATAGCTCGAAAAGAGCGATCTAGATGATTCTGCATACTTCTGACAGAAGACTCACCAAGATTGTCGCAGAAAATGCATATCACAGCATGAAATCTCACGAAAATCAAGATATCGCCGGTTCTGCATATCAGACGCACTGTGGAGTGGCGAAAACACCAGAAAACGTGTTACTTGCATTAAGCAGCTCGAAACGAGCGTTCTCGATGATTCTGCATACTTCGGACAGAAGTCTCACCAAGATTATCGCAGGAAATCCATATGTCAGCTTGAAACCTCACGAAAACCAAGTTATCGGCGGCTCTACATATCAAACGCACTGTGGAGTGGTGAAAACCCCAGAAAACTTGTTTCTCGCATTAAATAGCTCGAATAGAGCGATCTCGATGATGCTTCATACTTCAGACAGAAGTCTCAACAAGATTATCGTAAAAAATGCATATCTCAGCTTGAAACACCACGAAAGCCAAGATATCGCTGGTTCTGCATATCAAACGCACTATGGAGTGGTGAAAACACCAGATAACGTGTTTCTCGCATTAAGTAGCTCGAAACGAGCGTTCTCGATGATTCTGCATACTTCGGACAGAAGTCTCACCAAGATTATCGCAGGAAATGCATATCTTAGCTTAAAACCCCACGAAAACCAAAATATCTGCTGTTCTGCATATCCAACGCACTGTGGAGTGGTGAAAACCCCAGAAAACGTGTTTCTCGCATTAAGTAGCTCGAAAAGAGCGTCCTCGAAGATTCTGCATACTAGTGACAGAAGACACACCAAGATTATCGCCGAAAATGCATATCTCAGCTGGAAACACCACGAAAATCAAGATATCGCCGGTTCTGCATATAAAACGCACTGTGGAATCTGGAAAACACCAGAAAACTTGTTTTATCGCATTAAATAGCTCGAAAAGAGCGATCTAGATGATTCTGCATACTTCTGACAGAAGACTCACCAAGATTGTCGCAGAAAATGCATATCACAGCATGAAATCTCACGAAAATCAAGATATCGCCGGTTCTGCATATCAGACGCACTGTGGAGTGGCGAAAACACCAGAAAACGTGTTTCTTGCATTAAATAGCTCGAAAAGAGCGATCTAGATCATTCTGCATACTTCTGACAGAAGACTCACCAAGATTATCGCAGAAAATCCATATGTCAGCTTGAAACCTCACGAAAACCAAGTTATCGGCGGCTCTACATATCAAACGCACTGTGGAGTGTTCAAAACACCAGAGAACTTGTTTTTTCGCATTAAATAGCTCGAATCGAGCGAGCTAGATGATTCTGCATACTTCTGACTGAAGTCTCACCAATATTATAGCAGAAAATGCGTATCTCAGCTAGAAACATCACGAAAATCAAGATGTCGCCGGTTCTGCATATCAAACGCACTGTGGGGTGGTGCAAACACCATAAAACGTGTTTCTTGCATTAAATAGCTCGAAAAGAGCGATCTAGATCATTCTGCATACTTCTGACGGAAGACTCACCAAGATTATCGCAGAAAATCCATATGTCAGCTTGAAACCTCACGAACACCAAGTTATCTCCGGTTCTGCACATCAAACGTACTGTGGAGTGGTGAAAACACCAGAAAACGTGTTTCTCGCATTAAGTAGCTCGAAAAGAGCGTCCTCGAAGATTCTGCATACTTGTGACAGAAGTCACACCAAAATTATCGTAGAAAATGCATATCTCAGCTTGAAACCCGACGAAAGCCAAGATGTCGCCGGTTCTGCATATCAAACGCACTGTGGAGTGGTGAATACACCAGAAAACGTGTTTCTCGGATTAAATAGCTCGAAAAGAGGGATCTCGATGATTCTGCATACCTCTGACAGAAGACACACCAAGATTATCGCCGAAAATGCATATCTCAGCTGGAAACACCCCGAAAATCAAGATATCGCCGGTTCTGCATATAAAACGCACTGTGGAATCTGCAAAACACCAGAAAACTTGTATTATCGCATTAAATAGCTCGAAAAGAGCGATCTAGATCATTCTGCATACTTCTGACTGAAGTCTCACCAATATTATAGCAGAAAATGCGTATCTCAGCTAGAAACATCACGAAAATCAAGATGTCGCCGGTTCTGCATATCAAACGCACTGTGGGGTGGTGCAAACACCATAAAACGTGTTTCTCGCATTAAATAGCTCGAAAAGAGCGTTCTCGATGATTCTGCATACTTCTCATAGATGAAACACCAAGATTTTCGCAGAAAATGCATATTTCATCTGGAAACCCCACGAAAACCAAGTTATCGGCGGCTCTACATATCAAACGCACTGTGGAGTGTTCAAAACACCAGAGAACTTGTTTTTTCGCATTAAATAGCTCGAATCGAGCGAGCTAGGTGATTCTGCATACTTCTGACTGAAGTCTCACCAATATTATAGCAGAAAATGCGTATCTCAGCTAGAAACATCACGAAAATCAAGATGTCGCCGGTTCTGCATATCAAACGCACTGTGGGGTGGTGCAAACACCAGAAAACGTGTTTCTTGCATTAAATAGCTGGAAAAGAGCGATCTAGATCATTCTGCATACTTCTGACAGAAGACTCACCAAGATTATCGCAGAAAATCCATATGTCAGCTTGAAACCTCACGAACACTAAGTTATCTCCGGTTCTGCACATCAAACGTACTGTGGAGTGGTGAAAACACCAGAAAACGTGATTCTCGCATTAAGCAGCTCGAAAAGAGCGTTCTCGAAGCTTCTGCATACTTCTGACAGAAGTCTCACCAAGAGTATCGCAGAAAATTCATATCTCACCTTGAAACCTCACGAAAACCAAGTTATCTACGGTTCTGCACATCAAACGTACTGTGGAGTGGTGAATACACCAGAATACGTGTTTCTCGCATTAAATAGCTCGAAAAGAGGGATCTCGACGATTCTGCATACCTCTGACAGAAGACACACCAAGATTATCGCCGAAAATGCATATCTCAGCTGGAAACACCACGAAAATCAAGATATCGCCGGTTCTGCATATAAAACGCACTGTGGAATCTGGAAAACACCAGAAAACTTGTTTTATCGCATTAAATAGCTCGAAAAGAGCGATCTAGATGATTCTGCATACTTCTGACTAAAGTATCACCAAGATTATCGCAGAAAATCCATATCTCATCTTGAAACCTCACGAAAACCCAGTTATCTCCGGTTCTGCACATCAAACGTACTGTGGAGTGGTGAAAACACCAGATAACGTGTTTCTCGCATTAAATAGCTCGCAAAGAGGGATCTCCATGATTCTGCATACTTCTGACAGAAGTCTCACCAAGATTATCGCAGAAAATTCATATCTCAGCTTGAAAACCTCACGAAAACCAAGTTATCTCCGGTTGTGCACATCAAACGTTCTGTGGAGTGGTGAAATACCAGAAAACGTGTTTCTCGCATTAAGTAGCTCGAAAAGAGCGTTCTGGAAGATTCTGCATACTTGTGAAAGAAGTCTCACCAAGATTATCGTAGAAAATGCATATCTCATCTTGAAACCCGACCGAAACCAAGATATTTCCGGTTCTGCATGTCAAACGTACTGTGGAGTGGTGAAAACAACCAGATAACGTGTTTCTCGCATTAAATAGCTCGAAAAGAGCGATCCCGATGATTCTGCATACTTCTGACAGAAGTCTCACCAAGATTATCGCAGAAAATTCACATCTCAGCTTGAAAACCCACGAAAAGCATGATTTCGCCGGTTCTGCATGTCAATCGTACTGTGGAGTGGTGAATACACCAGAAAACGTGTTTCTCGCATTAAATAGCTCGAAAAGAGCGATCTAGATGATTCTGCATACTTCTGACAGAAGACTCACCAAGATTGTCGCAGAAAATGCATATCACAGCATGAAATCTCACGAAAATCAAGATATCGCCGGTTCTGCATATCAGACGCACTGTGGAGTGGCGAAAACACCAGAAAACGTGTTTCTCGCATTAACTAGCTCGAAAAGAGCGTTCTCGATGATTCTGCATACTTCTCATAGATGAAACACCAAGATTTTCGCAGAAAATGCATATTTCATCTGGAAACCCCACGAAAACCAAGTTATCGGCGGCTCTACATATCAAACGCACTGTGGAGTGTTCAAAACACCAGAGAACTTGTTTTTTCGCATTAAATAGCTCGAATCGAGCGATCTAGATGATTCTGCATACTTCTGACTGAAGTCTCACCAATATTATAGCAGAAAATGCGTATCTCAGCTAGAAACATCACGAAAATCAAGATGTCGCCGGTTCTGCATATCAAACGCACTGTGGGGTGGTGCAAACACCAGAAAACGTGTTTCTTGCATTAAATAGCTCGAAAAGAGCGTTCTCGATGATTCTGCATACTTCTCATAGATGAAACACCAAGATTTTCGCAGAAAATGCATATTTCATCTGGAAACCCCACGAAAACCAAGTTATCGGCGGCTCTACATATCAAACGCACTGTGGAGTGTTCAAAACACCAGAGAACTTGTTTTTTCGCATTAAATAGCTCGAATCGAGCGAGCTAGATGATTCTGCATACTTCTGACTGAAGTCTCACCAATATTATAGCAGAAAATGCGTATCTCAGCTAGAAACATCACGAAAATCAAGATGTCGCCGGTTCTGCATATCAAACGCACTGTGGGGTGGTGCAAACACCAGAAAACGTGTTTCTTGCATTAAATAGCTGGAAAAGAGCGATCTAGATCATTCTGCATACTTCTGACAGAAGACTCACCAAGATTATCGCAGAAAATCCATATGTCAGCTTGAAACCTCACGAACACTAAGTTATCTCCGGTTCTGCACATCAAACGTACTGTGGAGTGGTGAAAACACCAGAAAACGTGATTCTCGCATTAAGCAGCTCGAAAAGAGCGTTCTCGAAGCTTCTGCATACTTCTGACAGAAGTCTCACCAAGAGTATCGCAGAAAATTCATATCTCACCTTGAAACCTCACGAAAACCAAGTTATCTACGGTTCTGCACATCAAACGTACTGTGGAGTGGTGAATACTCCAGAATACGTGTTTCTCGCATTAAATAGCTCGAAAAGAGGGATCTCGAGGATTCTGCATACCTCTGACAGAAGACACACCAAGATTATCGCCGAAAATGCATATCTCAGCTGGAAACACCACGAAAATCAAGATATCGCCGGTTCTGCATATAAAACGCACTGTGGAATCTGGATAACACCAGAAAACTTGTTTTATCGCATTAAATAGCTCGAAAAGAGCGTTCTGGAAGATTCTGCATACTTGTGACAGAAGTCTCACCAAGATTATCGTAGAAAATGCATATCTCATCTTGAAACCCGACCGAAACCAAGATATTTCCGGTTCTGCATGTCAAACGTACTGTGGAGTGGTGAAAACAATCAGATAACGTGTTTCTCGCATTAAATAGCTCGAAAAGAGCGATCCCGATGATTCTGCATACTTCTGACAGAAGTCTCACCAAGATTATCGCAGAAAATTCACATCTCAGCTTGAAAACCCACGAAAAGCATGATTTCGCCGGTTCTGCATGTCAATCGTACTGTGGAGTGGTGAATACACCAGAAAACGTGTTTCTCGCATTAAATAGCTCGAAAAGAGCGATCTAGATGATTCTGCATACTTCTGACAGAAGACTCACCAAGATTGTCGCAGAAAATGCATATCACAGCATGAAATCTCACGAAAATCAAGATATCGCCGGTTCTGCATATCAGACGCACTGTGGAGTGGCGAAAACACCAGAAAACGTGTTTCTCGCATTAACTAGCTCGAAAAGAGCGTTCTCGATGATTCTGCATACTTCTCATAGATGAAACACCAAGATTTTCGCAGAAAATGCATATTTCATCTGGAAACCCCACGAAAACCAAGTTATCGGCGGCTCTACATATCAAACGCACTGTGGAGTGTTCAAAACACCAGAGAACTTGTTTTTTCGCATTAAATAGCTCGAATCGAGCGATCTAGATGATTCTGCATACTTCTGACTGAAGTCTCACCAATATTATAGCAGAAAATGCGTATCTCAGCTAGAAACATCACGAAAATCAAGATGTCGCCGGTTCTGCATATCAAACGCACTGTGGGGTGGTGCAAACACCAGAAAACGTGTTTCTTGCATTAAATAGCTCGAAAAGAGCGTTCTCGATGATTCTGCATACTTCTCATAGATGAAACACCAAGATTTTCGCAGAAAATGCATATTTCATCTGGAAACCCCACGAAAACCAAGTTATCGGCGGCTCTACATATCAAACGCACTGTGGAGTGTTCAAAACACCAGAGAACTTGTTTTTTCGCATTAAATAGCTCGAATCGAGCGAGCTAGATGATTCTGCATACTTCTGACTGAAGTCTCACCAATATTATAGCAGAAAATGCGTATCTCAGCTAGAAACATCACGAAAATCAAGATGTCGCCGGTTCTGCATATCAAACGCACTGTGGGGTGGTGCAAACACCAGAAAACGTGTTTCTTGCATTAAATAGCTGGAAAAGAGCGATCTAGATCATTCTGCATACTTCTGACAGAAGACTCACCAAGATTATCGCAGAAAATCCATATGTCAGCTTGAAACCTCACGAACACTAAGTTATCTCCGGTTCTGCACATCAAACGTACTGTGGAGTGGTGAAAACACCAGAAAACGTGATTCTCGCATTAAGCAGCTCGAAAAGAGCGTTCTCGAAGCTTCTGCATACTTCTGACAGAAGTCTCACCAAGAGTATCGCAGAAAATTCATATCTCACCTTGAAACCTCACGAAAACCAAGTTATCTACGGTTCTGCACATCAAACGTACTGTGGAGTGGTGAATACACCAGAATACGTGTTTCTCGCATTAAATAGCTCGAAAAGAGGGATCTCGAGGATTCTGCATACCTCTGACAGAAGACACACCAAGATTATCGCCGAAAATGCATATCTCAGCTGGAAACACCACGAAAATCAAGATATCGCCGGTTCTGCATATAAAACGCACTGTGGAATCTGGAAAACACCAGAAAACTTGTTTTATCGCATTAAATAGCTCGAAAAGAGCGTTCTGGAAGATTCTGCATACTTGTGACAGAAGTCTCACCAAGATTATCGTAGAAAATGCATATCTCATCTTGAAACCCGACCGAAACCAAGATATTTCCGGTTCTGCATGTCAAACGTACTGTGGAGTGGTGAAAACAATCAGATAACGTGTTTCTCGCATTAAATAGCTCGAAAAGAGCGATCCCGATGATTCTGCATACTTCTGACAGAAGTCTCACCAAGATTATCGCAGAAAATTCACATCTCAGCTTGAAAACCCACGAAAAGCATGATTTCGCCGGTTCTGCATGTCAATCGTACTGTGGAGTGGTGAATACACCAGAAAACGTGTTTCTCGCATTAAATAGCTCGAAAAGAGCGATCTAGATGATTCTGCATACTTCTGACAGAAGACTCACCAAGATTGTCGCAGAAAATGCATATCACAGCATGAAATCTCACGAAAATCAAGATATCGCCGGTTCTGCATATCAGACGCACTGTGGACTGGCGAAAACACCAGAAAACGTGTTTCTCGCATTAACTAGCTCGAAAAGAGCGTTCTCGATGATTCTGCATACTTCTCATAGATGAAACACCAAGATTTTCGCAGAAAATGCATTTTTCATCTGGAAACCCCACGAAAACCAAGTTATCGGCGGCTCTACATATCAAACGCACTGTGGAGTGTTCAAAACACCAGAGAACTTGTTTTTTCGCATTAAATAGCTCGAATCGAGCGATCTAGATGATTCTGCATACTTCTGACTGAAGTCTCACCAATATTATAGCAGAAAATGCGTATCTCAGCTAGAAACATCACGAAAATCAAGATGTCGCCGGTTCTGCATATCAAACGCACTGTGGAATGTTGAAAACACCAGAAAACTTGTTTTTTCGCATTAAATAGATCGAAGCGAGCGATCTAGGTGATTCTGCATACTTCTGACTGAAGTCTCACCAATATTATCGCAGAAAATGCATATCTCAACTTGAAACCCGACGAAAACCAAGATGTCGCCGGCTCTGCATATCCAACGCACTGTGGAGTGGTGAAAACACCAGATAACGTGTTTCTCGCATTAAATAGCTCGAAAAGAGCGCTCTCGATGTTTCGGCATACTTCGGACAGATGTTTCAACAAGCTTTTCGTAGAAAATGCATATCTCAGCTTGAAACCCGACGAAAAACAAAATATCTCCCGTTCTGCATATCCAACGCACTGTGGAGTGGTGAAAACACCAGATAACGTGTTTCTCGCATTAAATAGCTCGAAAAGAGCGTTCTCGAAGATTCTGCATACTTCTGACAGAAGTCTCACCAAGATTATCGTAGAAAATGCATATCTCAGCTTGAAACCCGACCGAAACCAAGATATCTCCGGTTCTGCATGTCAAACGCACTGTGGAGTGGTGAAAACACCAGATAACGTGTTTCTCGCTCTAACTAGCACGAAAAGAGCGATCTAGATGATTCTGCATACTTCTGACTGAAGTCTCACCAATATTATCGTAGAAAATGCATATCTCAGCTGGAAACCTCACGAAAATCAAGATGTTGCCGGTTCTGCATATCAAACGCACTGTGGAGTGGTGAAAACAACCAGAGAACGTGTTTGGCGCATTAAATAGCTCGAATAGAGGGATCTCGATGATTCTGCATACTTCGCACAGAAGTCTCAACAAGATTATCGCAGAAAATGCATATCTCAGCTTGAAACCCCACGAAAACCAAGATATCTACTGTTCTGAATATCAAACGCACTGTGGAGTGGCGAAAACCCCAGAACACGGGTTTTTCGCATTAAATAGCTCGAAAAGAACGCTCTCGATGATTCAGCATACTTCGGACAGAAGTCTCACCAAGATTATCGCAGAAAATGCATATCTCAGCTTGAAACCACACGAAAACCAAGATATCGCCGGTTCTGCTTATCAAACGCACTGTGGAGTGGTGAAAACACCAGAAAACGTGTTTCTCGCATTAAATAGCTCGAAAAGAGCGATCTCGATGTTTCAGCATACTTCGGACAGAAGTCCACCAAGATTATCGCAGAAAATGCATATCTCAGCTTGAAACCCCACGAAAACCAAGATATCGCTGGTACTGCATATCAATCGCACTGTGGAGTGGTGAAAACACCAGATAACGTGTTTCTCGCATTAACTAGCTCGAAAAGAGCGATCTCGATGTTTCAGCATACTTCGGACAGAAGTCCACCAAGATTATCGCAGAAAATGCACATCTCAGCTTGAAACCCCTCGAAAACCAAGATATCGCCGGTTCTGCATATCATACGCACTGTGGAGTGGTGAAAACACCAGATAACGTGTTCCTCGCATTAAATAGCTCGAAACAAGCGATCTCGATGATTAAGCATACTTCGGACAGAAGTCTCACCAAGATTATAGTAAAAAATGCATATCTCAGCTTGAAACCCCACGAAAACCAAGATACCGCTGGTTCTGCATATCAAACGCACTGTGGAGTGGTGAAAACACCAGATAACGTGTTTCTCGCACTAACTAGCTCGAAAAGAGCGATCTCGATGATTCAGCATACTTCTGACTGAAGTCTCACCAAGATTATCGCAGAAAATGCATATCTCAGCTTCAAACCCCACGAAAACCAAGATATCGCCGGTTCTGCATATCAAACGCACTGTGGAGTGGTGAAAACACCAGTTAACGTGTTTCTCGCATTAAATAGCTCGAAAAGAGCGATCTCGATGTTTCAGCATACTTCGGACAGAAGTCCACCAAGATTATCGCAGAAAATGCATATCTCAGCTTGAAACCCCACGAAAACCAAGATATCGCCGGTTCTGCATATCATACGCACTGTGGAGTGGTGAAAACACCAGATAACGTGTTTCTCGCATTAAATAGCTCGAAACAAGCGATCTCGATGATTAAGCATACTTCGGACAGAAGTCTCACCAGGATTATAGTAAAAAATGCATATCTCAGCTTGAAACCCCACGAAAACCAAGATATCGCTGGTTCTGCATATCAAACGCACTGTGGAGTGGTGAAAACCCCAGAAAACGTGTTTCTCGCATTAAATAGCTCGAATAGAGCGATCTCGATGATTCTTCATACTTCGGACAGAAGTCTCAACAAGATTAGCGTAAAAAATGCATATCTCAACTTGAAACCCCACGAAAGCCAAGATATCGCTGGTTCTGCATATCAAACGCACTGTGGAGTGGTGAAAACACCAGATAAAGTGTTTCTCGCATTAAGTCGCTCGAAACGAGCGTTCTCGATGATTCTGCATACTTCGGACAGAAGTCTCACCAAGATTATCGCAGGAAATGCATATCTCAGCTTGAAACCCCACGAAAACCAACATATCTGCGGTTCTGCATATCCAACGCACTGTGGAGTGGTGAAAACACCAGATAACGTGTTTCTCGCATTAAATAGCTCGAAACGAGCGATCTCGATGATTCTGCATACTTCGGACAGAAGTCTCAACAAGATTATCGCAGAAAGTGCATATCTCAGCTTGAAACCCCACGAAAACCAAGATATGTACTATTCTGCATATCAAACGCACTGTGGAGTGGTGAAAACACCAGATAACGTGTTTCTCGCACTAACTAGCTCGAAAAGAGCGATCTCGATGATTCAGCATACTTCGGACAGAAGTCCACCAAGATTATCGCAGAAAATGCATATCTCAGCTTGAAACCCCTCGAAAACCAAGATATCGCCGGTTCTGCATATCATACGCACTGTGGAGTGGTGAAAACACCAGATAACGTGTTCCTCGCATTAAATAGCTCGAAACAAGCGATCTCGATGATTAAGCATACTTCGGACAGAAGTCTCACCAAGATTATAGTAAAAAATGCCTATCTCAGCTTGAAACCCCACGAAAACCAAGATATCGCTGGTTCTGCATATCAAACGCACTGTGGACTGGTGAAAACCCCAGAAAACGTGTTTCTCGCATTATATAGCTCGAATAGTGCGATCTCGATGATTCTTCATACTTCGGACAGAAGTCTCAACAAGATTATCGTAGAAAATGCATATCTCAGCTTGAAACCCGACCGAAACCAAGATATGTACTATTCTGCATATCAAACGCACTGTGGAGTGGTGAAAACACCAGATAACGTGTTTCTCGCACTAACTAGCTCGAAAAGAGCGATCTCGATGATTCAGCATACTTCGGACAGAAGTCCACCAAGATTATCGCAGAAAATGCCTATCTCAACTTGAAACCCGACGAAAACCAAGATGCCGCCGGTTCTGCATATCCAACGCACTGTGGAGTGGTGAAAACACCAGATAACGTGTTTCTCGCAATAAGTAGCTCGAAAAGAGCGTTCTCGAAGATCCTGCATACTTCTGACAGAAGTCTCACCAAGATTATCTTAGAAAATGCATATCTCAGCTTGAAACCCGACGAAAACCGAGTTATCTCCGGTTCTGCACATCAAACGTACCGTGGAGTGGTGAAAACACCAGAAAACGTGTTCCGCGCATTAAGTAGCTCGAAAAGAGCGTTCTCGAAGATTCTGCATACTTCTGACAGAAGTCTCTCCAGGATTATCGTAGAAAATGCATATCTCAGCTTGAAACCCGACCGAAACCAAGATATCTCCGGTTCTGCATGTCAACCGTACTGTGGAGTGGTGAAAACACCAGAAAACGTGTTTCGTGCATTAAGTAGCTCGAAAAGAGCGATCTAGATGGTTCTGCATACTTCTGACAAAAGACCCACCAAGATTATCGCAGAAAATGCATATCTCAGCTTGAAACCCCACGAAAACCAAGATATCGCCGGTTCTGCATATCAAACGCACTGTGGAGTGGTGAAAACACCAGATAACGTGTTTCTCGCATTAAATAGCTCGAAAAGGGCGATCTCGATGTTTCAGCATACTTCGGACAGAAGTCCACCAAGATTATCGCAGAAAATGCATATCTCAGCTTGAAACCCGACCGAAACCACGATATCTCCGGTTCTGCATGTCAAACGCACTGTGGAGTGGTGAAATCACCAGATAACGTGTTTCTCGCTCTAACTAGCTCGAAAAGAGCGATCTAGATGATTCTGCATACTTCGGACAGAAGTCCACTAAGATTATCGCAGAAAATGCATATCTCAGCTTGAAACCCCACGAAAACCAAGATATCGCCGGTTCTGCATATCAAACGCACTGTGGAGTGCTGAAAACACCAGATAACATGTTTCTCGCATTAAATAGCTCGAAAAGAGCGATCTCGATGTTTCAGCATACTTCCTACAGAAGTCAACCAAGATTATCGCAGAAAATGCATATCTCAGCTTGAAACCCCACGAAAACCAAGATATCGCCGGTTCTGCATACCAAACACACTGTGGAGTGGTGAAAACACCAGATAACGTGTTTCTCGTATTAACTAGCTCGAAAAGAGCGATCTCGATGTTTCAGCATACTTCGGACAGAAGTCCACCAAGATTATCGCAGAAAATGCATATCTCAGCTTGAAACCCGACCGAAACCACGATATCTCCGGTTCTGAATGTCAAACGCACTGTGGAGTGGTGAACACACCAGATAACGTGTTTCTCGCTCTAACTAGCTCGAAAAGAGCGATCTAGATGATTCTGCATACTGCGGACAGAAGTCCACCAAGATTATCGCAGAAAATGCATATCTCAGCTTGAAACCCCACGAAAACCAAGATATCGCCGGTTCTGCATATCATACGCACTGTGGAGTGGTGAAAACACCAGATAACGTGTTTCTCGCATTAAATAGCTCGAAACGAGCGATCTCGATGATTCTGCATACTTCGGACAGAAGTCTCAACAAGATTATCGCAGAAAATGCATACCTCAGCTTGAAACCCCACGAAAACCAAGATATGTACTATTCTGCATATCAAACGCACTGTGGAGTGGCGAAAACACCAGATAACGTGTTTCTCGTATTAAATAGCTCGAAAAGAGCGATCTCGATGTTTCAGCATACTTCGGACAGAAGTCCACCAAGATTATCGCAGAAAATGCATATCTCAGCTTGAAACCCCACGAAAACCAAGATATCGCTGGTACTGCATATCAAACGCACTGCGGAGTGGTGAAAACACCAGATAACGTGTTTCTCGCATTAACTAGCTCGAAAAGAGCGATCTCGATGTTTCAGCATACTTCGGACAGAAGTCCACCAAGATTATCGCAGAAAATGCATATCTCAGCTTGAAACCCGACCGAAACCACGATATCTCCGGTTCTGCATATCATACGCACTGTGGAGTGGTGAAAACACCAGATAACGTGTTTCTCGCATTAAATAGCTCGAAACGAGCGATCTCGATGATTCTGCATACTTCGGACAGAAGTCTCAACAAGATTATCGCAGAAAATGCATATCTCAGCTTGAAACCCCACGAAAACCAAGATATCTACTGTTCTGCATATCAAACGCACTGTGGAGTGGTGAAAACCCCAGAACACGTGTTTCTCGCATTAAATAGCTCGAAAAGAACGCTCTCGATGTTTCGGCATACTTCGGACAGATGTTTCACCAAGCTTATCGTAGAAAATGCATATCTCAGCTTGAAACCCGACGAAAACCAAAATATCTCCGGTTCTGCATATCCAACGCATTGTGGAGTGGTGAAAACACCAGATAACGTGTTTCTCGCAATAAGTAGCTCGAAAAGAGCGTTCTCGAAGATCCTGCATACTTCTGACAGAAGTCTCACCAAGATTATCGTAGACAATGCATATCTCAGCTTGAAACCCGACGAAAACCGAGTTATCTCCGGTTCTGCACATCAAACGTACCGTGGAGTGGTGAAAACACCAGAAAACGTGTTTCGCGCATTAAGTAGCTCGAAAAGAGCGTTCTCGAAGATTCTGCATACTTCTGACAGAAGTCTCAACAGGATTATCGTAGAAAATGCATATCTCAGCTTGAAACCCGACCGAAACCAAGATATCTCCGGTTCTGCATGTCAAACGTACTGTGGAGTGGTGAAAACACCAGAAAACGTGTTTCGTGCATTAAGTAGCTCGAAAAGTGCGATCTAGATGGTTCTGCATACTTCTGACAAAAGACCCACCAAGATTATCGTAAAAAATGCATATCTCAGCTTGAAACCCCACGAAAACCAAGATATCGCCGGTTCTGCATATCAAACGCACTGTGGAATGTTGACAACACCAGAAAACTTGTTTTTGCGCATTAAATAGATCGAAGCGAGCGATCTAGGTGATTCTGCATACTTCTGACTGAAGTCTCACCAATATTATCGCAGAAAATGCATATCTCAACTTGAAACCCGACGAAAACCAAAATATCGCCGGTTCGGCATATCAAACCCACTGTGGAGTGGTGAAAACAGCAGATAACGTGTTTCTCGCATTAAGTAGCTCGAAAAGTGCGATCTCGATGATTCTGCATACTTCTGACTGAAGTCTCACCAATATTATCGTAGAAAATGCATATCTCAGCTCGAAACCTCACGAAAATCAAGATGTTGCCGGTTCTGCATATCAAACGCACTGTGGAGTGGTGAAAACAACCAGAGAACGTGTTTGGCGCATTAAATAGCTCGAATAGAGGGATCTCGATGATTCTGCATACTTCGCACAGAAGTCTCAACAAGATTATCGCAGAAATTGCATATCTCTGCTTGAAACCCCACGAAATCCAAGATATCTACTGTTCTTCATATCCAACAAACTGTGGAGAGGTGAAAACCCCAGAAAACGTGTTTCTCGCATTAAATAGCTCGAAAAGAGCGCTCTCGATGTTTCGGCATACTTCTGACAGAAGTCTCACCAGGATTATCGTAGAAAATGCATATCTCAGCTTGAAACCCGACCGAAACCAAGATATCGCCGGTTCTGCATATCAAACGCACTGTGGAATGTTGAAAACACCAGAAAACTTGTTTTTTCGCATTAAATAGATCGAAGCGAGCGATCTAGGTGATTCTGCATACTTCTGACTGAAGTCTCACCAATATTATCGCAGAAAATGCATATCTCAACTTGAAACCCGACGAAAACCAAGGTGTCGCCGGCTCTGCATATCCAACGCACTGTGGAGTGGTGAAAACACCAGATAACGTGTTTCTCGCATTAAATAGCTCGAAAAGAGCGCTCTCGATGTTTCAGCATACTTCGGACAGATGTTTCACCAAGCTTATCGTAGAAAATGCATATCTCAGCTTGAAACCCGACGAAAATTAAAATATCTCCCGTTCTGCATATCATACGCACTGTGGAGTGGTGAAAACACCAGAAAACGTGTTTCGTGCATTAAGTAGATCGAAGCGAGCGATCTAGCTGATTCTGCATACTTCTGACTGAAGTCTCACCAATATTATCGCAGAAAATGCATATCTCAACTTGAAACCCGACGAAAACCAAGATGTCGCCGGCTCTGCATATCCAACGCACTGTGGAATGTTGAAAACACCAGATAACGTGTTTCTCGCTCTAACTAGCACGAAAAGAGCGATCTAGATGATTCTGCATACTTCTGACTGAAGTCTCACCAATATTATCGTAGAAAATGCATATCTAAGCTCGAAACCTCACGAAAATCAAGATGTTGCCGGTTCTGCATATCAAACGCACTGTGGAGTGGCGAAAACCCCAGAACACGTGTTTTTCGCATTAAATAGCTCGAAAAGAACGCTCTCGATGTTTCGGCATACTTCGGACAGATGTTTCACCAAGCTTATCGTAGAAAATGCATATCTCAGCTTGAAACCCCACGAAAACCAAGATATCTACTGTTCTGCATATCAAACGCACTGTGGAGTGGTGAAAACACCAGATAACGTGTTTCTCGCACTAACTAGCTCGAAAAGAGCGATCTCGATGATTCAGCATACTTCTGACTGAAGTCTCACCAAGATTATCGCAGAAAATGCATATCTCAGCTTCAAACCCTACGAAAACCAATATATCGCCGGTTCTGCATATCAAACGCACTGTGGAGTGGGGAAAACACCAGATAACGTGTTTCTCGCATTAAATAGCTCGAAAAGAGCGATCTCGATGTTTCAGCATACTTCGGACAGAAGTCCACCAAGATTATCGCAGAAAATGCATATCTCAGCTTGAAACCCCACGAAAACCAAGATATCGCCGGTTCTGCATATCATACGCACTGTGGAGTGGTGAAAACACCAGAAAACGTATTTCGTGCATTAAGTAGCTCGAAAAGAGCGATCTAGATGATTCTGCATACTTCTGACTGAAGTCTCACAAATATTCTCGTAGAAAATGCATATCTCAGCTTGAAACCCGACGAAAACCAAAATATCGCCGGTTCTGCATATCAAACCAAATGTGGAGTGGTGAAAACAGCAGATAACGTGTTTCTCGCATTAAGTAGCTCGAAAAGTGCGATCTCGATGATTCTGCATACTTCTAACAGAAGTCTCACCAAGATTATCGCAGAAAATGCATATCTCTGCTTGAAACCCCACGAAATCCAAGATATCTACTGTTCTGCATATCCAACGAACTGTGGAGAGGTGAAAACCCCAGAAAACGTGTTTCTCGCATTAAATAGCTCGAAAAGAGCGCTCTCGATGTTTCGGCATACTTCGGACAGATGTTTCACCAAGCTTATCGTAGAAAATGCATATCTCAGCTTGAAACCCGACGAAAACCAAAATATCTCCGGTTCTGCATATCCAACGCACTGTGGAGTGGTGAAAACACCAGATAACGTGTTTCTCGCATTAAATAACTCCAAACGAGCGTTCTCGAAGATTCTGCATACTTCTGACAGAAGTCTCACCAGGATTATCGTAGAAAATGCATATCTCAGCTTGAAACCCGACCGAAACCAAGATATCTCCGGTTCTGCATGTCAAACGTACTGTGGAGTGGTGAAAACACCAGAAAACGTGTTTCGTGCATTAAGTAGCTCGAAAAGAGCGATCTAGATGGTTCTGCATACTTCTGGCAAAAGACCCACCAAGATTATCGCAGAAAATGCATATTTCAGCTTGAAACCCCACGAAAACCAAGATATCGCCGGTTCTGCATATCAAACGCACTGCGGAGTGGTGAAAACACCAGATAACGTGCTTCTCGCATTAAATAGCTCGAAACGAGCGATCTCGATGATTCTGCACACTTCGGACAGAAGTCTCACCAAGATTATCGTAAAAAATGCATATCTCAGCTTGAAACCCCACGAAAACCAAGATATCGCCTGTTCTGCATATCAAACGCACTGTGGAATGTTGAAAACACCAGAAAACTTGTTTTTTCGCATTAAATAGATCGAAGCGAGCGATCTAGGTGATTCTGCATACTTCTGACTGAAGTCTCACCAATATTATCGCAGAAAATGCATATCTCAACTTGAAACCCGACGAAAACCAAGATGTCGCCGGCTCTGCATATCCAACGCACTGTGGAGTGGTGAAAACACCAGATAACGTGTTTCTCGCATTAAATAGCTCGAAAAGAGCGCTCTCGATGTTTCGGCATACTTCGGACAGATGTTTCAACAAGCTTTTCGTAGAAAATGCATATCTCAGCTTGAAACCCGACGAAAAACAAAATATCTCCCGTTCTGCATATCCAACGCACTGTGGAGTGGTGAAAACACCAGATAACGTGTTTCTCGCATTAAATAGCTCGAAAAGAGCGTTCTCGAAGATTCTGCATACTTCTGACAGAAGTCTCACCAAGATTATCGTAGAAAATGCATATCTCAGCTTGAAACCCGACCGAAACCAAGATATCTCCGGTTCTGCATGTCAAACGCACTGTGGAGTGGTGAAAACACCAGATAACGTGTTTCTCGCTCTAACTAGCACGAAAAGAGCGATCTAGATGATTCTGCATACTTCTGACTGAAGTCTCACCAATATTATCGTAGAAAATGCATATCTCAGCTCGAAACCTCACGAAAATTAAAGATGTTGCCGGTTCTGCATATCACACGCACTGTGGAGTGGTGAAAACAACCAGAGAACGTGTTTGGCGCATTAAATAGCTCGAATAGAGGGATCTCGATGATTCTGCATACTTCGCACAGAAGTCTCAACAAGATTATCGCAGAAAATGCATATCTCAGCTTGAAACCCCACGAAAACCAAGATATCTACTGTTCTGAATATCAAACGCACTGTGGAGTGGCGAAAACCCCAGAACACGGGTTTTTCGCATTAAATAGCTCGAAAAGAACGCTCTCGATGATTCAGCATACTTCGGACAGAAGTCTCACCAAGATTATCGCAGAAAATGCGTATCTCAGCTTGAAACCCCACGAAAACCAAGATATCGCTGGTACTGCATATCAAACGGACTGTGGAGTGGTGAAAACACCAGATAACGTGTTTCTCGCATTAACTAGCTCGAAAAGAGCGATCTCGATGTTTCAGCATACTTCGGACAGAAGTCCACCAAGATTATCGCAGAAAATGCATATCTCAGCTTGAAACCCCACGAAAACCAAGATATCGCTGGTACTGCATATCAATCGCACTGTGGAGTGGTGAAAACACCAGATAACGTGTTTCTCGCATTAACTAGCTCGAAAAGAGCGATCTCGATGTTTCAGCATACTTCGGACAGAAGTCCACCAAGATTATCGCAGAAAATGCACATCTCAGCTTGAAACCCCTCGAAAACCAAGATATCGCCGGTTCTGCATATCATACGCACTGTGGAGTGGTGAAAACACCAGATAACGTGTTCCTCGCATTAAATAGCTCGAAACAAGCGATCTCGATGATTAAGCATACTTCGGACAGAAGTCTCACCAAGATTATAGTAAAAAATGCATATCTCAGCTTGAAACCCCACGAAAACCAAGATATCGCTGGTTCTGCATATCAAACGCACTGTGGAGTGGTGAAAACCCCAGAAAACGTGTTTTTCGCATTAAATAGCTCGAATAGTGCGATCTCGATGATTCTTCATACTTCGGACAGAAGTCTCAACAAGATTATCGTAGAAAATGCATATCTCAGCTTGAAACCCGACCGAAACCAAGATATCTACTGTTCTGCATATCAAACGCACTGTGGAGTGGTGAAAACACGAGATAACGTGTTTCTCGCACTAACTAGCTCGAAAAGAGCGATCTCGATGATTCAGCATACTTCGGACAGAAGTCCACCAAGATTATCGCAGAAAATGCCTATCTCAACTTGAAACCCGACGAAAACCAAGATGCCGCCGGTTCTGCATATCAAACGCACTGTGGAGTGGTGAAAACACCAGATAACGTGTTTGTCGCACTAACTAGCTCGAAAAGAGCGATCTCGATGATTCAGCATACTTCTGACTGAAGTCTCACCAAGATTATCGCAGAAAATGCATATCTCAGCTTCAAACCCCACGAAAACCAAGATATCGCCGGTTCTGCATATCAAACGCACTGTGGAGTGGTGAAAACACCAGTTAACGTGTTTCTCGCATTAAATAGCTCGAAAAGTGCGATCTCGATGTTTCAGCATACTTCGGACAGAAGTCCACCAAGATTATCGCAGAAAATGCATATCTCAGCTTGAAACCCCACGAAAACCAAGATATCGCCGGTTCTGCATATCATACGCACTGTGGAGTGGTGAAAACACCAGATAACGTGTTTCTCGCATTAAATAGCTCGAAACAAGCGATCTCGATGATTAAGCATACTTCGGACAGAAGTCTCACCAGGATTATAGTAAAAAATGCATATCTCAGCTTGAAACCCCACGAAAACCAAGATATCGCTGGTTCTGCATATCAAACGCACTGTGGAGTGGTGAAAACCCCAGAAAACGTGTTTCTCGCATTAAATAGCTCGAAAAGTGCGATCTCGATGATTCTGCATACTTCGGACAGAGGTCTCACAAAGATTATCGCAGAAAATGCATATCTCAGCTTGAAACCCGACGAAAACCCAGATATCGCTTGTTCTACATATCAAACGCACTGTGCAGTGCTGAAAACACCAGATAACGTGTTTCTCGCATTAAATAGCTCGAAAAGTGCGATCTCGATGATTCTGCATACTTCGGACAGAGGTCTCACAAAGATTATCGCAGAAAATGCATATCTCAGCTTGAAACCCCACGAAAACCAAGATATCGCCGGTTCTGCATATCAAACGCACTGTGGAGTGGTGAAAACACCAGATAATGTGTTTCTCGCATTAAATAGGTCGAAACGAGCAATCTCGATGATTAAGCATATTTCGGACAGAAGGCTCACCAAGATTATGGTAAAAAATACATATCTCAGCTTGAAACCCCACGAAAATCCAGATATCGCTGGTTCTACATATCAAACGCACTGTGGAGTGCTGAAAACACCAGCTAACGTGTTTCTCGCATTAAATAGCTCGAAAAGTGCGATCTCGATGATTCTGCATACTTCGGACAGAGGTCTCACAAAGATTATCGCAGAAAATGCATATCTCAGCTTGAAACCCCACGAAAACCAAGATATCGCCGGTTCTGCATATCAAACGCACTGTGGAGTGGTGAAAACACCAGATAATGTGTTTCTCGCATTAAATAGGTCGAAACGAGCGATCTCGATGATTAAGCATATTTCGGACAGAAGGCTCACCAAGATTATGGTAAAAAATGCATATCTCAGCTTGAAACCCCACGAAAATCCAGATATCGCTGGTTCTACATATCAAACGCACTGTGGAGTGCTGAAAACACCAGCTAACGTGTTTCTCGCATTAAATAGGTCGAAAAGAGCGATCTCGATGATTCTGCATACTTCTAACAGAAGTCTCACCATGATTATCGCAGAAAAAGCATATCTCTGCTAGAAACCCCACGAAAACCAAGATATCGCCGGTTCTGCATATCAAACGCACTGTGGAGTGGTGAAAACACCAGATAACGTGTTTCTCGCATTAAATAGGTCGAAACGAGCGATCTCGATGATTAAGCATATTTCGGACAGAAGTCTCACCAAGATTATCGTAAAAAATGCATATCTCAGCTTGAAACCCCACGAAAACCCAGATATCGCTTGTTCTACATATCAAACGCACTGTGCAGTGCTGAAAACACCAGATAACGTGTTTCTCGCATTAAATAGCTCGAAAAGTGCGATCTCGATGATTCTGCATACTTCGGACAGAGGTCTCACAAAGATTATCGCAGAAAATGCATATCTCAGCTTGAAACCCCACGAAAACCAAGATATCGCCGGTTCTGCATATCAAACGCACTGTGGAGTGGTGAAAACACCAGATAATGTGTTTCTCGCATTAAATAGGTCGAAACGAGCGATCTCGATGATTAAGCATATTTCGGACAGAAGGCTCACCAAGATTATGGTAAAAAATGCATATCTCAGCTTGAAACCCCACGAAAATCCAGATATCGCTGGTTCTACATATCAAACGCACTGTGGAGTGCTGAAAACACCAGCTAACGTGTTTCTCGCATTAAATAGCTCGAAAAGTGCGATCTCGATGATTCTGCATACTTCGGACAGAGGTCTCACAAAGATTATCGCAGGAAATGCATATCTCAGCTTGAAACCCCACGAAAACCCAGATATCGCTTGTTCTACATATCAAACGCACTGTGCAGTGCTGAAAACACCAGATAACGTGTTTCTCGCATTAAATAGCTCGAAAAGTGCGATCTCGATGATTCTGCATACTTCGGACAGAGGTCTCACAAAGATTATCGCAGAAAATGCATATCTCAGCTTGAAACCCCACGAAAACCAAGATATCGCCGGTTCTGCATATCAAACGCACTGTGGAGTGGTGAAAACACCAGATAATGTGTTTCTCGCATTAAATGGGTCGAAACGAGCGATCTCGATGATTCTGCATACTTCTAACAGAAGTCTCACCATGATTATCGCAGAAAAAGCATATCTCTGCTAGAAACCCCACGAAAACCAAGATATCGCCGGTTCTGCATATCAAACGCACTGTGGAGTGCTGAAAACACCAGCTAACGTGTTTCTCGCATTAAATAGCTCGAAAAGTGCGATCTCGATGATTCTGCATACTTCTAACAGAAGTCTCACCATGATTATCGCAGAAAATGCATATCTCAGCTTGAAACCCCACGAAAACCCAGATATCGCTTGTTCTACATATCAAACGCACTGTGCAGTGCTGAAAACACCAGATAACGTGTTTCTCGCATTAAATAGCTCGAAAAGTGCGATCTCGATGATTCTGCATACTTCGGACAGAGGTCTCACAAAGATTATCGCAGAAAATGCATATCTCAGCTTGAAACCCCACGAAAACCAAGATATCGCCGGTTCTGCATATCAAACGCACTGTGGAGTGGTGAAAACACCAGATAATGTGTTTCTCGCATTAAATAGGTCGAAACGAGCGATCTCGATGATTAAGCATATTTCGGACAGAAGTCTCACCAAGATTATGGTAAAAAATGCATATCTCAGCTTGAAACCCCACGAAAACCAAGATATCGCCTGTTCTGCATATCAGACGCACTGTGGAGTGGTGAAAACACCAGAAAACGTGTTTCTCGCATTAACTAGCTCGAAAAGAGCGTTCTCGATGATTCTGCATACCTCTCATAGATGAAACACCAAGATTATCGCAGAAAATGCATATTTCAGCTGGAAACCCCTCGAAAACCAAGTTATCGGCGGCTCTACATATCAAACGCACTGTGGAGTGGTCAAAACACCAGAAAACGTGTTTCTCGCATTAAGTAGCTCGAAAAGAGCGTTCTCGAAGATTCTGCATACTTCTGACAGAGGTGTCACCAATATTATCGCAGAAAATGCATATCTCAGCTTGAAACTACACGAAAACCAAGATATCGCCTGTTCTGCATATCAGACGCACTGTGCAGTGCGGAAAACACCAGATAACGTGTTTCTCGCATTACATAGCTCGAAAAGTGCGATCTCGATGATTCTGCATACCTCTCATAGATGAAACACCAAGATTATCGCAGAAAATGCATATTTCAGCTGGAAACCCCTCGAAAACCAAGTTATCGGCGGCTCTACATATCAAACGCACTGTGGAGTGGTCAAAACACCAGAAAACGTGTTTCTCGCATTAAGTAGCTCGAAAAGAGCGTTCTCGAAGATTCTGCATACTTCTGACAGAGGTGTCACCAATATTATCGCAGAAACTGCATATCTCAGCTTGAAACTACACGAAAACCAAGATATCGCCTGTTCTGCATATCAGACGCACTGTGCAGTGCGGAAAACACCAGATAACGTGTTTCTCGCATTAAATAGCTCGAAAAGTGCGATCTCGATGATTCTGCATACTTCGGACAGAGGTCTCACAAAGATTATCGCAGAAAATGCATATCTCAGCTTGAAACCCCACGAAAACCAAGATATCGCCGGTTCTGCATATCAAACGCACTGTGGAGTGGTGAAAACACCAGATAATGTGTTTCTCGCATTAAATAGGTCGAAACGAGCGATCTCGATGATTAAGCATATTTCGGACAGAAGTCTCACCAAGATTATGGTAAAAAATGCATATCTCAGCTTGAAACCCCACGAAAATCCAGATATCGCTGGTTCTACATATCAAACGCACTGTGGAGTGCTGAAAACACCAGCTAACGTGTTTCTCGCATTAAATAGCTCGAAAAGTGCGATCTCGATGATTCTGCATACTTCGGACAGAGGTCTCACAAAGATTATCGCAGAAAATGCATATCTCAGCTTGAAACCCCACGAAAACCCAGATATCGCTTGTTCTACATATCAAACGCACTGTGCAGTGCTGAAAACACCAGATAACGTGTTTCTCGCATTAAATAGCTCGAAAAGTGCGATCTCGATGATTCTGCATACTTCGGACAGAGGTCTCACAAAGATTATCGCAGAAAATGCATATCTCAGCTTGAAACCCCACGAAAACCAAGATATCGCCGGTTCTGTATATCAAACGCACTGTGGAGTGGTGAAAACACCAGATAACGTGTTTCTCGCATTAAATAGGTCGAAACGAGCGATCTCGATGATTAAGCATATTTCGGACAGAAGTCTCACCAAGATTATCGTAAAAAATGCATATCTCAGCTTGAAACCCCACGAAAACCCAGATATCGCTGGTTCTACGTATCAAACGCACTGTGGAGTGCTGAAAACACCAGATAACGTGTTTCTCGCATTAAATAGCTCGAAAAGAGCGTTTTCGAAGATTCTGCATACTTCGGACAGAAGTCTCAACAAGATTATCGCAGAAAATGCATATCTCAGCTTGCAACCCCACGAAAACCAAGATATGTACTGTTCTGCATATCAAACGCACTGTGGAGTGCTGAAAACACCAGATAACGTGTTTCTCGCATTAAATAGCTCGAAAAGTGCGATCTCGATGATTCTGCATACTTCGGACAGAGGTCTCACAAAGATTATCGCAGAAAATGCATATCTCAGCTTGAAACCCCACGAAAACCAAGATATCGCCGGTTCTGCATATCAAACGCACTGTGGAGTGGTGAAAACACCAGATAACGTGTTTCTCGCATTAAATAGCTCGAAAAGAGCGTTTTCGAAGATTCTGCATACTTCTGACAGAGGTCTCACCAATATTATCGCAGAAAGTGCATATCTCAGCTTGAAACCCCACGAAAACCAAGATATCGCCTGTTCTGCATATCAGACGCACTGTGGAGTGGTGAAAACACCAGAAAACGTGTTTCTCGCATTAACTAGCTCGAAAAGAGCGTTCTCGATGATTCTGCATACCTCTCATAGATGAAACACCAAGATAATCCAGAAAATGCATATTTCAGCTGGAAACCCCTCGAAAACCAAGTTATCGGCGGCTCTACATATCAAACGCACTGTGGAGTGGTCAAAACACCAGAAAACGTGTTTCTTGCATTAAGTAGCTCGAAAAGAGCGTTCTCGAAGATTCTGCATACTTCTGACAGAGGTCTCACCAATATTATCGCAGAAAATGCATATCTCAGCTTGAAACTACACGAAAACCAAGATATCGCCTGTTCTGCATATCAGACGCACTGTGCAGTGCGGAAAACACCAGATAACGTGTTTCTCGCATTAAATAGCTCGAAAAGTGCGATCTCGATGATTCTGCATACTTCGGACAGAGGTCTCACAAAGATTATCGCAGAAAATGCATATCTCAGCTTGAAACCCCACGAAAACCAAGATATCGCCGGTTCTGCATATCAAACGCACTGTGGAGTGGTGAAAACACCAGATAATGTGTTTCTCGCATTAAATAGGTCGAAACGAGCGATCTCGATGATTAAGCATATTTCGGACAGAAGTCTCACCAAGATTATGGTAAAAAATGCATATCTCAGCTTGAAACCCCACGAAAATCCAGATATCGCTGGTTCTACATATCAAACGCACTGTGGAGTGCTGAAAACACCAGCTAACGTGTTTCTCGCATTAAATAGCTCGAAAAGTGCGATCTCGATGATTCTGCATACTTCTAACAGAAGTCTCACCATGATTATCGCAGAAAATGCATATCTCAGCTTGAAACCCGACGAAAACCAAACATTGCCGGTTCTGCATATCAAACGCACTGTGGAGTGGTGAAAACACCAGATAACGCGTTTGCTCGCATTAAATAGGTCGAAAAGAGCGATCTCGATGATTCTGCATACTTCTAACAGAAGTCTCACCATGATTATCGCAGAAAAAGCATATCTCTGCTAGAAACCCCACGAAAACCAAGATATCGCCGGTTCTGCATATCAAACGCACTGTGGAGTGCTGAAAACACCAGCTAACGTGTTTCTCGCATTAAATAGCTCGAAAAGTGCGATCTCGATGATTCTGCATACTTCTAACAGAAGTCTCACCATGATTATCGCAGAAAATGCATATCTCAGCTTGAAACCCCACGAAAACCCAGATATCGCTTGTTCTACATATCAAACGCACTGTGCAGTGCTGAAAACACCAGATAACGTGTTTCTCGCATTAAATAGCTCGAAAAGTGCGATCTCGATGATTCTGCATACTTCGGACAGAGGTCTCACAAAGATTATCGCAGAAAATGCATATCTCAGCTTGAAACCCCACGAAAACCAAGATATCGCCGGTTCTGCATATCAAACGCACTGTGGAGTGGTGAAAACACCAGATAATGTGTTTCTCGCATTAAATGGGTCGAAACGAGCGATCTCGATGATTCTGCATACTTCTAACAGAAGTCTCACCATGATTATCGCAGAAAAAGCATATCTCTGCTAGAAACCCCACGAAAACCAAGATATCGCCGGTTCTGCATATCAAACGCACTGTGGAGTGCTGAAAACACCAGCTAACGTGTTTCTCGCATTAAATAGCTCGAAAAGTGCGATCTCGATGATTCTGCATACTTCTAACAGAAGTCTCACCATGATTATCGCAGAAAATGCATATCTCAGCTTGAAACCCCACGAAAACCCAGATATCGCTTGTTCTACATATCAAACGCACTGTGCAGTGCTGAAAACACCAGATAACGTGTTTCTCGCATTAAATAGCTCGAAAAGTGCGATCTCGATGATTCTGCATACTTCGGACAGAGGTCTCACAAAGATTATCGCAGAAAATGCATATCTCAGCTTGAAACCCCACGAAAACCAAGATATCGCCGGTTCTGCATATCAAACGCACTGTGGAGTGGTGAAAACACCAGATAATGTGTTTCTCGCATTAAATAGGTCGAAACGAGCGATCTCGATGATTAAGCATATTTCGGACAGAAGTCTCACCAAGATTATGGTAAAAAATGCATATCTCAGCTTGAAACCCCACGAAAACCAAGATATCGCCTGTTCTGCATATCAGACGCACTGTGGAGTGGTGAAAACACCAGAAAACGTGTTTCTCGCATTAACTAGCTCGAAAAGAGCGTTCTCGATGATTCTGCATACCTCTCATAGATGAAACACCAAGATTATCGCAGAAAATGCATATTTCAGCTGGAAACCCCTCGAAAACCAAGTTATCGGCGGCTCTACATATCAAACGCACTGTGGAGTGGTCAAAACACCAGAAAACGTGTTTCTCGCATTAAGTAGCTCGAAAAGAGCGTTCTCGAAGATTCTGCATACTTCTGACAGAGGTGTCACCAATATTATCGCAGAAAATGCATATCTCAGCTTGAAACTACACGAAAACCAAGATATCGCCTGTTCTGCATATCAGACGCACTGTGCAGTGCGGAAAACACCAGATAACGTGTTTCTCGCATTACATAGCTCGAAAAGTGCGATCTCGATGATTCTGCATACCTCTCATAGATGAAACACCAAGATTATCGCAGAAAATGCATATTTCAGCTGGAAACCCCTCGAAAACCAAGTTATCGGCGGCTCTACATATCAAACGCACTGTGGAGTGGTCAAAACACCAGAAAACGTGTTTCTCGCATTAAGTAGCTCGAAAAGAGCGTTCTCGAAGATTCTGCATACTTCTGACAGAGGTGTCACCAATATTATCGCAGAAACTGCATATCTCAGCTTGAAACTACACGAAAACCAAGATATCGCCTGTTCTGCATATCAGACGCACTGTGCAGTGCGGAAAACACCAGATAACGTGTTTCTCGCATTAAATAGCTCGAAAAGTGCGATCTCGATGATTCTGCATACTTCGGACAGAGGTCTCACAAAGATTATCGCAGAAAATGCATATCTCAGCTTGAAACCCCACGAAAACCAAGATATCGCCGGTTCTGCATATCAAACGCACTGTGGAGTGGTGAAAACACCAGATAATGTGTTTCTCGCATTAAATAGGTCGAAACGAGCGATCTCGATGATTAAGCATATTTCGGACAGAAGTCTCACCAAGATTATGGTAAAAAATGCATATCTCAGCTTGAAACCCCACGAAAATCCAGATATCGCTGGTTCTACATATCAAACGCACTGTGGAGTGCTGAAAACACCAGCTAACGTGTTTCTCGCATTAAATAGCTCGAAAAGTGCGATCTCGATGATTCTGCATACTTCGGACAGAGGTCTCACAAAGATTATCGCAGAAAATGCATATCTCAGCTTGAAACCCCACGAAAACCCAGATATCGCTTGTTCTACATATCAAACGCACTGTGCAGTGCTGAAAACACCAGATAACGTGTTTCTCGCATTAAATAGCTCGAAAAGTGCGATCTCGATGATTCTGCATACTTCGGACAGAGGTCTCACAAAGATTATCGCAGAAAATGCATATCTCAGCTTGAAACCCCACGAAAACCAAGATATCGCCGGTTCTGTATATCAAACGCACTGTGGAGTGGTGAAAACACCAGATAACGTGTTTCTCGCATTAAATAGGTCGAAACGAGCGATCTCGATGATTAAGCATATTTCGGACAGAAGTCTCACCAAGATTATCGTAAAAAATGCATATCTCAGCTTGAAACCCCACGAAAACCCAGATATCGCTGGTTCTACGTATCAAACGCACTGTGGAGTGCTGAAAACACCAGATAACGTGTTTCTCGCATTAAATAGCTCGAAAAGAGCGTTTTCGAAGATTCTGCATACTTCGGACAGAAGTCTCAACAAGATTATCGCAGAAAATGCATATCTCAGCTTGCAACCCCACGAAAACCAAGATATGTACTGTTCTGCATATCAAACGCACTGTGGAGTGCTGAAAACACCAGATAACGTGTTTCTCGCATTAAATAGCTCGAAAAGTGCGATCTCGATGATTCTGCATACTTCGGACAGAGGTCTCACAAAGATTATCGCAGAAAATGCATATCTCAGCTTGAAACCCCACGAAAACCAAGATATCGCCGGTTCTGCATATCAAACGCACTGTGGAGTGGTGAAAACACCAGATAACGTGTTTCTCGCATTAAATAGCTCGAAAAGAGCGTTTTCGAAGATTCTGCATACTTCTGACAGAGGTCTCACCAATATTATCGCAGAAAGTGCATATCTCAGCTTGAAACCCCACGAAAACCAAGATATCGCCTGTTCTGCATATCAGACGCACTGTGGAGTGGTGAAAACACCAGAAAACGTGTTTCTCGCATTAACTAGCTCGAAAAGAGCGTTCTCGATGATTCTGCATACCTCTCATAGATGAAACACCAAGATAATCCAGAAAATGCATATTTCAGCTGGAAACCCCTCGAAAACCAAGTTATCGGCGGCTCTACATATCAAACGCACTGTGGAGTGGTCAAAACACCAGAAAACGTGTTTCTTGCATTAAGTAGCTCGAAAAGAGCGTTCTCGAAGATTCTGCATACTTCTGACAGAGGTCTCACCAATATTATCGCAGAAAATGCATATCTCAGCTTGAAACTACACGAAAACCAAGATATCGCCTGTTCTGCATATCAGACGCACTGTGCAGTGCGGAAAACACCAGATAACGTGTTTCTCGCATTAAATAGCTCGAAAAGTGCGATCTCGATGATTCTGCATACTTCGGACAGAGGTCTCACAAAGATTATCGCAGAAAATGCATATCTCAGCTTGAAACCCCACGAAAACCAAGATATCGCCGGTTCTGCATATCAAACGCACTGTGGAGTGGTGAAAACACCAGATAATGTGTTTCTCGCATTAAATAGGTCGAAACGAGCGATCTCGATGATTAAGCATATTTCGGACAGAAGTCTCACCAAGATTATGGTAAAAAATGCATATCTCAGCTTGAAACCCCACGAAAATCCAGATATCGCTGGTTCTACATATCAAACGCACTGTGGAGTGCTGAAAACACCAGCTAACGTGTTTCTCGCATTAAATAGCTCGAAAAGTGCGATCTCGATGATTCTGCATACTTCTAACAGAAGTCTCACCATGATTATCGCAGAAAATGCATATCTCAGCTTGAAACCCGACGAAAACCAAACATTGCCGGTTCTGCATATCAAACGCACTGTGGAGTGGTGAAAACACCAGATAACGCGTTTGCTCGCATTAAATAGGTCGAAAAGAGCGATCTCGATGATTCTGCATACTTCTAACAGAAGTCTCACCATGATTATCGCAGAAAAAGCATATCTCTGCTAGAAACCCCACGAAAACCAAGATATCGCCGGTTCTGCATATCAAACGCACTGTGGAGTGGTGAAAACACCAGATAACGTGTTTCTCGCATTAAATAGGTCGAAACGAGCGATCTCGATGATTAAGCATATTTCGGACAGAAGTCTCACCAAGATTATGGTAAAAAATGCATATCTCAGCTTGAAACCCCACGAAAACCAAGATATCGCCGGTTCTGCATATCAAACGCACTGTGGAGTGGTGAAAACACCAGATAACGTGTTTCTCGCATTAAATAGCTCGAAAAGAGCGTTTTCGAAGATTCTGCATACTTCTGACAGAGGTCTCACCAATATTATCGCAGAAAGTGCATATCTCAGCTTGAAACCCCACGAAAACCAAGATATCGCCTGTTCTGCATATCAGACGCACTGTGCAGTGCGGAAAACACCAGATAACGTGTTTCTCGCATTAAATAGCTCGAAAAGTGCGATCTCGATGATTCTGCATACTTCGGACAGAGGTCTCACAAAGATTATGGTAAAAAATGCATATCTCAGCTTGAAACCCCACGAAAACCAAGATATCGCCGGTTCTGCATATCAAACGCACTGTGGAGTGGTGAAAACACCAGATAACGCGTTTGCTCGCATTAAATAGGTCGAAAAGAGCGATCTCGATGATTCTGCATACTTCTAACAGAAGTCTCACCGTGATTATCGCAGAAAAAGCATATCTCTGCTAAAAACCCCACGAAAACCAAGATATCGCCGGTTCTGCATATCAAACGCACTGTGGAGTGGTCAAAACACCAGAAAACGTGTTTCTCGCATTAAGTAGCTCGGAAAGAGCGTTCTCGAAGATTCTGCATACTTCTGACAGAGGTCTCACCAATATTATCGCAGAAAATGCATATCTCAGCTTGAAACTACACGAAAACCAAGATATCGCCTGTTCTGCATATCAGACGCACTGTGCAGTGCGGAAAACACCAGATAACGTGTTTCTCGCATTAAATAGCTCGAAAAGTGCGATCTCGATGATTCTGCATACTTCGGACAGAGGTCTCACAAAGATTATCGCAGAAAATGCATATCTCAGCTTGAAACCCCACGAAAACCAAGATATCGCCGGTTCTGCATATCAAACGCACTGTGGAGTGGTGAAAACACCAGATAATGTGTTTCTCGCATTAAATAGGTCGAAACGAGCGATCTCGATGATTAAGCATATTTCGGACAGAAGTCTCACCAAGATTATGGTAAAAAATGCATATCTCAGCTTGAAACCCCACGAAAATCCAGATATCGCTGGTTCTACATATCAAACGCACTGTGGAGTGCTGAAAACACCAGCTAACGTGTTTCTCGCATTAAATAGCTCGAAAAGTGCGATCTCGATGATTCTGCATACTTCGGACAGAGGTCTCACAAAGATTATCGCAGAAAATGCATATCTCAGCTTGAAACCCCACGAAAACCCAGATATCGCTTGTTCTACATATCAAACGCACTGTGCAGTGCTGAAAACACCAGATAACGTGTTTCTCGCATTAAATAGCTCGAAAAGTGCGATCTCGATGATTCTGCATACTTCGGACAGAGGTCTCACAAAGATTATCGCAGAAAATGCATATCTCAGCTTGAAACCCCACGAAAACCAAGATATCGCCGGTTCTGCATATCAAACGCACTGTGGAGTGGTGAAAACACCAGATAATGTGTTTCTCGCATTAAATAGGTCGAAACGAGCGATCTCGATGATTAAGCATATTTCGGACAGAAGTCTCACCAAGATTATGGTAAAAAATGCATATCTCAGCTTGAAACCCCACGAAAATCCAGATATCGCTGGTTCTACATATCAAACGCACTGTGGAGTGCTGAAAACACCAGCTAACGTGTTTCTCGCATTAAATAGCTCGAAAAGTGCGATCTCGATGATTCTGCATACTTCGGACAGAGGTCTCACAAAGATTATCGCAGAAAATGCATATCTCAGCTTGAAACTCCACGAAAACCAAGATATCGCCGGTTCTGCATATCAAACGCACTGTGGAGTGGTGAAAACACCAGATAACGTGTTTCTCGCATTAAATAGCTCGAAAAGAGCGTTTTCGAAGATTCTGCATACTTCGGACAGAGGTCTCACCAATATTATCGCAGAAAGTGCATATCTCAGCTTGAAACCCCACGAAAACCAAGATATCGCCTGTTCTGCATATCAGACGCACTGTGGAGTGGTGAAAACACCAGAAAACGTGTTTCTCGCATTAACTAGCTCGAAAAGAGCGTTCTCGATGATTCTGCATACCTGTCATAGATGAAACACCAAGATTATCGCAGAAAATGCATATTTCAGCTGGAAACCCCTCGAAAACCAAGTTATCGGCGGCTCTACATATCAAACGCACTGTGGAGTGGTCAAAACACCAGAAAACGTGTTTCTCGCATTAAGTAGCTCGAAAAGAGCGTTCTCGAAGATTCTGCATACTTCTGACAGAGGTCTCACCAATATTATCGCAGAAAATGCATATCTCAGCTTGAAACTACACGAAAACCAAGATATCGCCTGTTCTGCATATCAGACGCACTGTGCAGTGCGGAAAACACCAGATAACGTGTTTCTCGCATTAAATAGCTCGAAAAGTGCGATCTCGATGATTCTGCATACTTCGGACAGAGGTCTCACAAAGATTATCGCAGAAAATGCATATCTCAGCTTGAAACCCCACGAAAACCAAGATATCGCCGGTTCTGCATATCAAACGCACTGTGGAGTGGTGAAAACACCAGATAATGTGTTTCTCGCATTAAATAGGTCGAAACGAGCGATCTCGATGATTAAGCATATTTCGGACAGAAGTCTCACCAAGATTATGGTAAAAAATGCATATCTCAGCTTGAAACCCCACGAAAATCCAGATATCGCTGGTTCTACATATCAAACGCACTGTGGAGTGCTGAAAACACCAGCTAACGTGTTTCTCGCATTAAATAGCTCGAAAAGTGCGATCTAGATGATTCTGCATACTTCGGACAGAGGTCTCACAAAGATTATCGCAGAAAATGCATATCTCAGCTTGAAACCCCACGAAAACCCAGATATCGCTTGTTCTACATATCAAACGCACTGCGCAGTGCTGAAAACACCAGATAACGTGTTTCTCGCATTAAATAGCTCGAAAAGTGCGATCTCGATGATTCTGCATACTTCGGACAGAGGTCTCACAAAGATTATCGCAGAAAATGTATATCTCAGCTTGAAACCCCACGAAAACCAAGATATCGCCGGTTCTGCATATCAAACGCACTGTGGAGTGGTGAAAACACCAGATAACGTGTTTCTCGCATTAAATAGGTCGAAACGAGCGATCTCGATGATTAAGCATATTTCGGACAGAAGTCTCACCAAGATTATCGTAAAAAATGCATATCTCAGCTTGAAACCCCACGAAAACCCAGATATCGCTGGTTCTACATATCAAACGCACTGTGGAGTGCTGAAAACACCAGATAACGTGTTTCTCGCATTAAATAGCTCGAAAAGAGCGTTTTCGAAGATTCTGCATACTTCGGACAGAAGTCTCACCAAGATTATGGTAAAAAATGCATATCTCAGCTTGAAACCCCACGAAAATCCAGATATCGCTGGTTCTACATATCAAACGCACTGTGGAGTGCTGAAAACACCAGCTAACGTGTTTCTCGCATTAAATAGCTCGAAAAGTGCGATCTCGATGATTCTGCATACTTCGGACAGAGGTCTCACAAAGATTATCGCAGAAAATGCATATCTCAGCTTGAAACCCCACGAAAACCAAGATATCGCCGGTTCTGCATATCAAACGCACTGTGGAGTGGTGAAAACACCAGATAACGTGTTTCTCGCATTAAATAGGTCGAAACGAGCGATCTCGATGATTAAGTATATTTCGGACAGAAGTCTCACCAAGATTATCGTAAAAAATGCATATCTCAGCTTGAAACCCCACGAAAACCCAGATATCGCTGGTTCTACATATCAAACGCACTGTGGAGTGCTGAAAACACCAGATAACGTGTTTCTCGCATTAAATAGCTCGAAAAGAGCGTTTTCGAAGATTCTGCATACTTCTGACAGAGGTCTCACCAATATTATCGCAGAAAATGCATATCTCAGCTTGAAACCCCACGAAAACCAAGATCTCGCCTGTTCTGCATATCAGACGCACTGTGGAGTGGTGAAAACACCAGAAAACGTGTTTCTCGCATTAACTAGCTCGAAAAGAGCGTTCTCGATGATTGTGCATACCTCTCATAGATGAAACACCAAGATTATCGCAGAAAATGCATATTTCAGCTGGAAACCCCACGAAAACCAAGTTATCGGCGGCTCTACATATCAAACGCACTGTGGAGTGGTCAAAACACCAGAAAACGTGTTTCTCGCATTAAGTAGCTCGAAAAGAGCGTTCTCGAAGATTCTGCATACTTCTGACAGAGTTCTCACCAATATTATCGCAGAAAATGCATATCTCAGCTTGAAACTACACGAAAACCAAGATATCGCCTGTTCTGCATATCAAACGCACTCTGGAGTGGTGAAAACAACCAGATACCGTGTTTCTCGTATTAACTAACTCGAAAAGAGCGTTCTCGATGATTCTGCATTCGTCTCATAGATGAAACACCTAGATTATCGCAGAAAATGCATATCTCAGCTTGAAACTACACGAAAACCAAGATATCGCCTGTTCTGCATATCAAACGCACTCTGGAGTGGTGAAAACAACCAGAGAACGTGTTTCTCGCATTAAATAGCTCGAAAAGTGCGATCCCGATGATTCAGCAAGCTTCGGACAGAAGTCTCACCAAGATTATCGCAGGAAGTGCATATCTCAGCTTGAAACCCCACGAAAACCAAGATATCTCCGGCTCTGCATATCCAACAAACTGTGGAGTGGTGAAAACCCCAGAAAACGTGTTTCTCGCATCAAATAGCATGAAAAGAGCGCTCTCGACGTTTCTGCATACTTCGGACAGATGTTTCACCAAGCTTATCGCAGAAAATGCATATCTCATCTTGAAACCCGACGAAAACCAAAATATCTCCGTTTTTGCATATCCAATGAACTGTGGAGTGGTGAAAATCCCAGAAAACGAGTTTCTCGCATCAAATAGCTCGAAAAGAGCGCTCTCGATGTTTCTGCATACTTCGGACAGATGTTTCACCAAGATTATCCTAGAAAATGCATATCTCTGCTTGAAACCCCACGACAACCAAGATATCTACCGTTCTGCATATCCAAGGAACTGTGGAGTGGTGAAAACAACCAGAGAACGTGTTTCTCGCATTAAATAGCTCGAAAAGAGCGATCCCGATGATTCAGCAAACTTCAGACAGAAGTCTCACCAAGATTATCGCAGGAAGTGCATATCTCAGCTTGAAACCCCACGAAAACCAAGATATCTCCGGTTCTGCATATCCAGCGAACTGTGGAGTCGTGAAAATCCCAGAAAACGTGTTTCTCGCATTAAATAGCTCGAAAAGAGCGATCCCGATGATTCAGCAAACTTCGGACAGAAGTCTCACCAAGATTATCGCAGGAAGTGCATATCTCAGCTTGAAACCCCACGAAAACCAAGATATCTCCGGTTCTGCATATCCAGCGAACTGTGGAGTGGTGAAAATCCCAGAAAACGTGTTTCTCGCATCAAATAGCTCGAAAAGAGCGCTCTCGATGTTTCTGCATACTTCGGACAGATGTTTCACCAAGCTTATCGTAGAAAATGCATATCTCAGCTTGAAACCCGACCGAAACCAAGATATCTCCGGTTCTGCATATCCAACGAACTGTGGAGTGGTGAAAACCGCAGAAAACGAGTTTCTCGCATTAAGTAGCTCGAAAAGAGCGATCTAGATGATTCAGCAAACTTCGGACAGAAGTCTCACCAAGATTATCGCAGGAAGTGCATATCTCAGCTTGAAACCCCACGAAAACCAAGATATCTCCGGTTCTGCATATCCTACGAACTGTGGAGTGGTGAAAACCCCAGAAGACGAGTTTCTCGCATTAAATAGCTCGAAAAGAGCGATCTAGATGATTCTGCATACTTATCACAAAAGACCCACAAAGATTATCGCAGAAAATGCATATCTCAGCTGGAAACACCACGAAAATCAAGATATCGCCTGTTCTGCACATCAAACGCACTGTGGAGTGGTGAAAACAACCAGAGAACGTGTTTCTCGCATTAAATAGCTCGAAAAGAGCGATCCCGATGATTCAGCAAACTTCGGACAGAAGTCTCACCAAGATTATCGCAGGAAGTGCATATCTCAGCTTGAAACCCCACGAAAACCAAGATATCTCCGGTTCTGCATATCCAACGAACTGTGGAGTGGTGAAAACCTCAGAAAAAGTATTTCTCGCATCAAATAGCTCGAAAAGAGCGCTCTCGACGTTTCTGCATACTTCGGACAGATGTTTCACCAAGCTTATCGTAGAAAATGCATATCTCAGCTTGAAACCCGACCGAAACCAAGATATCTCCGGTTCTGCATGTCAAACGTACTGTGGAGTGGTGAAAACACCAGAAAACGTGTTTCGTGCATTAAGTAGCTCGCAAAGAGCGATCTAGATGATTCTGCATACTTCTGACAAAAGACCCACCAAGATTATCGCACAAAATGCATATCTCAGCTGGAAACACCACGAAAATCAAGATATCGCCTGTTCTGCACATCAAACGCACAGTGGAGTGGTGAAAACAACCAGAGAACGTGTTTCTCGCATTAAATAGCTCGAAAAGAGCGATCCCGATGATTCAGCATACTTCGGACAGAAGTCTCACCAAGATTATCGCAGGAAGTGCATATCTCAGCTTGAAACCCCACGAAAACCAAGATATCTCCGGTTCTGCATATCCAACGAACTGTGGAGTGGTGAAAACCCCAGAAAACGAGTTTCTCGCATTAAATAGCTCAAAAAGAGCGATCTAGATGATTCTGCATACTTATCACAAAAGACCCACCAAGATTATCGCAGAAAATGCATATCTCAGCTGGAAACACCACGAAAATCAAGATATCGCCTGTTCTGCACATCAAACGCACTGTGGAGTGGTGAAAACAACCAGAGAACGTGTTTCTCGCATTAAATAGCTCGAAAAGAGCGATCCCGATGATTCAGCAAACTTCGGACAGAAGTCTCACCAAGATTATCGCAGGAAGTGCATATCTCAGCTTGAAACCCCACGAAAACCAAGATATCTCCGGTTCTGCATATCCAACGAACTGTGGAGTGGTGAAAACCTCAGAAAACGTATTTCTCGCATCAAATAGCTCGAAAAGAGCGCTCTCAACGTTTCTGCATACTTCGGACAGATGTTTCACCAAGCTTATCGTAGAAAATGCATATCTCAGCTTGAAACCCGCCCGAAACCAAGATATCTCCGGTTCTGCATGTCAAACGTACTGTGGAGTGGTGAAAACACCAGAAAACGTGTTTCGTGCATTAAGTAGCTCGCAAAGAGCGATCTAGATGATTCTGCATACTTCTGACAAAAGACCCACCAAGATTATCGCACAAAATGCATATCTCAGCTGGAAACACCACGAAAATCAAGATATCGCCTGTTCTGCACATCAAACGCACAGTGGAGTGGTGAAAACAACCAGAGAACGTGTTTCTCGCATTAAATAGCTCGAAAAGAGCGATCCCGATGATTCAGCATACTTCGGACAGAAGTCTCACCAAGATTATCGCAGGAAGTGCATATCTCAGCTTGAAACCCCACGAAAACCAAGATATCTCCGGTTCTGCATATCCAACGAACTGTGGAGTGGTGAAAACCCCAGAAAACGAGTTTCTCGCATTAAATAGCTCGAAAAGAGCGCTCTTGATGTTTCTGCATACTTCGGACACATGTTTCACCATGATTATCGTAGAAAATGCATATCTCAGCTTGAAACCCGACGAAAACCAAAATATCTCCGTTTCTGCATATCCAATGAACTGTGGAGTGGTGAAAATCCCAGAAAACGAGTTTCTCGCATCAAATAGCTCGAAAAGAGCGCTCTCGATGTTTCTGCATACTTCGGACAGATGTTTCACCAAGATTATCGTAGAAAATGCATATCTCAGCTTGAAACCCGACCGAAACCAAGATATCTCCGGTTCTGCATGTCAAACGTACTGTGGAGTGGTGAAAACACCAGAAAACGTGTTTCGTGCATTAAGTAGCTCAAAAAGAGCGATCTAGATGATTCTGCATACTTCTCACAAAAGACCCACCAAGATTATCGCAGAAAATGCATATCTCAGCTGGAAACACCACGAAAATCAAGATATCGCCTGTTCTGCACATCAAACGCACTGTGGAGTGGTGAAAACAACCAGAGAACGTGTTTCTCGCATTAAATAGCTCGAAAAGAGCGCTCTCGACGTTTCTGCATACTTCGGACAGATGTTTCACCAAGCTTATCGTAGAAAATGCATATCTCAGCTTGAAACCCGACCGAAACCAAGATATCTCCGTTTCTGCATGTCAAACGTACTGTGGAGTGGTGAAAACACCAGAAAACGTGTTTCGTGCATTAAGTAGCTCGAAAAGAGCGATCTAGATGATTCTGCATACTTCGGACAGATGTTTCACCAAGCTTATCGTAGAAAATGCATATCTCAGCTGGAAACACCACGAAAATCAAGATATCGCCTGTTCTGCACATCAAACGCACTGTGGAGTGGTGAAAACAACCAGAGAACGTGTTTCTCGCATTAAATAGCTCGAAAAGAGCGATCCCGATGATTCAGCAAACTTCGGACAGAAGTCTCACCAAGATTATCGCAGGAAGTGCATATCTCAGCATGAAACCCCACGAAAACCAAGATATCTCCGGTTCTGCATATCCAACGAACTGTGGAGTGGTGAAAACCTCAGAAAACGTATTTCTCGCATCAAATAGCTCGAAAAGAGCGCTCTCAACGTTTCTGCATACTTCGGACAGATGTTTCACCAAGCTTATCGTAGAAAATGCATATCTCAGCTTGAAACCCGCCCGAAACCAAGATATCTCCGGTTCTGCATGTCAAACGTACTGTGGAGTGGTGAAAACACCAGAAAACGTGTTTCGTGCATTAAGTAGCTCGCAAAGAGCGATCTAGATGATTCTGCATACTTCTGACAAAAGACCCACCAAGATTATCGCACAAAATGCATATCTCAGCTGGAAACACCACGAAAATCAAGATATCGCCTGTTCTGCACATCAAACGCACAGTGGAGTGGTGAAAACAACCAGAGAACGTGTTTCTCGCATTAAATATCTCGAAAAGAGCGATCCCGATGATTCAGCATACTTCGGACAGAAGTCTCACCAAGATTATCGCAGGAAGTGCATATCTCAGCTTGAAACCCCACGAAAACCAAGATATCTCCGGTTCTGCATATCCAACGAACTGTGGAGTGGTGAAAACCCCAGAAAACGAGTTTCTCGCATTAAATAGCTCGAAAAGAGCGCTCTTGATGTTTCTGCATACTTCGGACACATGTTTCACCATGATTATCGTAGAAAATGCATATCTCAGCTTGAAACCCGACGAAAACCAAAATATCTCCGTTTCTGCATATCCAATGAACTGTGGAGTGGTGAAAATCCCAGAAAACGAGTTTCTCGCATCAAATAGCTCGAAAAGAGCGCTCTCGATGTTTCTGCATACTTCGGACAGATGTTTCACCAAGATTATCGTAGAAAATGCATATCTCAGCTTGAAACCCGACCGAAACCAAGATATCTCCGGTTCTGCATGTCAAACGTACTGTGGAGTGGTGAAAACACCAGAAAACGTGTTTCGTGCATTAAGTAGCTCAAAAAGAGCGATCTAGATGATTCTGCATACTTCTCACAAAAGACCCACCAAGATTATCGCAGAAAATGCATATCTCAGCTGGAAACACCACGAAAATCAAGATATCGCCTGTTCTGCACATCAAACGCACTGTGGAGTGGTGAAAACAACCAGAGAACGTGTTTCTCGCATTAAATAGCTCGAAAAGAGCGCTCTCGACGTTTCTGCATACTTCGGACAGATGTTTCACCAAGCTTATCGTAGAAAATGGATATCTCAGCTTGAAACCCGACCGAAACCAAGATATCTCCGGTTCTGCATGTCAAACGTACTGTGGAGTGGTGAAAACACCAGAAAACGTGTTTCGTGCATTAAGTAGCTCGAAAAGAGCGATCTAGATGATTCTGCATACTTCGGACAGATGTTTCACCAAGCTTATCGTAGAAAATGCATATCTCAGCTGGAAACACCACGAAAACCAAGATATCTCCGGTTCTGCATATCCAACAAACTGTGGAGTGGTGAAAACCCCAGAAAACGTGTTTCTCGCATCAAATAGCACGAAAAGAGCGCTCTCGATGATTCTGCATACTTCTAACAGAAGTCTCACCAAGATTATCGCAGACAATGCATATCTCTGCTTGAAACCCCACGAAAACCAAGATATCTACTGTTCTGCATTTCCAACGAACTGTGGAGTGGTGAAAACCCCAGAAAACGTGTTTCCCGCATTAAATACCTCGAATAGAACGCTCTCGACGTTTCTGCATACTTCGGACAGATGTTTCACCAAGCTTATCGTAGAAAATGCATATCTCAGCTTGAAACCCGACGAAAACCAAAATATCTCCGGTTCTGCATATCCAACGAACTGTGGAGTGGTGAAAACCCCAGAAAACGAGTTTCTCGCATTAAATAGCTCGAAAAGAGCGCTCTCGATGTTTCTGCATTCTTCGGACAGATGTTTCACAAAGATTATCGTAGAAAATGCATAACTCAGCTTGAAACCCGACCGAAACCAAGATATCTCCGGTTCTGCATGTCAAACGTACTGTGGAGTGGTGAAAACACCAGAAAACGTGTTTCGTGCATTAAGTAGCTCAAAAAGAGCGATCTAGATGATTCTGCATACTTCTCACAAAAGACCCACCAAGATTATCGCAGAAAATGCATATCTCAGCTGGAAACACCACGAAAATCAAGATATCGCCTGTTCTGCACATCAAACGCACTGTGGAGTGGTGAAAACAACCAGAGAACGTGTTTCTCGCATTAAATAGCTCGAAAAGAGCGATCCCGATGATTCAGCAAGCTTCGGACAGAAGTCTCACCAAGATTATCGCAGGAAGTGCATATCTCAGCTTGAAACCCCACGAAAACCAAGATATCTCCGGCTCTGCATATCCAACAAACTGTGGAGTGGTGAAAACCCCAGAAAACGTGTTTCTCGCATCAAATTGCATGAAAAGAGCGCTCTCGACGTTTCTGCATACTTCGGACAGATGTTTCACCAAGCTTATCGCAGAAAATGCATATCTCATCTTGAAACCCGACGAAAACCAAAATATCTCCGTTTTTGCATATCCAATGAACTGTGGAGTGGTGAAAATCCCAGAAAACGAGTTTCTCGCATCAAATAGCTCGAAAAGAGCGCTCTCGATGTTTCTGCATACTTCGGACAGATGTTTCACCAAGATTATCCTAGAAAATGCATATCTCTGCTTGAAACCCCACGACAACCAAGATATCTACCGTTCTGCATATCCAAGGAACTGTGGAGTGGTGAAAACAACCAGAGAACGTGTTTCTCGCATTAAATAGCTCGAAAAGAGCGATCCCGATGATACAGCAAACTTCGGACAGAAGTCTCACCAAGATTATCGCAGGAAGTGCATATCTCAGCTTGAAACCCCACGAAAACCAAGATATCTCCGGTTCTGCATATCCAGCGAACTGTGGAGTCGTGAAAATCCCAGAAAACGTGTTTCTCGCATTAAATAGCTCGAAAAGAGCGATCCCGATGATTCAGCAAACTTCGGACAGAAGTCTCACCAAGATTATCGCAGGAAGTGCATATCTCAGCTTGAAACCCCACGAAAACCAAGATATCTCCGGTTCTGCATATCCAGCGAACTGTGGAGTGGTGAAAATCCCAGAAAACGTGTTTCTCGCATCAAATAGCTCGAAAAGAGCGCTCTCGATGTTTCTGCATACTTCGGACAGATGTTTCACCAAGATTATCGCAGGAAGTGCATATCTCAGCTTGAAACCCCACGAAAACCAAGATATCTCCGGTTCTGCATATCCAACGAACTGTGGAGTGGTGAAAACCCCAGAAGACGAGTTTCTCGCATTAAATAGCTCGAAAAGAGCGCTCTCGACGTTTCTGCATACTTCGGACAGATGTTTCACCAAGCTTATCGTAGAAAGTGCATATTTCAGCTTGAAACCCGACCGAAACCAAGATATCTCCGGTTCTGCATGTCAAACGTACTGTGGAGTGGTGAAAACACCAGAAAACGTGTTTCGTGCATTAAGTAGCTCGAAAAGAGCGATCTAGTTGATACTGCATACTTCTGACAAAAGACGCACCAAGATTATCGCACAAAATGCATATCTCAGTTGGAAACACCACGAAAATCAAGATATCGCCTGTTCTGCACATCAAACGCACACTGGAGTGGTGAAAACAAACAGAGAACGTGTTTCTCGCATTAAATAGCTCGAAGAGAGCGATCCCGATTATTCAGCATACTTCGGACAGAAGTCTCACCAAGATTATCGCAGGAAGTGCATATCTCAGCTTGAAACCCCACGAAAACCAAGATATCTCCGGTTCTGCATATCCAACGAACTGTGGAGTGGTGAAAACAACCAGAGAACGTGTTTCTCGCATTAAATAGCTCGAAGAGAGCGATCCCGATTATTCAGCATACTTCGGACAGAAGTCTCACCAAGATTATCGCAGGAAGTGCATATCTCAGCTTGAAACCCCACGAAAACCAAGATATCTCCGGTTCTGCATATCCAACGAACTGTGGAGTGGTGAAAACCGCAGAAAACGAGTTTCTCGCATTACATAGCTCGAAAAGTGCGCTCTTGATGTTTCTGCATACTTCGGACACATGTTTCACCAAGATTATCGTAGAAAATGAATATCTCAGCTTGAAACCCGACGAAATTAAAAATATCGCCGGTTCTGCATATCAAACCAACTGTGGAGTGGTGAAAACACCAGATAACGTGTTTCTCGCATTAAATAGCTGGAAAAGTGCGATCTCGATGATTCAGCTTACTTCGGACAGAAGTCTCACCAAGATTATCGCAGGAAATGCATATCTCAGCTTGAAACCCCACGAAAACCAAGATATCTCCGGTTCTGCATATCCAAGGAACTGTGGAGCGGTGAAAACCCCAGAAAACGTGTTTCTCGCATTAAATAGCACGAAAAGAGCGCTCTCGACGTTTCTGCATACATCGGACATATGTTTCGCCAAGCTTATCGTAGAAAGTGCATATCTCAGCTTGAAACCCGACCGAAACCAAGATATCTCCGGTTCTGCATGTCAAACGTACTGTGGAGTGGTGAAAACACCAGAAAACGTGTTTCGTGCATTAAGTAGCTCGAAAAGAGCGATCTAGATGATTCTGCATACTTCTGACAAAAGACCCACCAAGATTATCGCACAAAATGCATATCTCAGCTGGAAACACCACGAAAATCAAGATATCGCCTGTTCTGCACATCAAACGCACAGTGGAGTGGTGAAAACAACCAGAGAACGTGTTTCTCGCATTAAATAGCTCGAAAAGAGCGATCCCGATGATTCAGCATACTTCGGACAGAAGTCTCACCAAGATTATCGTAGAAAATGCATATCTCAGCTTGAAACACGACGAAAACCAAAATATCGCCGGTTCTGCATATCAAACCAACTGTGGAGTGGTGAAAACACCAGATAACGTGTTTCTCGCATTAGATAGCTCGAAAAGTGCGATCTCGATGATTCTGCATACTTCTAACAGAAGTCTCACCAAGATTATCGCAGAAAATGCATATCTCTGCTTGAAACCCCACGAAAACCAAGATATCTACTTTTCTGCATATCCAACGAACTGTGGAGTGGTGAAAACCCCAGAAAACGAGTTTCTCGCATTAAATAGCTCGAAAAGAGCGCTCTCGATGTTTCTGCATACTTCGGACAGATGTTTCACCAAGATTATCGTAGAAAATGCATATCTCAGCTTGAAACCCGACGAAAACCAAAATATCGCCGGTTCTGCATATCAAACCAACTGTGGAGTGGTGAAAACAACCAGAGAACGTGTTTCTCGCATTAAATAGCTCGAAAAGTGCGATCTCGATGATTCAGCATACTTTGGACAGAAGTCTCACCAAGATTATCGCAGGAAATGCATATCTCAGCTTGAAACCCCACGAAAACCAAGATATCTCCGGTTCTGCATATCCAACGAACTGTGGAGTGGTGAAAACCCCAGAAGACGAGTTTCTCGCATTAAATAGCTCGAAAAGAGCGCTCTCGACGTTTCTGCATACTTCGGACAGATGTTTCACCAAGCTTATCGTAGAAAGTGCATATTTCAGCTTGAAACCCGACCGAAACCAAGATATCTCCGGTTCTGCATGTCAAACGTACTGTGGAGTGGTGAAAACACCAGAAAACGTGTTTCGTGCATTAAGTAGCTCGAAAAGAGCGATCTAGTTGATTCTGCATACTTCTGAAAAAAGACCCACCAAGATTATCGCACAAAATGCATATCTCAGCTGGAAACACCACGAAAATCAAGATATCGCCTGTTCTGCACATCAAACGCACAGTGGAGTGGTGAAAACAACCAGAGAACGTGTTTCTCGCATTAAACAGCTCGAAAAGTGCGATCCCGATGATTCAGCATACTTCGGACAGAAGTCTCACCAAGATTATCGCAGGAAATGCATATCTCAGCTTGAAACCCCACAAAAACCAAAATATCGCCGGTTCTGCATATCAAACCAGCTGTGGAGTGATGAAAACACCAGATAACGTGTTTCTCGCATTAGATAGCTCGAAAAGTGCGATCTCGATGATTCTGCATACTTCTAACAGAAGTCTCACCAAGATTATCGCAGAAAATGCATATCTCTGCTTGAAACCCCACGAAAACCAAGATATCTACTTTTCTGCATATCCAACGAACTGTGGAGTGGTGCAAACCCCAGAAAACGAGTTTCTCGCATTAAATAGCTCGAAAAGAGCGCTCTCGATGTTTCTGCATACTTCGGACAGATGTTTCACCAAGATTATCGTAGAAAATGCATATCTCAGCTTGAAACCCGACGAAAACCAAAATATCGCCGTTTCTGCATATCAAACCAACTGTGGAGTGGTGAAAACAACCAGAGAACGTGTTTCTCGCATTAAATAGCTCGAAAAGTGCAATCTCGATGATTCAGCATACTTCGGACAGAAGTCCCACCAAGATTATCGCAGCAGATGCATATCTCAGCTTGAAACCCCACGAAAACCAAGATATCTCCGGTTCTGCATATCCAACGAACTGTGGAGTGGTGAATACCCCAGAAGACGAGTTTCTCGCATTAAATAGCTCGAAAAGAGCGATCCCGATGATTCAGCATACTTCGGACAGAAGTCTCACCAAGATTATCGCAGGAAATGCATATCTCAGCTTGAAACTCCACGAAAACCAAGATATCTCCGGTTCTGCATATCCAACGAACTGTGGAGTGGTGAAAACCCCAGAAAACGAGTTTCTCGCATTACATAGCTCGAAAAGAGCGATCCCGATGATTCAGCATACTTCGGACAGAAGTCTCACCAAGAATATCGCAGGAAATGCATATCTCAGCTTGAAACCCCAAGAAAACCAAGATATCTCCGGTTCTGCATATCCAACGAACTGTGGAGTGGTGAAAACCCCAGAAAACGAGTTTCTCGCATTAAATAGCTCGAAAAGAGCGCTCTCGATGTTTCTGCATACTTCGGACAGATGTTTCAACAAGATTATCGTAGAAAATGCATATCTCAGCTTGAAACCCGGCGAAAACCAAAATATCGCCGGTTCTGCATATCAAACCAACTGTGGAGTGGTGAAAACACCAGATAACGTGTTTCTCGCATTAGATAGCTCGAAAAGTGCGATCTCGATGATTCAGCATACTTCTAACAGAAGTCTCACCAAGATTATCGCAGGAAATGCATATCTCAGCTTGAAACCCCACGAAAACCAAGATATCTCCGGTTCTGCATATCCAACGAGCTGAGGAGTGGTGAAAACCCCAGAAAACGAGTTTCTCGCATTAAATAGCTCGAAAAGAGCGCTCTCGATGTTTCTGCATACTTCGGACAGATGTTTCAACAAGATTATCGTAGAAAATGCATATCTCAGATTGAAACCCGGCGAAAACCAAAATATCGCCGGTTCTGCATATCAAACCAACTGTGGAGTGGTGAAAACACCAGAAAACGTGTTTCGTGCATTAAGTAGCTCGAAAAGAGCGATCTAGATGATTCTGCATACTTCTGACAAAAGACCCACCAAGATTATCGCAGAAAATGCATATCTCAGCTGGAAACACCACGAAAATCAAGATATCGCCTGTTCTGCACATCAAACGCACTGTGGAGTGGTGAAAACAACCAGAGAACGTGTTTCTCGCATTAAATAGCTCGAAAAGAGCGATCCCGATGATTCAGCACACTTCGGACAGAAGTCTCACCAAGATTATCGCAGGAAATGCATATCTCTGCTTGAAACCCCACGAAAACCAAGATATCTCCGGTTCTGCATATCCAAGGAACTGTGGAGTGGTGAAAACCCCAGAAAACGTGTTTCTCGCATTAAATAGCTCGAAAAGAGCGCTCTCGACGTTTCTGCATACTTCGGACAGATGTTTCACCAAGCTTATCGTAGAAAATGCATATCTCAGCTTGAAACCCGACCGAAACCAAGATATCTCCGGTTCTGCATGTCAAACCAACTGTGGAGTGTTGAAAACACCAGATAACGTGTTTCTCGCATTAGATAGCTCGAAAAGTGCGATCTCGATGATTCAGCATACTTCGCACAGAAGTCTCACCAAGCATATCGCAGGAAATGCATATCTCAGCTTGAAACCCCACGAAAACCAAGATATCTCCGGTTCTGCATATCCAACGAACTGTGGAGTGGTGAAAACCCCAGAAAACGAGTTTCTCGCATTAAATAGCTTGTAAAAGACGCTCTCGATGTTTCTGCATACTTCGGACAGATGTTTCAACAAGATTATTGTAGAAAATGCATATCTCAGCTTGAAACCCGACGAAAACCAAAATATCGCCGGTTCTGCATATCAAACCAACTGTGGAGTGGTGAAAACACCAGATAACGTGTTTCTCGCATTAAATAGCTCGAATAGAGCGCTCTCGACGTTTCTGCATCCTTCGTACAGATGTTTCACCAAGCTTATCGTAGAAAATGCATATCTCAGCTTGAAACCCGACGAAAATCAAAATATCTCCGGTTCTGCATATCCAACGAACTGTGGAGTGGTGAAAACCCCAGAAAACGAGTTTCTCGCATTAAATAGCTCGAAAAGAGCGCTCTCGATGTTTCTGCATACTTCGGACAGATGTTTCACCAAGATTATCGTAGAAAATGCATATCTCAGCATGAAACCCGACCGAAACCAAGATATCTCCGGTTCTGCATGTCAAACGTACTGTGGAGTGGTGAAAACACCAGAAAACGTGTTTCGTGCATTAAGTAGCTCGAACAGAGCGATCTAGATGATTCTGCATACTTCTGACAAAAGACCCACCAAGATTATCGCACAAAATGCATATCTCAGCTGGAAACACCACGAAAATCAAGATATCGCCTGTTCTGCACATCAAACGCACTGTGGAGTGGTGAACACAACCAGAGAACGTGTTTCTCGCATTAAATAGCTCGAAAAGAGCGCTCTCGATGTTTCTGTATACTTCGGACAGATGTTTCACCAAGATTATCGTAGAAAATGCATATCTCAGCATGAAACCCGACCGAAACCAAGATATCTCTGGTTCTGCATGTCAAACGTACTGTGGAGTGGTGAAAACACCAGAAAACGTGTTTCGTGCATTAAATAGCTCGAAAAGAGCGATCCCGATGATTCAGCATTCTTCGGACAGAAGTCTCACCAAGATTATCGCAGAAAATGCATATCTCTGCTTGAAACCCCACGAAAACCAAGATATCTCTGGTTCTGCATATCCAACGAACTGTGGAGTGGTGAAAACCCCAGAAAACGAGTTTCTCGCATTAAATAGCTCGAAAAGAGCGCTCTCGATGTTTGTGCATACTTCGGACAGATGTTTCACCAAGATTATCGTTGAAAATGCATATCTCAGCTTGAAACCCGACGAAAACCAAAATATCGCCGGTTCTGCATATCAAACCAACTGTGGAGTGGTGGAAACACCAGATAACGTGTTTCTCGCATTAGATAGCTCGAAAAGTGCGATCTCGATGATTCAGCATACTTCGCACAGAAGTATCACCAAGATTATCGCAGGAAATGCATATCTCAGTTTGAAACCCCACGAAAACCAAGATATCTCCGGTTCTGCATATCCAACGAACTGTGGAGTGGTGAAAAACCCAGAAAACGAGTTTCTCGCATTAAATAGCTCGAAAAGAGCGCTCTCGATGTTTCTGCATACTTCGGACAGATGTTTCAACAAGATTATCGTAGAAAATGCATATCTCAGCTTGAAACCCGACGAAAACCAAAATATCGCCGGTTCTGCATATCAAACCAACTGTGGAGTGGTGAAAACACCAGATAACGTGTTTCTCGCATTAGATAGCTCGAAAAGTGCGATCTCGATGATTCTGCATACTTCTAACAGAAGTCTCACCAAGATTATCGCAGAAAATGCATATCTCTGCTTGAAACCCCACGAATCCAAGATATCTACTGTTCCGCATATCCAAGGAACTGTGGAGTGGTGAAAACCCCAGAAAACGTGTTTCTCGCATTAAATAGCTCGAAAAGAGCGCTCTCGACGTTTCTGCATACTTCGGACAGATGTTTCACCAAGCTTATCGTAGAAAATGCATATCTCAGCTTGAAACCCGACGAAAACAAAAATATCGCCGGTTCTGCATATCAAACCAACTGTGGAGTGGTGAAAACACCAGATAACCTGTTTCTCGCATTAGATAGCTCGAAAAGTGCGATCTCGATGATTCAGCATACTTCGCACAGAAGTCTCACCAAGATTATCGCAGGAAATGCATATCTCAGCTTGAAACCCCACGAAAACCAAGATATCTCCGGTTCTGCATATCCAACGAACTGTGGAGTGGTGAAAATCCCAGAAAACGAGTTTCTCGCATTAAGTAGCTCGAAAAGAGCGCTCTCGATGTTTCTGCATACTTCGTACAAATGTTTCACCAAGATTATCGTAGAAAATGCATATCTCAGCATGAAACCCGACCGAAACCAAGATATCTCCGGTTCTGCATGTCAAACGTACTGTGGAGTGGTGAAAACACCAGAAAACGTGTTTCGTGCATTAAATTGCTCGAAAAGAGCGATCCCGATGATTCAGCATTCTTCGGACAGAAGTCTCACCAAGATTATCGCAGGAAATGCATATCTCAGCTTGAAACCCCACGAAAACCAAGATATCTCCGGTTCTGCATATCCAACGAACTGTGGCGTGGTGAAAACCCCAGAAAACGAGATTCTCGCATTAAATAGCTCGAAAAGAGCGCTCTCGATGTTTGTGCATACTTCGGACAGATGTTTCACCAAGATTATCGTAGAAAATGCATATCACAGCTTGAAACCCGACGAAAACCAAAATATCGCCGGTTCTGCATATCAAACCAACTGTGGAGTGGTGAAAACACCAGATAACGTGTTTCTCGCATTAGATAGCTCTAAAAGTGCGATCTCGATGATTCTGCATACTTCTAACAGAAGTCTCACCAAGATTATCGCAGAAAATGCATATCTCTGCTGAAACCCCACGAAAACCAAGATACCTACTGTTCTGCATATCCAACGAACTGTAGAGTGGTGAAAACCCCAGAAAACGTGTTTCTCGCATTAAATAGCTCGAAAAGAGCGCTCTCGACGTTTCTGCATACTACGGACAAAGGTCTCACCAATATTATCGTAGGAAATGCATATCTCAGCTTGAAACTCGACCGAAACCAAGATATCTCCGGTTCTGCATGTCAAACGTACTGTGGTGTGGCGAATACACCAGAAAACGTGTTTCTCGCATTAAACAGCACGAAAAAAGCGATCTAGATGATTCTGCATACTTCTGACAGAAGACTCACCAAGATTATCGCAGAAAATGCATATCTCTGGTGGAAACACCACGAAAATCAAGATATCGCCGGTTCTGCATATCCAACGAACTGTGGCGTGGTGAAAACCCCAGAAAACGAGTTTCTCGCATTAAATAGCTCGAAAAGAGCGCTCTCGATGTTTGTGCATACTTCGGACAGATGTTTCACCAAGATTATCGTAGAAAATGCAAATCACAGCTTGAAACCCGACGAAAACCAAGATATCGCCGGTTCTGCATATAAGACGCACTGTGGAGTGGTGAAAACACCAGAAAACGTGTTTCTCGCATTGACTAGCTCGAAAAGAGCGCTCTGGATGATTCTGCATACTTCTGGCTGAAGTCTCACCAGGATTATCGCAGAAAATGCATATCTCAGCTTGAAACCACACGAAAATCAAGATGTCGCCGGTTCTGCATATCAAACGTACTGTGGAGTGCTGAAAACACCAGAAAACGTGTTTCTCGCATTAAGTAGCTCGATAAGAGCGTTCTCGAAGATTCTGCATACTTCTGACAGAGGTCTCACCAATATTATCGTAGGAAATGCATATCTCAGCTTGAAACTCGACCGAAACCAAGATATCTCCGGTTCTGCATGTCAAACGTACTGTGGTGTGGTGAATACACCAGAAAACGTGTTTCTCGCATTAAATAGCACGAAAAAAGCGATCTAGATGATTGTGCATACTTCTGACAGAAGACTCACCAAGATTATCGCAGAAAATGCATATCTCTGGTGGAAACACCACGAAAATCAAGATATCGCCGGTTCTGCATATCAAGCGCACCGTGGAGTGGTCAATACACCAGATAACGTGTTTCTCGCATTAAATAGCTCGAAAAGAGCGATCTCGATGATTCTGCATACTTCTGACTGAAGTCTAACCAATATTATCGCAGAAAATGCATATTTCAGCTGGAAAGACCACGAAAATCAAGATGTCGCCGGTTCTGCATATCAAACGTACTGTGGAGTGCTGAAAACACCAGAAAACGAGTTTTTCGCACTAAATAGCACGAAAACAGCGATTTCTGTGATTCTGCAAACTTCTCACAGAAGAATATTCAAGATTATCGTAGAAAATGCATGTCTCAGCTGGAAACCCCACGAATACGAAGATATCGCAGTTTCGGCATATCAAACGCACTGTGGAGCGCAGAAAACACCAGACAACGTGTTTTTCGCATTAAATAGCACGAAAACAGCGATTTCGGTGATACTGCACACTTGTCACAGAAGACTCATGACAATTATCACTGAAAATGCATATCTCAGCTGGAAACACCACGAAAATCGAGATATCGCCGGTTCTGCATATCAAACGCACTGTGGAATGTTGAAAACACCAGAAAACTTGTTTTTTCGCATTAACTAGCACGAAAAGAGCGTTCTGGATGATTCTGCATACTTCTCGTAGATGAAACACAAAGATTATCGCAGAAAATGCATATTTCAGCTGGAAACCCCACGAAAACCAAGTTATTGGCGGCTCTACATATCAAACGCACTGTGGAGTGGTCAAAACACCAGATAACGTGTTTCTCGCATTAAATAGCTCGAAAAGAGCGGTATCGATGATTCTGCATACTGCGGACAGAAGTCTCACCAATATTATCGCAGAAAATGCATATCTCTGCTTGAAACCCGACCGAAACGAAGATATCTCCGGTTCTGCATGTCTAACGTACTGTGGAGTGGTGAATACACCAGAAAGCGTGTTTCTCGCATTAAATAGCTCAAAACGAGCGATCTAGATGTTTCTGCATACTTCTGACTGAAGTCTCACCAATATTATCGCAGAAAATGCATATCTCAGCTGGAAACCTCACGAAAATCAAGATATCGCCGGTTCTGCATATCAGACGCACTGTGGAGTGGTGAAAACACCAGAAAACGTGTTACTCGCATTAACTAGCACGAAAAGAGCGTTCTGGATGATTCTGCATACTTCTCATAGATGAAACACAAAGATTATCGCAGAAAATGCATATCTCAGCTGGAAACCCCACGAAAACCAAGTTATTGGCGGCTCTACATATCAAACGCACTGTGGAGTGGTCAAAACACCAGATAACGTGTTTCTCGCATTAAATAGCTCGAAAAGAGCGGTATCGATGATTCTGCATACTTCTGACTGAAGTCTAACCAATATTATCGCAGAAAATGCATATCTCAGCTGGAAAGACCACGAAAATCAAGATGTCGCCGGTTCTGCATATCAAACGTACTGTGGAGTGCTGAAAACACCAGAAAACGAGTTTTTCGCACTAAATAGCACGAAAACAGCGATTTCTGTGATTCTGCAAACTTCTCACAGAAGAATATTCAAGATTATCGTAGAAAATGCATGTCTCAGCTGGAAACCCCACGAATACGAAGATATCGCAGTTTCGGCATATCAAACGCACTGTGGAGCGCAGAAAACACCAGACAACGTGTTTTTCGCATTAAAAAGCACGAAAACAGCGATTTCGGTGATTCTGCACACTTGTCACAGAAGACTCATGACAATTATCACTGAAAATGCATATCTCAGCTGGAAACACCACGAAAATCGAGATATCGCCGGTTCTGCATATCAAACGCACTGTGGAATGTTGAAAACACCAGAAAACTTGTTTTTTCGCATTAACTAGCACGAAAAGAGCGTTCTGGATGATTCTGCATACTTCTCGTAGATGAAACACAAAGATTATCGCAGAAAATGCATATCTCAGCTGGAAACACCACGAAAATCGAGATATCGCCGGTTCTGCATATCAAACGCACTGTGGAATGTTGAAAACACCAGAAAACTTGTTTTTTCGCATTAACTAGCACGAAAAGAGCGTTCTGGATGATTCTGCATACTTCTCATAGATGAAACACAAAGATTATCGTAGAAAATGCATATCTCAGTTTGATACCCTACGACTGCCAAGATGTCGCCGGTTCTGCATATCAAACGCACTGTGGAGAGGTGAAAACGCCAGATAACGTGTTTCTCGCATTAATTAGATCGAAAAGTGCGATCTCGATGATTCTGCATACTTCTAACAGAAGTCTCACCATGATTATCGCAGAAAATATATATCTCTGCTAGAAACCCCACGAAAACCAAGATATCTCCTGTTCTGCATATCCAACGCACTGTGGAGTGGTGAAAACCCCAGAAAACGTGTTTCTCGCATTAAATAGCTCGAAAAGTACGATCTCGATGACTCTGCATACTTCGGACAGAAGTTTCACCAAGATTATCGCAGAAAATGCATATCAGAGCTTGAAACCACACGAAGACCAAGATATCGCTGGTTCTGCATATCAAACGCACTGTGGAGTGCTGAAAACACCAGATAACGTGTTTCTCGCATTAAATAGCTCGAATAGAGCGATCTCCATGATTAAGCATACTTCGGACAGAAGTCTCACCAAGATTATCGCAGAAAATCCATATCTCAGCTTGAAACCTCACGAAAATCAAGATGTCGCCCGTTCTGCATATCAAACGCACTGTGGAGAGGTGAAGACGCCGGATAACGTGTTTATCGCATTAAATAGCTCGAAAAGAGCGATTTCGATGATTCTGCATACTTCTGACAGAAGACTCACCAAGATTATCGCTGATAATGCATATCTCAGCTTGAACCCCGACGAAATCCAAGATGTCGCCGGTTCTGCATATCAAACGCACTGTGGAGTGGTGAAAACACCAGTTAACGTGTTTCTCGCATTAAATAGCTCGAAAAGAGGGATCTCGATGAATCTGCATACCTCTGACAGAAGACTTACCAAGATTATCGCAGAAAATGCATATCTCATGTTGAACCCCGACGAAATCCAAGATGTCGCCGGTTCTGCATATCAAACGCACTGCGGAGTGGTGAAAACACCAGATAACGTTTTTCTCGCATTAAATAGCTCGAAAAGAGCGATCCCGATGATTCTGCATACTTCTGACAGAAGTCTCACCAAGATTATCGTAGAAAATGCATATATCAGCTGGAACCCCGACGAAATCCAAGATGTCGCCGGTTCTGCATATCAAACGCACTGTGGAGTGGTGAAAACTCCAGATAACTTGTTTTTTCGCATTAAATAGCTCGAAAAGAGCTATCTAGATAATTCTGCATACTTCTGACTGAAGTCTCACCAAGATTATCGCAGAAAATGCATATCTCAGCCGGAAACCTCACGAAAATCAAGATGTCGCCCGTTCTGCATATCAAACGCACTGTGGAGTGGTGAAAACAACCAGATATCGTGTTTCTCGCATTAAGTTGCTCGAAAAGAGCGATCTCGAAGATTCTGCATAATTCTGACAGAAGTCTCAACAAGATTATCGTAGAAAATGCATATGTCAGCTTGAAACCCGACGAAATCCAAGATGTCGCCGGTTCTGCATATCAAACGCACTGTGGAGTGGTGAAGACACCGGATAACGTGTTTATCGCATTAAATAGCTCGAAAAGAGCGATCCCGATGATTCTGCATACTTCTGACAGAAGTCTCAACAAGATTATCGTAGAAAATGCATATCTCAGTTTGATACCCTACGACAGCCAAGATGTCGCCGGTTCTGCATATCAAACGCACTGTGGAGAGGTGAAAACGCCAGATAACGTGTTTCTCGCATTAATTAGATCGAAAAGTGCGATCTCGATGATTCTGCATACCTCTAACAGAAGTCTCACCATGATTATCGCAGAAAATATATATCTCTGCTAGAAACCCCACGAAAACCAAGATATCTCCTGTTCTGCATATCCAACGCACTGTGGAGTGGTGAAAACCCCAGAAAACGTGTTTCTCGCATTAAATAGCTCGAAAAGTACGATCTCGATGACTCTGCATACTTCGGACAGAAGACTCACCAAGATTATCGCTGATAATGCATATCTCAGCTTGAACCCCGACGAAATCCAAGATGTCGCCGGTTCTGCATATCAAACGCACTGTGGAGTGGTGAAAACACCAGTTAACGTGTTTCTCGCATTAAATAGCTCGAAAAGAGGGATCTCGATGAATCTGCATACCTCTGACAGAAGACTTACCAAGATTATCGCAGAAAATGCATATCTCATGTTGAACCCCGACGAAATCCAAGATGTCGCCGGTTCTGCATATCAAACGCACTGCGGAGTGGTGAAAACACCAGATAACGTTTTTCTCGCATTAAATAGTTCGAAAAGAGCGATCCCGATGATTCTGCATACTTCTGACAGAAGTCTCACCAAGATTATCGTAGAAAATGCATATATCAGCTGGAACCCCGACGAAAACCAAAATATCTCCGGTTCTGCGTATCCAACGCACTGTGGAGTGGTGAAAACACCAGGTAACGTGGTTCTCGCATTAAATAGCTCGAAAAGAGCGATCTAGATGATTCAGCATACTTCTCATAGAGGAAACACCAAGATTATAGCAGAAAATGCATATATCAGCTGGAAACCACACGAAAACCAAGTTATCGGCTGCTCTACATATCAATCGCACTGTGGAGTGGTCAAAACACCAGATAACGTGTTTCCCGCATTAAATAGCTCGAAAAGAGCGATCTCGATGATTCTTCACACTTCTCATAGAGGAAACACCAAGATTATAGCAGAAAATGCATATATCAGCTGGAAACCACACGAAAATCAAGATGTCGCCGGTTCTGCATATCAAACGCACTGTGGAGTTGTGAAAACACCAGATAACGTGTTTCTTGCATTAAATAGCTCGAAAAGTGGGATCTCGATGATTCTGCATACTTCTCACAGAAGACTCACCAAGATTATCGCAGAAAATGCATATCTCATGTTGAACCCCGACGAAATCCAAGATGTCGCCGGTTCTGCATATCAAACGCACTGCGGAGTGGTGAAAACACCAGATAACGTTTTTCTCGCATTAAATAGCTCGAAAAGAGCGATCCCGATGATTCTGCATACTTCTGACAGAAGACTTACCAAGACTATCGCAGAAAATGCATATCTCAGCTTGAAACCACACCAAATCCAAGATATCGCTGGTACTGCATATCAAACGCTCTGTGGAGTGGTGAAAACATCAGATAACGTGTTTCTCGCATGAAATAGCTCGAAAAGAGCGATCTCGATGATTCTGCATACTTCGGACAGAAGTCTCACCAAGATTATCGCAGAAAATGCATATGTCAGCTTGAACCCCGACGAAAGCCAAGATGTCGCCGGTTCTGCATGTCAAACGTACTGTGGAGAGGTGAAAAAACCAGAAAACGTGTTTCTCGCATTAAATAGCTCGAAAAGAGGGTTCTCGATGATTCTGCATACTTCTGACTGATGTCTCACCAAGATTATCGCAGAAAATGCATATCTCAGCTTGAACCCCGACGAAAGCCAAGATGTCGCCGGTTCTGCATATCAAATGCACTGTGGAGTGGTCAAAACACCAGATAACGTGTTTCCCGCATTAAATAGCTCGAAAAGAGCGATCTCGATGATTCTGCACACTTCGGACAGAAGTCTAACCAAAATTGCCGCAGAAAATGCATACCCCAACTTGAAACCCGTCGAAATCCAAGATATTTCCGGTTCTGCATGTCAAACGAACTGTGGAGTTGTGAAAACACCAGATAACGTGTTTCTTGCATTAAATAGCTCGAAAAGTGGGATCTCGATGATTCTGCATACTTCTCACAGAAGACTCACCAAGATTATCGCAGAAAATGCATATCTCAGCTGGAAACACCACGAAAATCAAGATATCGCCGGTTCTGCATATCAAACGCACTGTGGAATGTTGAAAACACCAGGAACCTTCTTTTTTGCATTAAATAGCTCGACAAGAGCGATCTCGATGATTCTGCACACTTCTCATAGAGGAAACACCAAGATTATAGCAGAAAATGCATATATCAGCTGGAAACCACACGAAAATCAAGATGTCGCCGGTTCTGCATATCAAACGCACTGTGGAGTTGTGAAAACACCAGATAACGTGTTTCTTGCATTAAATAGCTCGAAAAGTGGGATCTCGATGATTCTGCATACTTCTCACAGAAGACTCACCAAGATTATCGCAGAAAATGCATATCTCATGTTGAACCCCAACGAAATCCAAGATGTCGCCGGTTCTGCATATCAAACGCACTGCGGAGTGGTGAAAACACCAGATAACGTTTTTCTCGCATTAAATAGCTCGAAAAGAGCGATCCCGATGATTCTGCATACTTCTGACAGAAGACTTACCAAGATTATCGCAGAAAATGCATATCTCAGCTTGAAACCACACGAAATCCAAGATATCGCTGGTACTGCATATCAAACGCTCTGTGGAGTGGTGAAAACATCAGATAACGTGTTTCTCGCATGAAATAGCTCGAAAAGAGCGATCTCGATGATTCTGCATACTTCGGACAGAAGTCTCACCAAGATTATCGCAGAAAATGCATATGTCAGCTTGAACCCCGACGAAAGCCAAGATGTCGCCGGTTCTGCATATCAGACGCACTGTGGAGTGGTGAAAACACCAGAAAACGTGTTACTCGCATTAACTCGCACGAAAAGAGCGTTCTGGATGATTCTGCATACTTCTCATAGATGAAACACAAAGATTATCGCAGAAAATGCATATCTCAGCTGGAAACCCCACGAAAACCAAGTTATTGGCGGCTCTACATATCAAACGCACTGTGGAGTGGTCAAAACACCAGATAACGTGTTTCTCGCATTAAATAGCTCGAAAACAGCGGTATCGATGATTCTGCATACTTCTGACTGAAGTCTAACCAATATTATCGCAGAAAATGCATATCTCAGCTGGAAAGACCACGAAAATCAAGATGTCGCCGGTTCTGCATATCAAACGTACTGTGGAGTGCTGAAAACACCAGAAAACGAGTTTTTCGCACTAAATAGCACGAAAACAGCGATTTCTGTGATTCTGCAAACTTCTCACAGAAGAATATTCAAGATTATCGTAGAAAATGCATGTCTCAGCTGGAAACCCCACGAATACGAAGATATCGCAGTTTCGGCATATCAAACGCACTGTGGAGCGCAGAAAACACCAGACAACGTGTTTTTCGCATTAAATAGCACGAAAACAGCGATTTCGGTGATTCTGCACACTTGTCACAGAAGACTCATGACAATTATCACTGAAAATGCATATCTCAGCTGGAAACACCACGAAAATCGAGATATCGCCGGTTCTGCATATCAAACGCACTGTGGAATGTTGAAAACACCAGAAAACTTGTTTTTTCGCATTAACTAGCACGAAAAGAGCGTTCTGGATGATTCTGCATTCTTCTCGTAGATGAAACACAAAGATTATCGCAGAAAATGCATATTTCAGCTGGAAACCCCACGAAAACCAAGTTATTGGCGGCTCTACATATCAAACGCACTGTGGAGTGGTGAAAACTCCAGATAACTTGTTTTTTCGCATTAAATAGCTCGAAAAGAGCTATCTAGATAATTCTGCATACTTCTGACTGAAGTCTCACCAAGATTATCGCAGAAAATGCATATCTCAGCCGGAAACCTCACGAAAATGAAGATGTCGCCCGTTCTGCATATCAAACGCACTGTGGAGTGGTGAAAACTCCAGATAACTTGTTTTTTCGCATTAAATAGCTCGAAAAGAGCTATCTAGATAATTCTGCATACTTCTGACTGAAGTCTCACCAAGATTATCGCAGAAAATGCATATCTCAGCCGGAAACCTCACGAAAATCAAGATGTCGCCCGTTCTGCATATCAAACGCACTGTGGAGTGGTGAAAACAACCAGATATCGTGTTTCTCGCATTAAGTTGCTCGAAAAGAGCGATCTGGAAGATTCTGCATAATTCTGACAGAAGTCTCACCAAGATTATCGTAGAAAATGCATATGTCAGCTTGAAACCCGACGAAATCCAAGATGTCGCCGGTTCTGCATATCAAACGCACAGTGGAGTGGTGAAGACACCGGATAACGTGTTTATCGCATTAAATAGCTCGAAAAGAGCGATCCCGATGATTCTGCATACTTCTGACAGAAGTCTCAACAAGATTATCGTAGAAAATGCATATCTCAGTTTGATACCCTACGACAGCCAAGATGTCGCCGGTTCTGCATATCAAACGCACTGTGGAGAGGTGAAAACGCCAGATAACGTGTTTCTCGCATTAATTAGATCGAAAAGTGCGATCTCGATGATTCTGCATACTTCTAACAGAAGTCTCACCATGATTATCGCAGAAAATATATATCTCTGCTAGAAACCCCACGAAAACCAAGATATCTCCTGTTCTGCATATCCAACGCACTGTGGAGTGGTGAAAACCCCAGAAAACGTGTTTCTCGCATTAAATAGCTCGAAAAGTACGATCTCGATGACTCTGCATACTTCGGACAGAAGTTTCACCAAGATTATAGCAGAAAATGCATATCAGAGCTTGAAACCACACGAAGACCAAGATATCGCTGGTTCTGCATATCAAACGCACTGTGGAGTGCTGAAAACACCAGATAACGTGTTTCTCGCATTAAATAGCTCGAATAGAGCGATCTCCATGATTAAGCATACTTCGGACAGAAGTCTCACCAAGATTATCGCAGAAAATCCATATCTCAGCTTGAAACCTCACGAAAATCAAGATGTCGCCCGTTCTGCATATCAAACGCACTGTGGAGAGGTGAAGACACCGGATAACGTGTTTATCGCATTAAATAGCTCGAAAAGAGCGATCCCGATGATTCTGCATACTTCTGACAGAAGTCTCAACAAGATTATCGTAGAAAATGCATATCTCAGCTTGATACCCTACGACAGCCAAGATGTCGCCGGTTCTGCATATCAAACGCACTGTGGAGTGGTGAAAACACCAGTTAACGTGTTTCTCGCATTAAATAGCTCGAAAAGAGGGATCTCGATGAATCTGCATACCTCTGACAGAAGACTTACCAAGATTATCGCAGAAAATGCATATCTCATGTTGAACCCCGACGAAATCCAAGATGTCGCCGGTTCTGCATATCAAACGCACTGCGGAGTGGTGAAAACACCAGATAACGTTTTTCTCGCATTAAATAGCTCGAAAAGAGCGATCCCGATGATTCTGCATACTTCTGACAGAAGTCTCACCAAGATTATCGTAGAAAATGCATATATCAGCTGGAACCCCGACGAAATCCAAGATGTCGCCGGTTCTGCATATCAAACGCACTGTGGAGTGGTGAAAACTCCAGATAACTTGTTTTTTCGCATTAAATAGCTCGAAAAGAGCTATCTAGATAATTCTGCATACTTCTGACTGAAGTCTCACCAAGATTATCGCAGAAAATGCATATCTCAGCCGGAAACCTCACGAAAATCAAGATGTCGCCCGTTCTGCATATCAAACGCACTGTGGAGTGGTGAAAACAACCAGATATCATGTTTCTCGCATTAAGTTGCTCGAAAAGAGCGATCTCGAAGATTCTGCATAATTCTGACAGAAGTCTCACCAAGATTATCGTAGAAAATGCATATGTCAGCTTGAAACCCGACGAAATCCAAGATGTCGCCGGTTCTGCATATCAAACGCACTGTGGAGTGGTGAAGACACCGGATAACGTGTTCATCGCATTAAATAGCTCGAAAAGAGCGATCCCGATGATTCTGCATACTTCTGACAGAAGTCTCAACAAGATTATCGTAGAAAATGCATATCTCAGTTTGATACCCTACGACAGCCAAGATGTCGCCGGTTCTGCATATCAAACGCACTGTGGAGAGGTGAAAACGCCAGATAACGTGTTTCTCGCATTAATTAGATCGAAAAGTGCGATCTCGATGATTCTGCATACCTCTAACAGAAGTCTCACCATGATTATCGCAGAAAATATATATCTCTGCTAGAAACCCCACGAAAACCAAGATATCTCCTGTTCTGCATATCCAACGCACTGTGGAGTGGTGAAAACCCCAGAAAACGTGTTTCTCGCATTAAATAGCTCGAAAAGTACGATCTCGATGACTCTGCATACTTCGGACAGAAGACTCACCAAGATTATCGCTGATAATGCATATCTCAGCTTGAACCCCGACGAAATCCAAGATGTCGCCGGTTCTGCATATCAAACGCACTGTGGAGTGGTGAAAACACCAGTTAACGTGTTTCTCGCATTAAATAGCTCGAAAAGAGGGATCTCGATGAATCTGCATACCTCTGACAGAAGACTTACCAAGATTATCGCAGAAAATGCATATCTCATGTTGAACCCCGACGAAATCCAAGATGTCGCCGGTTCTGCATATCAAACGCACTGCGGAGTGGTGAAAACACCAGATAACGTTTTTCTCGCATTAAATAGCTCGAAAAGAGCGATCCCGATGATTCTGCATACTTCTGACAGAAGTCTCACCAAGATTATCGTAGAAAATGCATATATCACCTGGAACCCCGACGAAAACCAAAATATCTCCGGTTCTGCGTATCCAACGCACTGTGGAGTGGTGAAAACACCAGGTAACGTGGTTCTCGCATTAAATAGCTCGAAAAGAGCGATCTAGATGATTCAGCATACTTCTCATAGAGGAAACACCAAGATAATAGCAGAAAATGCATATATCAGCTGGAAACCACACGAAAACCAAGTTATCGGCTGCTCTACATATCAATCGCACTGTGGAGTGGTCAAAACACCAGATAACGTGTTTCCCGCATTAAATAGCTCGAAAAGAGCGATCTCGATGATTCGGCACACTTCTCATAGAGGAAACACCAAGATTATAGCAGAAAATGCATATATCAGCTGGAAACCACACGAAAATCAAGATGTCGCCGGTTCTGCATATCAAACGCACTGTGGAGTTGTGAAAACACCAGATAACGTGTTTCTTGCATTAAATAGCTCGAAAAGTGGGATCTCGATGATTCTGCATACTTCTCACAGAAGACTCACCAAGATTATCGCAGAAAATGCATATCTCATGTTGAACCCCGACGAAATCCAAGATGTCGCCGGTTCTGCATATCAAACGCACTGCGGAGTGGTGAAAACACCAGATAACGTTTTTCTCGCATTAAATAGCTCGAAAAGAGCGATCCCGATGATTCTGCATACTTCTGACAACAGACTTACCAAGATTATCGCAGAAAATGCATATCTCAGCTTGAAACCACACGAAATCCAAGATATCGCTGGTACTGCATATCAAACGCTCTGTGGAGTGGTGAAAACATCAGATAACGTGTTTCTCGCATGAAATAGCTCGAAAAGAGCGATCTCGATGATTCTGCATACTTCGGACAGAAGTCTCACCAAGATTATCGCAGAAAATGCATATGTCAGCTTGAACCCCGACGAAAGCCAAGATGTCGCCGGTTCTGCATGTCAAACGTACTGTGGAGAGGTGAAAAAACCAGAAAACGTGTTTCTTGCATTAAATAGCTCGAAAAGAGGGTTCTCGATGATTCTGCATACTTCTGACTGATGTCTCACCAAGATTATCGCAGAAAATGCATATCTCAGCTTGAACCCCGACGAAAGCCAAGATGTCGCCGGTTCTGCATATCAAATGCACTGTGGAGTGGTCAAAACACCAGATAACGTGTTTCCCGCATTAAATAGCTCGAAAAGAGCGATCTCGATGATTCTGCACACTTCGGACAGAAGTCTAACCAAAATTGCCGCAGAAAATGCATACCCCAACTTGAAACCCGTCGAAATCCAAGATATTTCCGGTTCTGCATGTCAAACGAACTGTGGAGTTGTGAAAACACCAGATAACGTGTTTCTTGCATTAAATAGCTCGAAAAGTGGGATCTCGATGATTCTGCATACTTCTCACAGAAGACTCACCAAGATTATCGCAGAAAATGCATATCTCAGCTGGAAACACCACGAAAATCAAGATATCGCCGGTTCTGCATATCAAACGCACTGTGGAATGTTGAAAACACCAGGAACCTTCTTTTTTGCATTAAATAGCTCGACAAGAGCGATCTAGATGATTCTGCATACTTCTGACTGAAGTCTCACCAAGATTATCGCAGAAAATGCATATCTCAGCTTGAAACCTCACGATAACCAAGTTATCTCCGGTTCGGCACATCAAACGTACTGTGGAGTGGTGAAAACACCAGAAAACGTGTTTCTCGCATTAAATAGTTCGAAAAGAGCGATCCCGATGATTCTCCATACTTCTGACAGAAGTCTCACCAAGATTATCGTAGAAAATGCATATCTCAGCTTGAACCCCGACGAAAGCCAAGATGTCGCCGGTTCTGCATATCAAATGCACTGTGGAGTGGTCAAAACACCAGATAACGTGTTTCCCGCATTAAATAGCTCGAAAAGAGCGATCTCGATGATTCTGCACACTTCGGACAGAAGTCTAACCAAAATTGCCGCAGAAAATGCATACCCCAACTTGAAACCCGTCGAAATCCAAGATATTTCCGGTTCTGCATGTCAAACGATCTGTGGAGTTGTGAAAACACCAGATAACGTGTTTCTTGCATTAAGTAGCTCGAAAAGAGCGTTCTCGATGATTCTGCATACTTCTCATAGAGGAAACACCAAGATAATCGCAGAAAATGTATATCTCAGATTGCAACCCGACGAAATCCAAGATGTCGCCGGTTCTGCACATAAAACGTTCTGTGGAGTGGAGAAACCACCAGAAAACGTGTTTCTCGCATTAAGTAGCTCGAAAAGAGCGATCCCAATGATTCTGCATACTTCTGACAGAAGTCTCACCAAGATTATCGTAGAAAATGCAAATCTCAGCTTGATACCCGACGAAAGCCAAGATGTCGCAGGGTTCTGCATATCACACGCACTGTGGAGTGGTGAAAACACCAGATAACGTGTTTCTCGCATTAAAAAGCTCGAAAAGAGCGTTCTCGATGATTCTGCATACTTCTCATAGAGGAAACACCAAGATTATAGCAGAAAATGCATATATCAGCTGGAAACCACACGAAAACCAAGTAATCGGCTGCTCTACATATCAGTCGCACTGTGGAGTGGTCAAAACACCAGATAACGTGTTTCCCGCATTAAATAGCTCGAAAAGAGCGATCTCGATGATTCTGCACACTTCGGACAGAAGTCTAGCCAAAATTGCAGCAGAAAATGCATACCCCAGCTTGAAACCCGTCGAAATCCAAGATATTTCCGGTTCTGCATGTCAAACGAACTGTGGAGTTGTGAAAACACCAGATAACGTGTTTCTTGCATTAAATAGCTTGAAAAGTGGGATCTCGGTGATTCTGCATACTTCTCACAGAAGACTCACCAAGATTATCGCAGAGAATGCATATCTCAGCTGGAAACACCACGAAAATCAAGATATCGCCGGTTCTGCATATCAAACGCACTGTGGAATGTTGAAAACACCAGGAACCTTCTTTTTTGCATTAAATAGCTCGACAAGAGCGATCTAGATGATTCTGCATACTTCTGACTGAAGTCTCACCAAGATTATCGCAGAAAATGCATATCTCAGCTTGAAACCTCACGATAACCAAGTTATCTCCGGTTCGGCACATCAAACGTACTGTGGAGTGGTGAAAACACCAGAAAACGTGTTTCTCGCATTAAATAGTTCGAAAAGAGCGATCCCGATGATTCTGCATGCTTCTGACTGATGTCTCACCAAGATTATCGCAGAAAATGCATATCTCTGCTTGAACCCCGACGAAAGCCAAGATGTCGCCGGTTCTGCATATCAAACGCACTGTGGAATGTTGGAAACACCAGATAACGTGTTTCACGCATTAAGTAGCTCGAAACGAGCGATCTAGATGATTCTGCATACTTCTGACTGAAGTCTAACCAAGATTATCACAGAAAATGCATATCTCATCTTGAACCCCGACGAAAGCCAAGATGTCGCCGGTTCTGCATATCAAACGCACTGTGGAGTGGTGAAAACACCAGATAACGTGTTTCTCGCATTAAATAGCTCGAAAAGAGCGATCCCGATGATTCTGCATGCTTCTGACAAAAGTCTCACCAAGATTATCGTAGAAAATGCATATCTCAGCTTGAACCCCGACGAAAGCCAAGATGTCACCGGTTCTGCATATCAAACGTACTGTGGAGTGGTGAAAACACCAGATAACGTGTTTCTCGAATTAAATCGCTCGAAAAGAGGGTTCTCGATGATTGTGCATACTTCTGACTGATGTCTCACCAAGATTATCGCAGAAAATGCATATCTCAGCTTGAACCCCGACGAAAGCCAAGATGTCGCCGGTTCTGCACATCAAATGCACTGTGGAATGTTGAAAACACCAGATAACGTGTTTCTCGCATTAAGTAGCTCGAAACGAGCGATCTAGATGATTCTGCATACTTCTGACTGAAGTCTCACCAAGATTATCGCAGAAAATGAATATCTCAGCTTGATACCCGACGAAAGCCAAGATGTCGCCGGTTCAGCATATCAAACGCACTGTGGAGTGGTGAAAACACCAAATAACGTGTTTCTCGCATTAAATAGGTCGAAAAGAGGGAACTAGATGATTCTGCATACTTCTGACAGAAGTCTCACCAAGATTATCGTAGAAAATGCATATGTCAGCTTGAACCCCGACGAAATCAAAGATGTCGCCGGTGCTGCATATCAAACGCACTGTGGAGTGGCGAAAACACCAGAAAACGTGTTTCTCGCATTAAAAAGCCCGAAAAGAGCGATCTAGATGATTCTGCATACTTCTGAGCGAAGACTCACCAAGATTATCGCAGAAAATGCATATCTCAGCTGGAAACCTCACGAAAATCAAGATGTCGCCGGTTCGGCATATCAAACGCACTGTGGAGTGGTGAAAACACCAGATAACGTATTTCTCGCATTAAAAAGCTCGAAAAGAGGGTTCTCGATGATTCTGCATACTTCTGACTGAAGTCTCACCAAGATTATCGCCGAAAATGCATATCTCAGCTTGAAACCCGACCGAAACAAAGATATTTCCGGTTCTGCATGTCAAACGAACAGTGGAGTTGTGAAAACACCAGATAACGTGTTTCTCGCATTAAATAGCTCGAAAAGAGCGATCTAGATGATTCTGCATACATCTGACTGTAGTCTCACCAAGATTATCCAAGAAAATGCATATCTAAGCTTGAAACCTCACGATAACCAAGTTATCTCCGGTTCGGCACATCAAACGTACTGTGGAGTGGTGAAAACACCAGAAAACGTGTTTCTCGCATTAAATAGTTCGAAAAGAGCGATCCCGATGATTCTCCATACTTCTGACAGAAGTCTCACCTAGATTATCGTAGAAAATGCATATCTCAGCTGGAAACCTCACGAAAATCAAGATGTCGCCGGTTCTGCATATCAAACGCACTGTGGAGTGGTGCAAACACCAGATAACGTGTTTCTCGAATTAAATAGCTCGAAAAGAGCGATCTAGATGATTCTGCATACTTCTGGGAGAAGACTCACCAAGATTATCGCAGAAAATGCATTTCTCAGCTGGAAACCACACGAAAATCAAGATGTCGCCGGTTCTGCATATCAAACGCACTGTGGAGTGGTGAAAACACCAGATAACGTGTTTCTCGCATTAAATAGCTCGAAAAGAGGGTTCTCGATGATTCTGCATGCTTCTGACTGATGTCTCACCAAGATTATCGCAGAAAATGCATATCTCTGCTTGAACCCCGACGAAAGCCAAGATGTCGCCGGTTCTGCATATCAAACGCACTGTGGAACGTTGGAAACACCAGATAACGTGTTTCACGCATTAAGTAGCTCGAAACGAGCGATCTAGATGATTCTGCATACTTCTGACTGAAGTCTAACCATGATTATCACAGAAAATGCATATCTCAGCTTGAACCCCGACGAAAGCCAAGATGTCGGCGGTTGTGCACATCAAACGCACTGTGGAATGTTGAAAACACCAGATAACGAGTTTCTCGCATTAAGTAGCTCGAAAAGAGCGATTCCGATGATTCTGCATACTTCTGACTGGAGTCTCACCAAGATTATCGCAGAAAATGCATATGTCAGCTTGAACCCCGACGAAAGCCAAGATGTCGTCGGTTCTGCATATCAAACGCACTGTGGAGTGGTGAAAACACCAGATAACGTGTTTCTCGCTTTATATAGCTCGAAAAGAGGGTTCTCGATGATTCTGCATACTTCTGACTGATGTCTCACCAAGATTATCGTAGAAAATGCATATCTCATCTTGAACCCCGACGAAAGCCAAGATGTCGCCGGTTCTGCATATCAAACGCACTGTGGAGTGGTGAAAACACCAGATAACGTGTTTCTCGCATTAAATAGCTCGAAAAGAGCGATCCCGATGATTCTGCATGCTTCTGACAAAAGTCTCACCAAGGTTATCGTAGAAAATGCATATCTCAGCTTGAACCCCGCCGAAAGCCAAGATGTCACCGGTTCTGCATATCAAACGTACTGTGGAGTGGTGAAAACACCAGATAACGTGTTTCTCGCATTAAATCGCTCGAAAAGAGGGTTCTCGATGATTGCGCATACTTCTGACTGATGTCTCACCAAGATTATCGCAGAAAATGCATATCTCAGCTTGAACCCCGACGAAAGCCAAGATGTCGCCGGTTCTGCACATCAAACGCACTGTGGAATGTTGAAAACACCAGATAACGTGTTTCTCGCATTAAGTAGCTCGAAACGAGCGATCTAGATGATTCTGCATACTTCTGACTGAAGTCTCACCAAGATTATCGCAGAAAATGAATATCTCAGCTTGATACCCGACGAAAGCCAAGATGTCGCCGGTTCAGCATATCAAACGCACTGTGGAGTGGTGAAAACACCAGATAACGTGTTTCTCGCATTAAATAGGTCGAATAGAGGGAACTAGATGATTCTGCATACTTCTGACTGAAGTCTCACCAAGATAATCGCAGAAAATGTATATCTCAGATTGCAACCCGACGAAATCCAAGATGTCGCCGGTTCTGCACATAAAACGTACTGTGGAGTGGTGAAACCACCAGAAAACGTGTTTCTCGCATTAAGTAGCTCGAAAAGAGCGATCCCAATGATTCTGCATACTTCTGACAGAAGTCTCACCAAGATTATCGTAGAAAATGCAAATCTCAGCTTGATACCCGACGAAAGCCAAGATGTCGCAGGGTTCTGCATATCAAACGCACTGTGGAGTGGTGAAAACACCAGATAACGTGTTTCTCGCATTAAATAGCTCGAAAAGAGGGTTCTCGATGATTCTGCATACTTCTGACTGATGTCTCACCAAGATTATCGCAGAAAATGCATATCTCAGCTTGAACCCCGACGAAAGCCAAGATGTCGCCGGTTCTGCATATCAAATGCACTATGGAGTGGTGAAAACACCAGATAACGTGTTTCTCGCATTAAATAGTTCGAAAAGAGCGATCCCGATGATTCTGCATACTTCTGACAGAAGTCTCACCAAGATTATCGTAGAAAATGCATATGTCAGCTTGAACCCCGACGAAATCAAAGATGTCGCCGGTTCGGCATATCAAACGCACTGTGGAGTGGTGAAAACACCAGATAACGTATTTCTCGCATTAAAAAGCTCGAAAAGAGGGTTCTCGATGATTCTGCATACTTCTGACTGAAGTCTCACCAAGATTATCGCCGAAAATGCATATCTCAGCTTGAAACCTCACGATAACCAAGTTATCTCCGGTTCGGCACATCAAACGTACTGTGGAGTGGTGAAAACACCAGATAACGTGTTTCTCGCATTAAATAGCTCGAAAAGAGCGATCTAGATGATTCTGCATACATCTGACTGTAGTCTCACCAAGATTATCGAAGAAAATGCATATCTCAGCTTGAAACCTCACGATAACCAAGTTATCTCCGGTTCGGCACATCAAACGTACTGTGGAGTGGTGAAAACACCAGAAAACGTGTTTCTCGCATTAAGTGGCTCGCATCGAGAGATCTAGATGATTCTGCATACTTCTGACTGAAGTCTCACCAAGATTATCGCAGAAAATGCATATCTCAGCTTGAAACCCGACCGAAACCAAGATATTTTCGGTTCTGCATGTCAAACGTACTGTGGAGTGGTGAGTACACCAGAAAACGTGTTTCTCGCTGTAAAAAGCTCGAAAAGAGCGATCTAGATGATTCTGCATACTTCTGAGAGAAGACTCACCAAGATTATCGCAGAAAATGCATATCTCAGCTGGAAACCTCACGAAAATCAAGATAACGCCGGTTCTGCATATCAAACGCACTGTGGAGTGGTGAAAACACCAGATAACGTGTATCTCGCATTAAATAGCTCGAAAAGAGCGATATCGATGATTCAGCATACTTCGGACAGAAGTCTCACCAAGATTATCGTAAAAAGTGCATATCTCAGCTTGAAACCCCACGAAAGCCAAGATATCGCCGGTTCTGCACATAAAACGTTCTGTGGAGTGGTGAAACCACCAGAAAACGTGTTTCTCGCATTAAGTAGCTCGAAAAGAGCGATCCCAATGATTCTGCATACTTCTGACAGAAGTCTCACCAAGATTATCGTAGAAAATGCAAATCTCAGCTTGATACCCGACGAAAGCCAAGATGTCGCAGGGTTCTGCATATCAAACGCACTGTGGAGTGGTGAAAACACCAGATAACGTGTTTCTCGCATTAAATAGCTCGAAAAGAGGGTTCTCGATGATTCTGCATACTTCGGACAGAAGTCTCACCAAGATTATCGCAGAAAATGCATATCTCAGCTTGAAACCCCACGAAAACCAAGATATCGCCGGTTCTGCAAATCAAACGCACTGTGGAGTTGTGAAAACACCGGATAACGTGTTTCTCGCATTAAATATCTCGAAACGAGCGATCTCGATGATTGTGCATTCTTCGGACAGAAGTCTCAACAAGATTATCGCAGAAAATGCATATCTCAGCTTGAAACCCGACGAAAACCAAAATATCTCCGGTTCTGCATATCCAACGCACTCTGGAGTGGTGAAAACACCAGATAACGTGTTTCTCGCATTAAATAGCTCGAAAAGAGCGATCTCGATGATTCTGCATACTTCGGACCGAAGTCTCACCAAGATTATCGCAGAAAATGCTTCTCTCAGCTTGAAACCCCACGAAAACCAAGATGTCGCCGGTTCTGTATATCAAACGCACTGTGGAATGGTGAAAACACCAGAAAACGTGTTTCTCATATTAAGTAGCTCGAAAAGAGCGTCCTCGAAGATCCTGCATACTTCTGACAGATGTCTCACCAAGATTATCGTAGAAAATGCATATCTCAGCTTGAAACCCCACGAAAACCAAGATATCGCCGGTTCTGCATATCAAACGCGCTGTGGAGTGGTGAAAACACCAGAGATCGAATTTCTCGCATTAAATAGGTCGAAAAGTGCGATCTCGATGATTCTGCATTCTTCTAACAGAAGTCTCACCAAGATTATCGCAGAAAATGCATATCTCTGCTTGAAACCCCACGCAAACCAAGATATCTCCTGTTCTGCATATCCAAAGAACTGTGGAGTGGTGAGAACCCCAGAAAACGTGTTTCTCGCATTAAATAGCTCGAAAAGAGCGCTCTCGATGTTTCTGCATACTTCGGACAGATGTCTCACCAAGCTTATCGTACAAAATGCATATCTCAGCTTGAAACCCGACGAAAACCAAAATATCGCCGGTTCTGCATATCAAACCAACTGTGGAGTGGTGAAAACACCAGATAACCTGTTTCTCGCATTAAATAGCTCGAAAAGTGCGATCTCGATGATTCTGCATACTTCTAACAGAAGTCTCTCCAAGATTATCGCAGAAAATGCATATCTCAGCTTGAAACCCCACGAAAACCAAGATATCTACTGTTCTGCATATCAAACGCACTGTGGAGTGGTGAAAACATCAGATAACGTGTTTCTCGCACTAACTAGCTAGAAAAGAGCGATCTCGATGATACACCATACTTCGGACAGAAGTCTCACCAAGATTATCGCAGAAAATGCATATCTCAATTTGAAACCCCACGAAAACCAAGATATCGCGTGTTCTGCATATCAAACGCACTGTGGAGTGGTGTAAACACCAGATAACGTGTTTCTCGCATTAACTAGCTCGAAAAGAGCGATCTCGATGATTCTGCATACTTCGGACAGAAGTCCACCAGTATTATCGTAGAAAATGCATATCTCAGCTTGAAACCCGACCGAAACAAAGATATCTCCGGTTCTGCATGTCAAACGTACTGTGGAGTGGTGAAAACACCAGAAAACGTGTTTCGTGCATTAAGTTGCTCGAAAAGAGCGAGCTAGATGATTCTGCATACTTCTGACTGAAGTCTCACCAATATTATCGCAGAAAATGCATATCTCAGCTTGAAACCCCACGAAAACCAAGATATCGCTGGTTCTGCATGTCAAACGCACTGTGGAGTGGTGAAAACACCAGATAACGTGCTTCTCGCATTAAATAGCTCGAAAAGAGCGATCTAGATGATTCAGCATACTTCGGACAGAAGTCTCTCCAAGATTATCGCAGGAAATGCATATCTCAGCTTGAAACCCCACGAAAACCAAGATATCTCCGGTTCTGCATATCCAACGAACTGTGGAGTGGTGAAAAACCCAGAAAACTAGTTGATCGCATTAAATAGCTCGAAAAGTGCACTCTCGATGTTTCTGCATACTTCGGACAGATGTTTCACCAATATTATCGTAGAAAATGCATATCTCAGCTTGAAACCCGACGAAATCAAAGATGTCGCCGGTTCTGCATATCAAACGCACTGTGGAGTGGTGAAAACACCAGAAAACGAGTTTCTCGCATTAAATAGCTCGAAATGAGCGCTCTCGATGTTTCTGCATACTTCGGACAGATGTTTCACCAAGATTATCGTAGGAAATGCATATCTCAGCTTGAAACCCGACGAAATCAAAGATGTCGCCGGTTCTGCATATCAAACGCACTGTGGAGTGGTGAAAAGATCCAGAGAACGTGTTTCTCGCATTGAATAGCTCGAAAAGAGCGATCTCGAAGATCCTGCATACTTCTGACAGAAGTCTCACCAAGATTATCGTAGAAAATGCATATCTCAGCTTGAAACCCGACGAAAACCGAGTTATCTCCGGTTGTGCACATCAAACGTACCGTGGAGTGGTGAAAACACCAGAAAACGTGTTTCGCGCATTAAGTATCTCGAAAAGAGCGTTCTCGAAGATTCTGCATCCCTTCTGACAGAAGTCTCACCAGGATTATCGTTGAAAATGCATATCTCAGCTTGAAACCCGACCGAAACAAAGATATCTCCGGTTCTGCATGTCAAACGTACTGTGGAGTGGTGAAAACACAAGAAAACGTGTTTCGTGCATTAAGTAGCTCGAAAAGAGCGATCTAGATGATTCTGCATACTTCTGACAAAAGACCAACCAAGATTATCGTAGAAAATGCATATCTCAACTTGAACCCCGACGAAATCATAGATGTCGCCGGTTCTGCATATCAAACGCACTGTGGAGTGGTGATAACATCCAGAGAACGTGTTTCTCGCATTGAATAGGTCGAAAAGAGCGATCTCGAAGATCCTGCATACTTCTGACAGAAGTCTCACCAAGATTATCGTAGAAAATGCATATCTCAGCTTGAAACCCGACGAAAACCGAGTTATCTCCGGTTGTGCACATCAAACGTACCGTGGAGTGGTGAAAACACCAGAAAACGTGTTTCGCGCATTAAGTATCTCGAAAAGAGCGTTCTCGAAGATTCTGCATCCCTTCTGACAGAAGTCTCACCAGGATTATCGTAGAAAATGCATATCTCAGCTTGAAACCCGACCGAAACCAAGATATCTCCGGTTCTGCATGTCAAACGTACTGTGGAGTGGTGAAAACACCAGAAAACGTGTTTCGTGCATTAAGTAGCTCGAAAAGAGCGATCTAGATGATTCTGCATACTTCTGACTGAAGTCTCACCAATATTATCACAGAAAATGCATATCTCAGCTCGAAACCTCACGAAAACCAAGATATCGCTGTGTTCAGCATATCAAACGCACTGTGGAGTGGTGAAAACCCCAGAAAACGTGTTTCTCGCATTAAATAGCTCGAAAAGAGCGCTCTCGACGTTTCTGCATACTTCGGACAGAAGTCTCACCAAGATTATCGCAGAAAATGCATATCTCTGCTTGAAACCCCCGAAAACCAAGATATCGCCGGTTCTGCATATCAAACGCACTGTGGAGTGGTGAAAACACCAGATAACGTGTTTCTCGCATTGAATAGCTCGAAACGAGCGATCTCGATGATTCTGCATACTTCGGACAGAAGTCTCAACAAGATTATCGCAGAAAATGCATATCTCAGCTTGAAACCCGACGAAAACCAAGATATCTACTGTTCTGCATATCAAACGCACTGTGGAGTGGTGAAAACACCAGATAACGTGTTTCTCGCACTAACTAGCTCGAAATGAGCGATCTCCATGATACAGCATACTTCGGACAGAAGTCTCACCAAGATTATCGCAGAAAATGCATATCTCAGCTTGAAACCCCACGAAAACCAAGATATCGCCGGTTCTGCATATCAAACGCACTGTGGAGTCGTGAAAACACCAGATAACGTGTTTCTCGCATTAAATAGCTCGAAACGAGCGATCTCCATGATTCTGCATACTTCGGACAGAAGTCTCACCAAGATTATCGCAGGAAATGCATATCTCAGCTTGAAACCCCACGAAAACCAAGATATCTCCGATTCTGCATATCCAACGAACTGTGGAGTGTTGAAAACCCCAGAAAACGAGTTCCTCGCATTAAATTGCTCGAAAATTGCGCTCTCGATGTTTCTGCATACTTCGGACAGATGTTTCACCAAGATTATCGCAGAAAATGCATATCTCAGCTTGAAACCCTACGAAAACCAAGATATCTACTGTTCTGCATATCAAACGCACTGTGGAGTGGTGAAAACACCAGATAACGTGATTCTCGCATTAAATAGCTCGAAAAGAGTGCTCTCGAAGTTTCTGCATACTTCGGACAGATGTTTCACCAAGCTTATCGTAGGAAATGCATATCTCAGCTTGAAACCCGACGAAAACCAAAATATCTCCGGTTCTGAATATCCAACGCACTCTGGAGTGGTGAAAACACCAGATAACGTGTTTCTCGCATTAAATAGCTCGAAAAGAGCGATCTAGATGCTTCTGCATACTTCTGACAGAAGACTCACCAAGATTATCGCAGAAAATGCATATCTCAGCTGGAAACATCACGAAAATCAAGATATCGCCGGTTCTGCATATCAGACGCACTGTGGAGTGGTGAAAACACCAGAAAACGTGTTACTCGCATTAACTAGCACGAAAAGAGCGTTGTGGATGATTCTGCATACTTCTCATAGATGAAACACAAAGATTATCGCAGAAAATGCATATTTCAGCTGGAAACCCCACGAAAACCAAGTTATTGGCGGCTCTACATATCAAACGCACTGTGGAGTGGTCAAAACACCAGATAACGTGTTTCTCGCATTAAATAGCTCGAAAAGAGCGATCTAGATGATTCTGCATACTTCTGACTGAAGTCTCACCAATATTATCGCAGAAAATGCATATCTCATCTTGAAACCCCACGAAAACCAAGATATCGCCGGTTCTGCATGTCAATCGTACTGTGGAGTGGCGAATACACCAGAAAACGTGTTTCTCGCATTAAATAGCTCGAAAAGAGCGATCTAGATGCTTCTGCATACTTCTGACAGAAGACTCACCAAGATTATCGCAGAAAATGCATGTCTCAGCTGGAAACATCACGAAAATCAAGATATCGCCGGTTCTGCATATCAGACGCACTGTGGAGTGGTGAAAACACCAGAAAACGTGTTACTCGCATTAACTAGCACGAAAAGAGCGTTCTGGATGATTCTGCATACTTCTCATAGATGAAACACAAAGATTATCGCAGAAAATGCATATTTCAGCTGGAAAACCCACGAAAACCAAGTTATTGGCGGCTCTACATATCAAACGCACTGTGGAGTGGTCAAAACACCAGATAACGTGTTTCTCGCATTAAATAGCTCGAAAAGAGCGATCTAGATGATTCTGCATACTTCTGACTGAAGTCTCACCAATATTATCGCAGAAAATGCATATCTCATCTTGAAACCCCACGAAAACCAAGATATCGCCGGTTCTGCATGTTAATCGTACTGTGGAGTGGTGAATACACCAGAAAACGTGTTTCTCGCATTAAATAGCTCGAAACGAGCGATCTAGATGTTTCTGCATACTTCTGACTGAAGTCTCACCAATATTATCGCAGAAAATGCATATCTCAGCTGGAAACCTCACGAAAATCAAGATGTCGCCGGTTCTGCATATCAAACGCACTATGGAGTGGTGAAAACAACCAGATAACGTGTTACTCGCATTAACTAGCTCGAAAAGAGCGTTCTGGATGATTCTGCATACTTCTCATAGATGAAACACCAAGATTATCGCAGAAAATGCATATTTCAGCTGTAATCCCCACGAAAACCAAGATATCGCCGGTTCTGCATATCAGACGCCCTGTGGAGTGATCAAAACACCAGATAACGTATTTCTCACATTAAATAGCTCGAAACGAGCGATCTTGATGATTCTGCGTACTTCTGATTGAAGTCTCACCAATATTATCGCAGAAAATGCATATCTCAGCTTGAAGCCCGACGAATACCAAGATGTCGCCGGTTCTGCATATCAAACGCACTGTGGTGTGGTGAAAAAACCAGAAAACGTGTTTCTCGCATTAACTAGCACGAAAAGAGCGTTCTGGATGATTCTGCATTCTTCTCATAGATGAAACACAAAGATTATCGCAGAAAATGCATATTTCAGCTGGAAACCCCACGAAAACCAAGTTATCGGCGGCTCTACATATCAAGCGCACTGTGGAGTGGTGAAAACACCAGGAAACGTTCTACTCGCATTAACTAGCTCGAAAAGAGGGTTCTGAATGATTCTGCATACTTCTCACAGAAGTCTCACCAAGATTATCGTAGAAAATGCTTATCTCAGCTGGAAACCCCACGAAAACCAAGTTATCGGCGGCTCTACATATCAAACGCACTGTGGAGTGGTCAAAACACTAGAAAACTTGTTTTTTCGCATTAAATAGCTCGAAACGAGCGATCTAGATGATTCTGCAAACTTCTCACAGAAGTCTCACCAAGATTATCGTAGAAAATGCTTATCTCAGCTTGAAACCCGAGGAAATCCAAGATGTCGCCGGTTCTGCATATCAAACGCACTGTGGAGTGGTCAAAACACCAGAAAACTTGTTTTTTCGCATTAAATCGCTCGAAACGAGCGATCTAGATGATTCTGCATACTTCTGACTGAAGTCTAACCAATATTATCGCAGAAAATGCATATCTCAGCTAGAAACATCACGAAAATCAAGATGTCGCCGGTTCTGCATAACAAACGCACTGTGGAGTGGTGAAAACATCAGATAACGTGTTTCTCGCACTAACTAGCTAGAAAAGAGCGATCTTGATGATACACCATACTTCGGACAGAAGTCTCACCAAGATTATCGCAGAAAATGGATATCTCAGTTTGAAACCCCACGAAAACCAAGATATCGCGTGTTCTGCATAAAAAACGCACTGTGGAGTGGTGTAAACACCAGATAACGTGTTTCTCGCATTAACTAGCTCGAAACGAGCGATCTCGATGATTCTGCATACTTCGGACAGAAGTCTCACCAAAATTATCGTAAAAAATGCATATCTCAGCTTGAAACCCGACGAAAACCGAGTAATCTCCGGTTCTGCACATGAAACGTACCGTGGAGTGGCCAAAACACCAGAAAACGTGTTTCGCGCATTAAGTAGCTCGAAAAGAGCGTTCTCGAAGATTCTGCATACTTCTGACAGAAGTCCACCAGGATTATCGTAGAAAATGCATATCTCAGCTTGAAACCCGACCGAAACAAAGATATCTCCGGTTCTGCATGTCAAACGTACTGTGGAGTGGTGAAAACACCAGAAAACGTGTTTCGTGCATTAAGTTGCTCGAAAAGAGCGATCTAGATGATTCTGCATACTTCTGACTGAAGTCTCACCAATATTATCGCAGAAAATGCATATCTCAGCTTGAAACCCCACGAGAACCAAGATATCGCTGGTTCTGCATGTCAAACGCACTGTGGAGTGGTGAAAACGCCAGATAACGTTTTTCTCGCATTAAATAGCTCGAAAAGAGCGATCTAGATGATTCAGCATACTTCGGACAGAAGTCTCTCCAAGATTATCGCAGGAAATGCATATCTCAGCTTGAAACCCCACGAAAACCATGATATCTCCGGTTCTGCATATCCAACGAACTGTGGAGTGGTGAAAAACCCAGAAAACGAGTTGATCGCATTAAATAGCTCGAAAAGAGCACTCTCGATGTTTCTGCATACTTCGGACAGATGTTTCACCAATATTATCGTAGAAAATGCATATCTCAGCTTGAAACCCGACGAAATCAAAGATGTCGCCGGTTCTGCATATCAAACCAACTGTGGAGTGGTGAAAACACCAGATAACGTGTTTCTCGCATTAAATAGCTCGAAATGTGCGATCTCGATGATTCTGCAAACTTGTTACAGAAGTCTCACCAAGATTATCGCAGAAAATGCATATCTCTGCTTGAAACCCCACGAAAACCAAGATATCTACTGTTCTGCATAACCAACGAACTGTGGAGTGGTGAAAACACCAGAAAACGTGTTTCGTGCATTAAGTAGCTCGAAAAGAGCGATCTAGATGATTCTGCATACTTCTGACTGAAGTCTCACCAATATTATCGCAGAAAATGCATATCTCAGCTCGAAACCTCACGAAAATCAAGATGTTGCCGGTTCTGCATATCAAACGCACTGTGGAGTGGTGAAAACAACCAGAGAACGTGTTTCTCGCATTAAATAGCTCGAAAAGAGCGATCTCGATGATTCAGCATACTTGGGACAGGAGTCTCACCAAGATTATCGCAGGAAATGCATATCTCAGCTTGAAACCCCACGAAAACCAAGATATCGCCTGTTCTGCATATCAATCGCACTGTGGAGTGGTGAAATCACCAGATAACGTGTTTCTCGCATTAAATAACTCGAAACGAGCGATCTGGATGATTCAGCATACTTCGGACAGGAGTCTCACCAAGATTATCGCAGGAAATGCATATCTCAGCTTGAAACCCCGCGAAAACCAAGATATCGCTGTGTTCAGCATATCAAACGCACTGTGGAGTGTTGAAAACCCCAGAAAACGTGTTTCTCGCATTAAATAGCTCGAAAAGAGCGCTCTCGACGTTTCTGCATACTTCGGACAGAAGTCTCACCAAGATTATCGCAAAAAATGCATATCTCTGCTTGAAACCCCACGAAAACCAAGATATCGCCGGTTCTGCATATCAAACGCACTGTGGAGTGGTGAAAACACCAGATAACGTGTTTCTCGCATTGAATAGCTCGAAACGAGCGATCTCGATGATTCTGCATACTTCGGACAGAAGTCTCAACAAGATTATCGCAGAAAATGCATATCTCAGCTTGAAACCCGACGAAAACTAAAATATCTACTGTTCTGCATATCAAACGCACTGTGGAGTGGTGAAAACACCAGATAACGTGTTTCTCGCACTAACTAGCTCGAAATGAGCGATCTCCATGATGCAGCATACTTCGGACAGAAGTCTCACCAAGATTATCGCAGAAAATGCATATCTCAGCTTGAAACCCCACGAAAACCAAGATATCGCCGGTTCTGCATATCAAACGCACTGTGGAGTGGTGAAAACACCAGATAACGTGTTTCTCGCATTAAATAGCTCGAAACGAGCGATCTCGATGATTCTGCATACTTCGGACAGAAGTCTCACCAAGATTATCGCAGAAAATGCATATCTCAGCTTGAAACCCCACGAAAACCAAGATGTCGCTGGTACTGCATATCAAACGCACTGTGGAGTGGTGAAAACCCCAGAAAACGTGTTTCTCGCATTAAATTGCTCGAAAATTGCACTCTCGATGTTTCTGCATACTTCGGACAGATGTTTCACCAAGATTGTCGCAGAAAATGCATATCTCAGCTTGAAACCCTACGAAAACCAAGATATCTACTGTTCTGCATATCAAACGCACTGTGGAGTGGTGAAAACACCAGATAACGTGATTCTCGCATTAACTAGCTCGAAAAGAGTGCTCTCGATGTTTCTGCATACTTCGGACAGATGTTTCACCAAGCTTATCGTAGAAAATGCATATCTCAGCTTGAAACCCGGCGAAAACCAAAATATCTCTGGTTCTGCATATCCAACGCACTCTGGAGTGGTGAAAACACCAGATAACGTGTTTCTCGCATTAAATAGCTCGAAACGAGCGATCTCGATGATTCTGCATACTTCGGACAGAAGTCTCACCAAGATTATCGCAGAAAATGCATATCTCAGCTTGAAACCCCACGAAAACCAAGATGTCGCTGGTACTGCATATCAAACGCACTGTGGAGTGGTGAAAACCCCAGAAAACGTGTTTCTCGCATTAAATAGCTCGAAAAGAGCGTTCTCGAAGATTCTGCATAATTCTGACAGAAGTCTCATCAGGATTATCGTAGAAAATGCATATCTCAGCTTGAAACCCGACCGAAACCAAGATATCTCCGGTTCTGCATGTCAAACGTACTGTGGAGTGGTGAAAACACCAGAAAACGTGTTTCGTGCATTAAGTAGCTCGAAAAGAGCGATCTAGATGATTCTGCATACTTCTGACTGAAGTCTCACCAATATTATCGCAGAAAATGCATATTTCAGCTTGAAACCCCACGAAAACCAAGATATCGCTGGTTCTGCATGTCAAACGCACTGTGGAGTGGTGAAAACACCAGATAACGTGTTTCTCGCATTAAATAGCTCGAAAAGAGCGATCTAGATGATTCAGCATACTTTGGACAGAAGTCACTCCAAGATTATCGCAGGAAATGCATATCTCAGCTTGAAACCAAACGAAAACCAAGACATCTACTGTTCTGCATATCCAACGAACTGTGGAGTGGTGAAACCCCCAGAAAACGTGTTTCTCGCATTAATTAGCTCGAAAAGAGCGTTCTCGAAGATCCTGCATACTTCTGACAGAAGTCTCACCAATATTGTCGCAGAAAATGCATATCTCAGTTGGAAACACCACGAAAATCAAGATATCGCCGGTTCTGCATATCAAACGCACTGTGGAGTGGTGAAAACAACCAGAGAACGTGTTTCTCGCATTAAATAGCTCGAAAAGAGCGCTCTCGACGTTTCTGCATACTTCGGACAGATGTTTCACCAAGCTTATCGTAGAAAATGCATATCTCAGCTGGAAACACCACGAAAATCAAGATATCGCCGGTTCTGCATATCAAACGCACTGTGGAGTGGTGAAAACCCCAGAAAACGTGTTTCTCGCATTAAATAGCTCGAAAAGAGCGCTCTCGACGTTTCTGCATACTTCGGACAGATGTTTCACCAAGCTTATCGTAGAAAATGCATATCTCAGCAGGAAACACCACGAAAATCAAGATATCGCCGGTTCTGCATATCAAACGCACTGTGGAGTGGTGAAAACAACCAGAGAACGTGTTTCTCGCATTAAATAGCTCGAAAAGAGCGATCTCGATGATTCTGCATACATCTGACAGAAGTCTCACCAAGATTGTGGTAGGAAATGCATATCTCAGCTTGAAACCCGACGAAAACCAAGGTATCTACTGTTCTGCATATCAAACGCACTGTGGAGTGGTGAAAACACCTGATAACGTGTTTCTCGCACTAGCTAGCTCGAAAAGAGCGATCTCGATGATTCAGCATACTCCGGACAGAAGTCTCACCAAGATTATCGCAGAAAATACATATCTCAGCTTGAAACCCCACGAAACCCAAGATGTCGCTGGTTCTGCATGTCAAACGCACTGTGGAGTGGTGAAAACACCAGATAACGTGTTTCTCTCATTAAATAGCTCGAAAAGTGCGATCTCGATGATTCTGCAAACTTCTAACAGAAGTCTCACCAAGATTATCGCAGAAAATGCATATCTCTGCTTGAAACCCCACGAAAACCAAGATGTCAACTGTTCTGCATATCCAACGAACTGTGGAGTGGTGAAAACCCCAGAAAACGTGTTTCTCGCATTAAATAGCTCGAAACGAGCGCTCTCGACGTTTCTGCATACTTCGGACAGATGTTTCACCAAGCTTATCGTAGAAAATGCATATCTCAGCTTGAAACCCGACGAAAACCGAGTTATCTCCGGTTCTGCACATCAAACGTACCGTGGAGTGGTGAAAACACCAGAAAACGTGTTTCGCGCATTAAGTAGCTCGAATGAGCGATCTAGATGATTCTGCACACTTCTGACTGATGTCTCACCAATATTATCGCAGAAAATGCATATCTCAGCTCGAAACCTCACGAAAATCAAGATGTTGCCGGTTCTGCATATCAAACGCATTGTGGAGTGGTGAAAGCAACCAGAGAACGTGTTTCTCGCGTTAAATAGCTTGAAAAGGCCGATCACGATGATTCTGCATACTTCTGACAGAAGTCTCACCAAGATTATCGTAGAAAATGCATATCTCCACTTGAACCCCGACGAAATCTAAGATGTCGCCGGTTCTGCATATCAAACGCACTGTGGAGTGGTGAAAACAACCAGAGAACGTGTTTCTCGCATTAAATAGCTCGAAAAGAGCGATCTCGAAGATCCTGCATACTTCTGACAGAAGTCTCACCAAGATTATCGTAGAAAATGCATATCTCATCTTGAAACCCGACGAAAACCAAAATATCGCCGGATCTGCATATCAAACCAACTGTGGAGCGGTGAAAACACCAGATAACGTGTTTCTCGCATTAAATAGCTCGAAAAGTGCGATCTCGATGATTCTGCATACTTCTGACAGAAGTCTCACCAGGATTATCGTAGAAAATGCATATCTCAGCTTGAAACCCGACGAAAACCGAGTTATCTCCGGTTGTGCACATCAAACGTACCGTGGAGTGGTGAGAACACAAGAAAACGTGTTTCGTGCATTAAGTAGCTCGAAAACAGCGATCTCGATGATTCAGCATACTTCGGACAGGAGTCTCACCAAGATTATCGCAGGAAATGCATATCTCAGCTTGAAACCCCACGAAAACCAAGATATCGCCTGTTCTGCATATCAAACGCACTGTGGAGTGGTGAAAACACCAGATAACGTGTTTCTCGCATTAAATTTCTCGAAACGAGCGATCTCGATGGTTCTGCATACTTCGGACAGAAGTCTCAGCACAATTATCGTAAAAAATGCATATCTCAGCTTGAAACCCCGCGAAAACCAAGATATCGCTGTGTTCAGCATATCAAACGCACTGTGGAGTGGTGAAAACCCCAGAAAACGTGTTTCTCGCATTAAATAGCTCGAAAAGAGCGATCTCGATGATACAGCATACTTCGGACAGAAGTCTCACCAAGATTATCGCAGAAAATGCATATCTCAGCTTGAAACCCAACGAAAACCAAGATATCGCCGGTTCTGCATATCAAACGCACTGTGGAGTGGTGAAAACCCCAGAAAACGTGTTTCTCGCATTAAATAGCTCGAATAGAGCGATCTCGATGATTCTTCATTCTTCGGACAGAAGTCTCACCAAGATTATCGTAGAAAATGCAAATCTCAGCTTGAAACCCGACGAAAACCGAGTTATCTCCGGTTCTGCATATCCAACGCACTGTGGAGTGGTGAAAACACCAGATAACGTGTTTCTCGCATTGAATAGCTCTAAACGAGCGATCTCGATGATTCTGCAGACTTCGGACAGAAGTCTCAACAAGATTATCGCAGAAAATGCGTATCTCAGCTTGAAACCCCACGAAAACCAAGATATTTACTGTTCTGCATATCAAACGCACTGCGGAGTGGTGAAAACACCAGATAACTTGTTTCTCGCATTAAATAGCTCGAAAAGAGCGATCTCGATGATTCAGCATACTTCGGACAGAAGTCTCACCAAGATTATCGCAGAAAATGCATATCTCTGCTTGAAACCCCACGAAAACCAAGAAATCGCCGGTTCTGCATACCAAACGCACTGTGGAGTGGTGAAAACACCAGATAACGTGTTTCTCGCATTGAATAGCTCGAAACGAGCGATCTCGATGATTCTGCATACTTCGGACAGAAGTCTCAACAAGATTATCGCAGAAAATGCATATCTCAGCTTGAAACCCCACGAAAACCAAGATATTTACTGTTCTGCATATCAAACGCACTGCGGAGTGGTGAAAACACCAGATAACTTGTTTCTCGCATTAAATAGCTCGAAAAGAGCGATCTCGATGATTCAGCATACTTCGGACAGAAGTCTCACCAAGATTATCGCAGAAAATGCATATCTCTGCTTGAAACCCCACGAAAACCAAGAAATCGCCGGTTCTGCATACCAAACGCACTGTGGAGTGGTGAAAACACCAGATAACGTGTTTCTCGCATTGAATAGCTCGAAACGAGCGATCTCGATGATTCTGCATACTTCGGACAGAAGTCTCAACAAGATTATCGCAGAAAATGCATATCTCAGCTGGAAACACCACGAAAATCAAGATATCGCCTGTTCTGCATATCAAACGCACTGTGGAGTGGTGAAAACAACCAGAGAACGTGTTTCTCGCATTAAATAGCTCGAAAAGAGCGATCTCGATGATTCAGCATACTTCGGACAGGAGTCTCACCAAGATTATCGCAGGAAATGCATATCTCAGCTTGAAACCCCACGAAAACCAAGATATCTCCGGTTCTGCATATCCAACGAACTGTGGAGTGGTAAAAAACACCAGATAACGTGTTTCTCGCATTCAATAGCTCGAAAAGTGCGATCTCGATGATTCTGCATACTTCTGACAGAAGTCTCACCAGGATTATCGTAGAAAATGCATATCTCAGCTTGAAACCCGACCGAAACCAAGATATCTCCGGTTCTGCATGTCAAACGTACTGTGGAGTGGTGAGAACACCAGAAAACGTGTTTCGTGCATTAAGTAGCTCGAAAACAGCGATCTAGTGGATTCTGCATACTTCTGACAAAAGACCCACCAAGATTATCGCAGAAAATGCATATCTCAGCTGGAAACACCACGAAAATCAAGATATCGCCTGTTCTGCATATCAAACGCACTGTGGAGTGGTGAAAACAACCAGAGAACGTGTTTCTCGCATTAAATAGCTCGAAAAGAGCGATCTCGATGATTCAGCATACTTCGGACAGGAGTCTCACCAAGATTATCGCAGGAAATGCATATCTCAGCTTGAAACCCCACGAAAACCAAGATATCTCCGGTTCTGCATATCCAACGAACTGTGGAGTGGTGAAAACCCCAGAAAACGAGTTTCTCGAATTAAATAGCTCGAAAATAGCGCTCTCGATGTTTCTGCATACTTCGGACAGAAGTGTCACCAGGATTATCGTAGAAAATGCATATCTCAGCTTGAAACCCGACCGAAACCAAGATATCTCCGGTTCTGCATGTCAAACGTACTGTGGAGTGGTGAAAACACCGGATAAGGTTTTTCTCGCATTAACTAGCTCGAAACGATTGATCTCGATGATTCTGCATACTTCGGACAGAAGTCTCACCAAGATTATCGCAGGAAATGCATATCTCATCTTGAAACCCCACGAATACCGAGATATCGCCGGTTCTGCATATCAAACCAACTGTGGAGCGGTGAAAACACCAGATAACGTGTTTCTCGCATTAAATAGCTCGAAAAGTGCGATCTCGATGATTCTGCATACTTCTGACAGAAGTCTCACCAGGATTATCGTAGAAAATGCATATCTCAGCTTGAAACCCGACGAAAACCGAGTTATCTCCGGTTGTGCACATCAAACGTACCGTGGAGTGGTGAAAACACCAGAAAACGTGTTTCGCGCATTAAGTATCTCGAAAAGAGCGATCTCGATGATTCAGCATACTTCGGACAGGAGTCTCACCAAGATTATCGCAGGAAATGCATATCTCAGCTTGAAACCCCACGAAAACCAAGATATCGCCTGTTCTGCATATCAAACGCACTGTGGAGTGGTGAAAACACCAGATAACGTGTTTCTCGCATTAAATTTCTCGAAACGAGCGATCTCGATGGTTCTGCATACTTCGGACAGAAGTCTCAGCACAATTATCGTAAAAAATGCATATCTCAGCTTGAAACCCCGCGAAAACCAAGATATCGCTGTGTTCAGCATATCAAACGCACTGTGGAGTGGTGAAAACCCCAGAAAACGTGTTTCTCGCATTAAATAGCTCGAAAAGAGCGATCTCGATGATACAGCATACTTCGGACAGAAGTCTCACCAAGATTATCGCAGAAAATGCATATCTCAGCTTGAAACCCAACGAAAACCAAGATATCGCCGGTTCTGCATATCAAACGCACTGTGGAGTGGTGAAAACCCCAGAAAACGTGTTTCTCGCATTAAATAGCTCGAATAGAGCGATCTCGATGATTCTTCATTCTTCGGACAGAAGTCTCACCAAGATTATCGTAGAAAATGCAAATCTCAGCTTGAAACCCGACGAAAACCGAGTTATCTCCGGTTCTGCATATCCAACGCACTGTGGAGTGGTGAAAACACCAGATAACGTGTTTCTCGCATTGAATAGCTCTAAACGAGCGATCTCGATGATTCTGCAGACTTCGGACAGAAGTCTCAACAAGATTATCGCAGAAAATGCGTATCTCAGCTTGAAACCCCACGAAAACCAAGATATTTACTGTTCTGCATATCAAACGCACTGCGGAGTGGTGAAAACACCAGATAACTTGTTTCTCGCATTAAATAGCTCGAAAAGAGCGATCTCGATGATTCAGCATACTTCGGACAGAAGTCTCACCAAGATTATCGCAGAAAATGCATATCTCTGCTTGAAACCCCACGAAAACCAAGAAATCGCCGGTTCTGCATACCAAACGCACTGTGGAGTGGTGAAAACACCAGATAACGTGTTTCTCGCATTGAATAGCTCGAAACGAGCGATCTCGATGATTCTGCATACTTCGGACAGAAGTCTCAACAAGATTATCGCAGAAAATGCATATCTCAGCTTGAAACCCCACGAAAACCAAGATATTTACTGTTCTGCATATCAAACGCACTGCGGAGTGGTGAAAACACCAGATAACTTGTTTCTCGCATTAAATAGCTCGAAAAGAGCGATCTCGATGATTCAGCATACTTCGGACAGAAGTCTCACCAAGATTATCGCAGAAAATGCATATCTCTGCTTGAAACCCCACGAAAACCAAGAAATCGCCGGTTCTGCATACCAAACGCACTGTGGAGTGGTGAAAACACCAGATAACGTGTTTCTCGCATTGAATAGCTCGAAACGAGCGATCTCGATGATTCTGCATACTTCGGACAGAAGTCTCAACAAGATTATCGCAGAAAATGCATATCTCAGCTGGAAACACCACGAAAATCAAGATATCGCCTGTTCTGCATATCAAACGCACTGTGGAGTGGTGAAAACTACCAGAGAACGTGTTTCTCGCATTAAATAGCTCGAAAAGAGCGATCTCGATGATTCAGCATACTTCGGACAGGAGTCTCACCAAGATTATCGCAGGAAATGCATATCTCAGCTTGAAACCCCACGAAAACCAAGATATCTCCGGTTCTGCATATCCAACGAACTGTGGAGTGGTAAAAAACACCAGATAACGTGTTTCTCGCATTCAATAGCTCGAAAAGTGCGATCTCGATGATTCTGCATACTTCTGACAGAAGTCTCACCAGGATTATCGTAGAAAATGCATATCTCAGCTTGAAACCCGACCGAAACCAAGATATCTCCGGTTCTGCATGTCAAACGTACTGTGGAGTGGTGAGAACACCAGAAAACGTGTTTCGTGCATTAAGTAGCTCGAAAACAGCGATCTAGTGGATTCTGCATACTTCTGACAAAAGACCCACCAAGATTATCGCAGAAAATGCATATCTCAGCTGGAAACACCACGAAAATCAAGATATCGCCTGTTCTGCATATCAAACGCACTGTGGAGTGGTGAAAACAACCAGAGAACGTGTTTCTCGCATTAAATAGCTCGAAAAGAGCGATCTCGATGATTCAGCATACTTCGGACAGGAGTCTCACCAAGATTATCGCAGGAAATGCATATCTCAGCTTGAAACCCCACGAAAACCAAGATATCTCCGGTTCTGCATATCCAACGAACTGTGGAGTGGTGAAAACCCCAGAAAACGAGTTTCTCGAATTAAATAGCTCGAAAATAGCGCTCTCGATGTTTCTGCATACTTCGGACAGAAGTGTCACCAGGATTATCGTAGAAAATGCATATCTCAGCTTGAAACCCGACCGAAACCAAGATATCTCCGGTTCTGCATGTCAAACGTACTGTGGAGTTGTGAAAACACCGGATAAGGTTTTTCTCGCATTAAATAGCTCGAAACGATTGATCTCGATGATTCTGCATACTTCGGACAGAAGTCTCACCAAGATTATCGCAGGAAATGCATATCTCATCTTGAAACCCCACGAATACCGAGATATCTCCGGTTCTGCATATCCAACGAACGGTGGAGTGGTGAAAACACCAGAAAACGAGTTTCTCGCATTAAATAGCTCGAAAAGAGCGCTATCGATGTTTCTGCATACTTCGGACAGATATTTCACCAAGATTATCGTAGAAAATGCATATCTCATCTTGAAACCCGACGAAAACCAAAATATCGCCGGTTCTGCATATCAAACCAACTGTGGAGCGGTGAAAACACCAGATAACGTGTTTCTCGCATTAAATAGCTCGAAAAGTGCGATCTCGATGATTCTGCATACTTCTGACAGAAGTCTCACCAGGATTATCGTAGAAAATGCATATCTCAGCTTGAAACCCGACCGAAACCAAGATATCTCCGGTTCTGCATGTCAATCGTACTGTGGAGTGGTGAGAACACCAGAAAACGTGTTTCGTGCATTAAGTAGCTCGAAAACAGCGATCTAGTGGATTCTGCATACTTCTGAAAAAAGACCCACCAAGATTATCGCAGAAAATGCATATCTCAGCTGGAAACACCACGAAAATCAAGATATCGCCTGTTCTGCATATCAAACGCACTGTGGAGTGGTGAAAACAACCAGAGAACGTGTTTCTCGCATTAAATAGCTCGAAAAGAGCGATCTCGATGATTCAGCATACTTCGGACAGGAGTCTCACCAAGATTATCGCAGGAAATGCATATCTCAGCTTGAAACCCCACGAAAACCAAGATATCTCCGGTTCTGCATATCCAACGAACTGTGGAGTGGTAAAAAACACCAGATAACGTGTTTCTCGCATTCAATAGCTCGAAAAGTGCGATCTCGATGATTCTGCATACTTCTGACAGAAGTCTCACCAGGATTATCGTAGAAAATGCATATCTCAGCTTGAAACCCGACCGAAACCAAGATATCTCCGGTTCTGCATGTCAAACGTACTGTGGAGTGGTGAGAACACCAGAAAACGTGTTTCGTGCATTAAGTAGCTCGAAAACAGCGATCTAGTGGATTCTGCATACTTCTGACAAAAGACCCACCAAGATTATCGCAGAAAATGCATATCTCAGCTGGAAACACCACGAAAATCAAGATATCGCCTGTTCTGCATATCAAACGCACTGTGGAGTGGTGAAAACAACCAGAGAACGTGTTTCTCGCATTAAATAGCTCGAAAAGAGCGATCTCGATGATTCAGCATACTTCGGACAGGAGTCTCACCAAGATTATCGCAGGAAATGCATATCTCAGCTTGAAACCCCACGAAAACCAAGATATCTCCGGTTCTGCATATCCAACGAACTGTGGAGTGGTGAAAACCCCAGAAAACGAGTTTCTCGAATTAAATAGCTCGAAAATAGCGCTCTCGATGTTTCTGCATACTTCGGACAGAAGTGTCACCAGGATTATCGTAGAAAATGCATATCTCAGCTTGAAACCCGACCGAAACCAAGATATCTCCGGTTCTGCATGTCAAACGTACTGTGGAGTGGTGAAAACACCGGATAAGGTTTTTCTCGCATTAACTAGCTCGAAACGATTGATCTCGATGATTCTGCATACTTCGGACAGAAGTCTCACCAAGATTATCGCAGGAAATGCATATCTCATCTTGAAACCCCACGAATACCGAGATATCTCCGGTTCTGCATATCCAACGAACGGTGGAGTGGTGAAAACACCAGAAAACGAGTTTCTCGCATTAAATAGCTCGAAAAGAGCGCTATCGATGTTTCTGCATACTTCGGACAGATATTTCACCAAGATTATCGTAGAAAATGCATATCTCATCTTGAAACCCGACGAAAACCAAAATATCGCCGGTTCTGCATATCAAACCAACTGTGGAGCGGTGAAAACACCAGATAACGTGTTTCTCGCATTAAATAGCTCGAAAAGTGCGATCTCGATGATTCTGCATACTTCTGACAGAAGTCTCACCAGGATTATCGTAGAAAATGCATATCTCAGCTTGAAACCCGACGAAAACCGAGTTATCTCCGGTTGTGCACATCAAACGTACCGTGGAGTGGTGAAAACACCAGAAAACGTGTTTCGCGCATTAAGTATCTCGAAAAGAGCGATCTCGATGATTCAGCATACTTCGGACAGGAGTCTCACCAAGATTATCGCAGGAAATGCATATCTCAGCTTGAAACCCCACGAAAAAACAAGATATCGCCTGTTCTGCATATCAGACGCACTGTGGAGTGGTGAAAACACCAGATAACGTGTTTCTCGCATTAAATTTCTCGAAACGAGCGATCTCGATGGTTCTGCATACTTCGGACAGAAGTCTCAGCACAATTATCGTAAAAAATGCATATCTCAGCTTGAAACCCCGCGAAAACCAAGATATCGCTGTGTTCAGCATATCAAACGCACTGTGGAGTGGTGAAAACCCCAGAAAACGTGTTTCTCGCATTAAATAGCTCGAAAAGAGCGATCTCGATGATACAGCATACTTCGGACAGAAGTCTCACCAAGATTATCGCAGAAAATGCATATCTCAGCTTGAAACCCAACGAAAACCAAGATATCGCCGGTTCTGCATATCAAACGCACTGTGGAGTGGTGAAAACCCCAGAAAACGTGTTTCTCGCATTAAATAGCTCGAATAGAGCGATCTCGATGATTCTTCATTCTTCGGACAGAAGTCTCACCAAGATTATCGTAGAAAATGCAAATCTCAGCTTGAAACCCGACGAAAACCGAGTTATCTCCGGTTCTGCATATCCAACGCACTGTGGAGTGGTGAAAACACCAGATAACGTGTTTCTCGCATTGAATAGCTCTAAACGAGCGATCTCGATGATTCTGCAGACTTCGGACAGAAGTCTCAACAAGATTATCGCAGAAAATGCGTATCTCAGCTTGAAACCCCACGAAAACCAAGATATTTACTGTTCTGCATATCAAACGCACTGCGGAGTGGTGAAAACACCAGATAACTTGTTTCTCGCATTAAATAGCTCGAAAAGAGCGATCTCGATGATTCAGCATACTTCGGACAGAAGTCTCACCAAGATTATCGCAGAAAATGCATATCTCTGCTTGAAACCCCACGAAAACCAAGAAATCGCCGGTTCTGCATACCAAACGCACTGTGGAGTGGTGAAAACACCAGATAACGTGTTTCTCGCATTGAATAGCTCGAAACGAGCGATCTCGATGATTCTGCATACTTCGGACAGAAGTCTCAACAAGATTATCGCAGAAAATGCATATCTCAGCTGGAAACACCACGAAAATCAAGATATCGCCTGTTCTGCATATCAAACGCACTGTGGAGTGGTGAAAACAACCAGAGAACGTGTTTCTCGCATTAAATAGCTCGAAAAGAGCGATCTCGATGATTCAGCATACTTCGGACAGGAGTCTCACCAAGATTATCGCAGGAAATGCATATCTCAGCTTGAAACCCCACGAAAACCAAGATATCTCCGGTTCTGCATATCCAACGAACTGTGGAGTGGTAAAAAACACCAGATAACGTGTTTCTCGCATTCAATAGCTCGAAAAGTGCGATCTCGATGATTCTGCATACTTCTGACAGAAGTCTCACCAGGATTATCGTAGAAAATGCATATCTCAGCTTGAAACCCGACCGAAACCAAGATATCTCCGGTTCTGCATGTCAAACGTACTGTGGAGTGGTGAGAACACCAGAAAACGTGTTTCGTGCATTAAGTAGCTCGAAAACAGCGATCTAGTGGATTCTGCATACTTCTGACAAAAGACCCACCAAGATTATCGCAGAAAATGCATATCTCAGCTGGAAACACCACGAAAATCAAGATATCGCCTGTTCTGCATATCAAACGCACTGTGGAGTGGTGAAAACAACCAGAGAACGTGTTTCTCGCATTAAATAGCTCGAAAAGAGCGATCTCGATGATTCAGCATACTTCGGACAGGAGTCTCACCAAGATTATCGCAGGAAATGCATATCTCAGCTTGAAACCCCACGAAAACCAAGATATCTCCGGTTCTGCATATCCAACGAACTGTGGAGTGGTGAAAACCCCAGAAAACGAGTTTCTCGAATTAAATAGCTCGAAAATAGCGCTCTCGATGTTTCTGCATACTTCGGACAGAAGTGTCACCAGGATTATCGTAGAAAATGCATATCTCAGCTTGAAACCCGACCGAAACCAAGATATCTCCGGTTCTGCATGTCAAACGTACTGTGGAGTTGTGAAAACACCGGATAAGGTTTTTCTCGCATTAACTAGCTCGAAACGATTGATCTCGATGATTCTGCATACTTCGGACAGAAGTCTCACCAAGATTATCGCAGGAAATGCATATCTCATCTTGAAACCCCACGAATACCGAGATATCTCCGGTTCTGCATATCCAACGAACGGTGGAGTGGTGAAAACACCAGAAAACGAGTTTCTCGCATTAAATAGCTCGAAAAGAGCGCTATCGATGTTTCTGCATACTTCGGACAGATATTTCACCAAGATTATCGTAGAAAATGCATATCTCATCTTGAAACCCGACGAAAACCAAAATATCGCCGGTTCTGCATATCAAACCAACTGTGGAGCGGTGAAAACACCAGATAACGTGTTTCTCGCATTAAATAGCTCGAAAAGTGCGATCTCGATGATTCTGCATACTTCTGACAGAAGTCTCACCAGGATTATCGTAGAAAATGCATATCTCAGCTTGAAACCCGACGAAAACCGAGTTATCTCCGGTTGTGCACATCAAACGTACCGTGGAGTGGTGAAAACACCAGAAAACGTGTTTCGCGCATTAAGTATCTCGAAAAGAGCGATCTCGATGATTCAGCATACTTCGGACAGGAGTCTCACCAAGATTATCGCAGGAAATGCATATCTCAGCTTGAAACCCCACGAAAACCAAGATATCGCCTGTTCTGCATATCAAACGCACTGTGGAGTGGTGAAAACACCAGATAACGTGTTTCTCGCATTAAATTTCTCGAAACGAGCGATCTCGATGGTTCTGCATACTTCGGACAGAAGTCTCAGCACAATTATCGTAAAAAATGCATATCTCAGCTTGAAACCCCGCGAAAACCAAGATATCGCTGTGTTCAGCATATCAAACGCACTGTGGAGTGGTGAAAACCCCAGAAAACGTGTTTCTCGCATTAAATAGCTCGAAAAGAGCGATCTCGATGATACAGCATACTTCGGACAGAAGTCTCACCAAGATTATCGCAGAAAATGCATATCTCAGCTTGAAACCCAACGAAAACCAAGATATCGCCGGTTCTGCATATCAAACGCACTGTGGAGTGGTGAAAACCCCAGAAAACGTGTTGCTCGCATTAAATAGCTCGAATAGAGCGATCTCGATGATTCTTCATTCTTCGGACAGAAGTCTCACCAAGATTATCGTAGAAAATGCAAATCTCAGCTTGAAACCCGACGAAAACCGAGTTATCTCCGGTTCTGCATATCCAACGCACTGTGGAGTGGTGAAAACACCAGATAACGTGTTTCTCGCATTGAATAGCTCTAAACGAGCGATCTCGATGATTCTGCAGACTTCGGACAGAAGTCTCAACAAGATTATCGCAGAAAATGCGTATCTCAGCTTGAAACCCCACGAAAACCAAGATATTTACTGTTCTGCATATCAAACGCACTGCGGAGTGGTGAAAACACCAGATAACTTGTTTCTCGCATTAAATAGCTCGAAAAGAGCGATCTCGATGATTCAGCATACTTCGGACAGAAGTCTCACCAAGATTATCGCAGAAAATGCATATCTCTGCTTGAAACCCCACGAAAACCAAGAAATCGCCGGTTCTGCATACCAAACGCACTGTGGAGTGGTGAAAACACCAGATAACGTGTTTCTCGCATTGAATAGCTCGAAACGAGCGATCTCGATGATTCTGCATACTTCGGACAGAAGTCTCAACAAGATTATCGCAGAAAATGCATATCTCAGCTTGAAACCCCACGAAAACCAAGATATTTACTGTTCTGCATATCAAACGCACTGTGGAGTGGTGAAAACACCAGATAACTTGTTTCTCGCACCAACTAGCTCGAAAAGAGCGATCTCGATGATTCGGCATACTTCGGACAGAAGTCTCACCAAGATTATCGCAGAAAATGCATATCTCTGCTTGAAACCCCACGAAAACCAAGAAATCGCCGGTTCTGCATATCAAACGCACTGTGGAGTGGTGAAAACACCAGATAACGTGTTTCTCGCATTGAATAGCTCGAAACGAGCGATCTCGATGATTCTGCATACTTCGGACAGAAGTCTCAACAAGATTATCGCAGAAAATGCATATCTCAGCTCGAAACCTCACGAAAATCAAGATGTTGCCGGTTCTGCATATCAAACGCACTGTGGAGTGGTGAAAGCAACCAGAGAACGTGTTTCTCGCGTTAAATAGCTCGAAAAGTCCGATCACGATGATTCTGCATACTTCTGACAGAAGTCTCACCAAGATTATCGTAGAAAATGCATATCTCAACTTGAACCCCGACGAAATCAAAGATGTCGCCGGTTCTGCATATCAAACGCACTGTGGAGTGGTGAAAACATCCAGAGAACGTGTTTCTCGCATTGAATAGCTCGAAAAGAGCGATCTCGAAGATCCTGCATACTTCTGGCAGAAGTCTCACCAAGATTATCGTAGAAAATGCATATCTCAGCTTGAAACCCGACGAAAACCGAGTTATCTCCGGTTGTGCACATCAAACGTACCGTGGAGTGGTGAAAACACCAGATAACGTGTTTCTCGCATTGAATAGCTCGAAACGAGCGATCTCGATGATTCTGCATACTTCGGACAGAAGTCTCAACAAGATTATCGCAGAAAATGCATATCTCAGCTTGAAACCCCACGAAAACCAAGATATTTACTGTTCTGCATATCAAACGCACTGTGGAGTGGTGAAAACACCAGATAACTTGTTTCTCGCACTAACTAGCTCGAAAAGAGCGATCTCGATGATTCAGCATACTTCGGACAGAAGTCTCACCAAGATTATCGCAGAAAATGCATATCTCAGCTTGAAACCCCACGAAAACCAAGATATCGCCGGTTCTGCATATCAAACGCACTGTGGAGTGGTGAAAAGACCAGATAACATGTTTCTCGCATTAAATAGCTCGAAACGAGCGATCTCGATGATTCAGCATACTTCGGACAGAAGTCTCACCAAGATTATCGCAGAAAATGCATATCTCTGCTTGAAACCCCACAAAAACCAAGAAATCGCCGGTTCTGCATATCAAACGCACTGTGGAGTGGTGAAAACACCAGATAACGTGTTTCTCGCATTGAATAGCTCGAAACGAGCGATCTCGATGATTCTGCATACTTCGGACAGAAGTCTCAACAAGATGATCGCAGAAAATGCATATCTCAGCTCGAAACCTCACGAAAATCAAGATGTTGCCGGTTCTGCATATCAAACGCACTGTGGAGTGGTGAAAGCAACCAGAGAACGTGTTTCTCGCGTGAAATAGCTCGAAAAGGCCGATCACGATGATTCTGCATACTTCTGACAGAAGTCTCACCAAGATTGTCGTAGAAAATGCATATCTCAACTTGAACCCCGACGAAATCAAAGATGTCGCCGGTTCTGCATATCAAACGCACTGTGGAGTGGTGAAAACATCTAGAGAACGTGTTTCTCGCATTGAATAGCTCGAAAAGAGCGATCTCGAAGATCCTGCATACTTCTGGCAGAAGTCTCACCAAGATTATCGTAGAAAATGCATATCTCAGCTTGAAACCCGACGAAAACCGAGTTATCTCCGGTTGTGCACATCAAACGTTCCGTGGAGTGGTGAAAACACCAGAAAACGTGTTTCGCGCTTTAAGTATCTCGAAAAGAGCGTTCTCGAAGATTCTGCATACTTCTGACAGAAGTCTCACCAGGATTATCGTAAAAATGCATATGTCAGCTTGAAACCCCGCGAAAACCAAGATGTTGCCGGTTCTGCATATCAAACGCACTGTGGAGTGGTGAAAACAACCAGAGAACGTGTTTCTCGTATTAAATAGCTCGAAAAGAGCGATCTCGATGATTCAGCATACTTCGGACAGGAGTCTCACCAAGATTATCGCAGGAAATGCATATCTCAGCTTGAAACCCCACGAAAACCAAGATATCGCCTGTTCTGCATATCAAACGCACTGTGGAGTGGTGAAAACACCAGATAACGTGTTTCTCGCATTAAATAGCTCGAAACGAGCGATCTCGATGGTTCTGCATACTTCGGACAGAAGTCTCACCAAAATTATCGTAAAAAATGCATATCTCAGCTTGAAACCCCGCGAAAACCAAGATATCGCTGTGTTCAGCATATCAAACGCACTGTGGAGTGGTGAAAACCCCAGAAAACGTGTTTCTCGCATTAAATAGCTCGAAACGAGCGATCTCGATGGTTCTGCATACTTCGGACAGAAGTCTCACCAAAATTATCGTAAAAAATGCATATCTCAGCTTGAAACCCCGCGAAAACCAAGATATCGCTGTGTTCAGCATATCAAACGCACTGTGGAGTGGTGAAAGCAACCAGAGAACGTGTTTCTCGCGTGAAATAGCTCGAAAAGGCCGATCACGATGATTCTGCATACTTCTGACAGAAGTCTCACCAAGATTGTCGTAGAAAATGCATATCTCAACTTGAACCCCGACGAAATCAAAGATGTCGCCGGTTCTGCATATCAAACGCACTGTGGAGTGGTGAAAACATCCAGAGAACGTGTTTCTCGCATTGAATAGCTCGAAAAGAGCGATCTCGAAGATCCTGCATACTTCTGGCAGAAGTCTCACCAAGATTATCGTAGAAAATGCATATCTCAGCTTGAAACCCGACGAAAACCGAGTTATCTCCGGTTGTGCACATCAAACGTTCCGTGGAGTGGTGAAAACACCAGAAAACGTGTTTCGCGCTTTAAGTATCTCGAAAAGAGCGTTCTCGAAGATTCTGCATACTTCTGACAGAAGTCTCACCAGGATTATCGTAAAAATGCATATGTCAGCTTGAAACCCCGCGAAAACCAAGATGTTGCCGGTTCTGCATATCAAACGCACTGTGGAGTGGTGAAAACAACCAGAGAACGTGTTTCTCGCATTAAATAGCTCGAAAAGAGCGATCTCGATGATTCAGCATACTTCGGACAGGAGTCTCACCAAGATTATCGCAGGAAATGCATATCTCAGCTTGAAACCCCACGAAAACCAAGATATCGCCTGTTCTGCATATCAAACGCACTGTGGAGTGGTGAAAACACCAGATAACGTGTTTCTCGCATTAAATAGCTCGAAACGAGCGATCTCGATGGTTCTGCATACTTCGGACAGAAGTCTCACCAAAATTATCGTAAAAAATGCATAACTCAGCTTGAAACCCCGCGAAAACCAAGATATCGCTGTGTTCAGCATATCAAACGCACTGTGGAGTGGTGAAAACCCCAGAAAACGTGTTTCTCGCATTAAATAGCTCGAAACGAGCGATCTCGATGGTTCTGCATACTTCGGACAGAAGTCTCACCAAAATTATCGTAAAAAATGCATATCTCAGCTTGAAACCCCGCGAAAACCAAGATATCGCTGTGTTCAGCATATCAAACGCACTGTGGAGTGGTGAAAACCCCAGAAAACGTGTTTCTCGCATTAAATAGCTCGAAAAGAGCGATCTCGATGATACAGCATACTTCGGACAGAAGTCTCACCAAGATTATCGCCGAAAATGCATATCTCAGCTTGGAACCCCACGAAAACCAAGATATCTACTGTTCTGCATTTCAAACGCACTGTGGAGTGGTGAAAACCCCAGAAAACTTGTTTCTCGCTTTAAATAGCTCGAAAAGAGCGCTCTCGACGTTTCTGCATACTTCGGACAGATGTTTCACCAAGCTTATCGTAGAAAATGCATATCTCAGCTTGAAACCCGACGAAAACCAAAATATCTCCGGTTCTGCATATCCAACGCACTGTGGAGTGGTGAAAACCCCAGATAACGTGTTTCTCGCATTAAGTAGCTCGAAAAGAGCGATGTCGAAGATTCTGCATCCTTCTGACAGAAGTCTCACCAAGATTATCGTAGAAAATGCATATCTCAGCTTGAAACCCGACGAAAACCGAGTTATCTCCGGTTCTGCATATCCAACGCACTGTGGAGTGGTGAAAACACCAGATAACGTGTTTCTCGCATTGAATAGCTCTCAACGAGCGATCTCGATGATTCTGCATACTTCGGACAGAAGTCTCCACAAGATTATCACAGAAAATGCATATCTCAGCTTGAAACCCCACGAAAACCAAGATATCTACTGTTCTGCATATCAAACGCACTGTGGAGTGGTGAAAACACCAGAAAACGTGTTTCTCGCATTAAATAGCTCGAAAAGAGCGCTCTCGACGTTTCTGCATACTTCGGACAGATGTTTCACCAAGCTTATCGTAGAAAATGCATATCTCAGCTTGAAACCCGACGAAAACCAAAATATCTCCGGTTCTGCATATCCAACGCACTGTGGAGTGGTGAAAACACCAGATAACGTGTTTCTCGCATTAAATAGCTCGAAACGAGCAATCTCGATGATTCTGCATACTTCGGACAGAAGTCTCAACAAGATTATCGCAGAAAATGCATATCTCAGCTTGAAACCCCACGAAATTCAAGATATTTACTGTTCTGCATATCAAACGCACTGTGGAGTGGTGAAAACACCAGATAACTTGTTTCTCGCATTAAATAGCTCGAAAAGAGCGATCTCGATGATTCAGCATACTTCGGACAGAAGTCTCACCAAGATTATCGCAGAAAATGCATATCTCTGCTTGAAACCCCACGAAAACCAAGAAATCGCCGGTTCTGCATATCAAACGCACTGTGGAGTGGTGAAAACACCAGATAACGTGTTTCTCGCATTGAATAGCTCGAAACGAGCGATCTCGATGATTCTGCATACTTCGGACAGAAGTCTCAACAAGATTATCGCAGAAAATGCATATCTCAGCTTGAAACCCCACGAAAACCAAGATATCGCCGGTTCTGCATATCAAACGCACTGTGGAGTGGTGAAAACACCAGATAACGTGTTTCTCGCATTAAATAGCTCGAAACGAGCGATCTCGATGATTCAGCATACTTCGGACAGAAGTCTCACCAAGATTATCGCAGAAAATGCATATCTCTGCTTGAAACCCCACGAAAACCAAGAAATCGCCGGTTCTGCATATCAAACGCACTGTGGAGTGGTGAAAACACCAGATAACGTGTTTCTCGCATTGAATAGCTCGAAACGAGCGATCTCGATGATTCTGCATACTTCGGACAGAAGTCTCAACAAGACGATCGCAGAAAATGCATATCTCAGCTCGAAACCTCACGAAAATCAAGATGTTGCCGGTTCTGCATATCAAACGCACTGTGGAGTGGTGAAAGCAACCAGAGAACGTGTTTCTCGCGTGAAATAGCTCGAAAAGGCCGATCACGATGATTCTGCATACTTCGGACAGATATTTCACCAAGGTTATCGTAGAAAATGCATATCTCAGCTTGAAACCCGACGAAAACCAAAATATCTCCGGTTCTGCATATCCAACGCACTGTGGAGTGGTGAAAACACCAGATAACGTGTTTCTCGCATTAAATTTCTCGAAACGAGCGATCTCGATGGTTCTGCATACTTCGGACAGAAGTCTCAGCACAATTATCGTAAAAAATGCATATCTCAGCTTGAAACCCCGCGAAAACCAAGATATCGCTGTGTTCAGCATATCAATCGCACTGTGGAGTGGTGAAAACCCCAGAAAACGTGTTTCTCGCATTAAATAGCTCGAAAAGAGCGATCTCGATGATACAGCATACTTCGGACAGAAGTCTCACCAACATTATCGCAGAAAATGCATATCTCAGCTTGAAACCCAACGAAAACCAAGATATCGCCGGTTCTGCATATCAAACGCACTGTGGAGTGGTGAAAACACCAGATAACTTGTTTCTCGCATTAAATAGCTCGAAAAGAGCGATCTCGATGATTCAGCATACTTCGGACAGAAGTCTCACCAAGATTATCGCAGAAAATGCATATCTCTGCTTGAAACCCCACGAAAACCAAGAAATCGCCGGTTCTGCATATCAAACGCACTGTGGAGTGGTGAAAACACCAGATAACGTGTTTCTCGCATTGAATAGCTCGAAACGAGCGATCTCGATGATTCTGCATACTTCGGACAGAAGTCTCAACAAGATTATCGCAGAAAATGCATATCTCAGCTTGAAACCCCACGAAAACCAAGATATCGCCGGTTCTGCATATCAAACGCACTGTGGAGTGGTGAAAACACCAGATAACGTGTTTCTCGCATTAAATAGCTCGAAACGAGCGATCTCGATGATTCAGCATACTTCGGACAGAAGTCTCACCAAGATTATCGCAGAAAATGCATATCTCTGCTTGAAACCCCACGAAAACCAAGAAATCGCCGGTTCTGCATATCAAACGCACTGTGGAGTGGTGAAAACACCAGATAACGTGTTTCTCGCATTGAATAGCTCGAAACGAGCGATCTCGATGATTCTGCATACTTCGGACAGAAGTCTCAACAAGACGATCGCAGAAAATGCATATCTCAGCTCGAAACCTCACGAAAATCAAGATGTTGCCGGTTCTGCATATCAAACGCACTGTGGAGTGGTGAAAGCAACCAGAGAACGTGTTTCTCGCGTGAAATAGCTCGAAAAGGCCGATCACGATGATTCTGCATACTTCGGACAGATATTTCACCAAGGTTATCGTAGAAAATGCATATCTCAGCTTGAAACCCGACGAAAACCAAAATATCTCCGGTTCTGCATATCCAACGCACTGTGGAGTGGTGAAAACACCAGATAACGTGTTTCTCGCATTAAATTTCTCGAAACGAGCGATCTCGATGGTTCTGCATATATCGGACAGAAGTCTCAGCACAATTATCGTAAAAAATGCATATCTCAGCTTGAAACCCCGCGAAAACCAAGATATCGCTGTGTTCAGCATATCAATCGCACTGTGGAGTGGTGAAAACCCCAGAAAACGTGTTTCTCGCATTAAATAGCTCGAAAAGAGCGATCTCGATGATACAGCATACTTCGGACAGAAGTCTCACCAAGATTATCGCAGAAAATGCATATCTCAGCTTGAAACCCAACGAAAACCAAGATATCGCCGGTTCTGCATATCAAACGCACTGTGGAGTGGTGAAAACCCCAGAAAACGTGTTTCTCGCATTAAATAGCTCGAATAGAGCGATCTCGATGATTCTTCATTCTTCGGACAGAAGTCTCACCAAGATTATCGTAGAAAATGCAAATCTCAGCTTGAAACCCGACGAAAACCGAGTTATCTCCGGTTCTGCATATCCAACGCACTGTGGAGTGGTGAAAACACCAGATAACGTGTTTCTCGCATTGAATAGCTCTAAACGAGCGATCTCGATGATTCTGCAGACTTCGGACAGAAGTCTCAACAAGATTATCGCAGAAAATGCGTATCTCAGCTTGAAGCCCCACGAAAACCAAGATATTTACTGTTCTGCATATCAAACGCACTGCGGAGTGGTGAAAACACCAGATAACTTGTTTCTCGCATTAAATAGCTCGAAAAGAGCGATCTCGATGATTCAGCATACTTCGGACAGAAGTCTCACCAAGATTATCGCAGAAAATGCATATCTCTGCTTGAAACCCCACGAAAACCAAGAAATCGCCGGTTCTGCATACCAAACGCACTGTGGAGTGGTGAAAACACCAGATAACGTGTTTCTCGCATTGAATAGCTCGAAACGAGCGATCTCGATGATTCTGCATACTTCGGACAGAAGTCTCAACAAGATTATCGCAGAAAATGCATATCTCAGCTTGAAACCCCACGAAAACCAAGATATTTACTGTTCTGCATATCAAACGCACTGTGGAGTGGTGAAAACACCAGATAACTTGTTTCTCGCACCAACTAGCTCGAAAAGAGCGATCTCGACGATTCGGCATACTTCGGACAGAAGTCTCACCAAGATTATCGCAGAAAATGCATATCTCTGCTTGAAACCCCACGAAAACCAAGAAATCGCCGGTTCTGCATATCAAACGCACTGTGGAGTGGTGAAAACAACCAGAGAACGTGTTTCTCGCATTAAATAGCTCGAAAAGAGCGATCTCGATGATTCAGCATACTTCGGACAGGAGTCTCACCAAGTTTATCGCAGGAAATGCATATCTCAGCTTCAAACCCCACGAAAACCAAGATATCTCCGGTTCTGCATATCCAACGAACTGTGGAGTGGTGAAAACCCCAGAAAACGAGTTTCTCGAATTAAATAGCTCGAAAATAGCGCTCTCGATGTTTCTGCATACTTCGGACAGAAGTGTCAGCAGGATTATCGTAGAAAATGCATATCTCAGCTTGAAACCCGACCGAAACCAAGATATCTCCGGTTCTGCATGTCAAACGTACTGTGGAGTGGTGAAAACACCGGATAAGGTTTTTCTCGCATTAACTAGCTCGAAACGATTGATCTCGATGATTCTGCATACTTCGGACAGAAGTCTCACCAAGATTATCGCAGGAAATGCATATCTCATCTTGAAACCCCACGAATACCGAGATATCTCCGGTTCTGCATATCCAACGAACGGTGGAGTGGTGAAAACACCAGAAAACGAGTTTCTCGCATTAAATAGCTCGAAAAGAGCGCTATCGATGTTTCTGCATACTTCGGACAGATATTTCACCAAGATTATCGTAGAAAATGCATATCTCATCTTGAAACCCGACGAAAACCAAAATATCGCCGGTTCTGCATATCAAACCAACTGTGGAGCGGTGAAAACACCAGATAACGTGTTTCTCGCATTAAATAGCTCGAAAAGTGCGATCTCGATGATTCTGCATACTTCTGACAGAAGTCTCACCAGGATTATCGTAGAAAATGCATATCTCAGCTTGAAACCCGACGAAAACCGAGTTATCTCCGGTTGTGCACATCAAACGTACCGTGGAGTGGTGAAAACACCAGAAAACGTGTTTCGCGCATTAAGTATCTCGAAAAGAGCGATCTCGATGATTCAGCATACTTCGGACAGGAGTCTCACCAAGATTATCGCAGGAAATGCATATCTCAGCTTGAAACCCCACGAAAACCAAGATATCGCCTGTTCTGCATATCAAACGCACTGTGGAGTGGTGAAAACACCAGATAACGTGTTTCTCGCATTAAATTTCTCGAAACGAGCGATCTCGATGGTTCTGCATACTTCGGACAGAAGTCTCAGCACAATTATCGTAAAAAATGCATATCTCAGCTTGAAACCCCGCGAAAACCAAGATATCGCTGTGTTCAGCATATCAAACGCACTGTGGAGTGGTGAAAACCCCAGAAAACGTGTTTCTCGCATTAAATAGCTCGAAAAGAGCGATCTCGATGATACAGCATACTTCGGACAGAAGTCTCACCAAGATTATCGCAGAAAATGCATATCTCAGCTTGAAACCCAACGAAAACCAAGATATCGCCGGTTCTGCATATCAAACGCACTGTGGAGTGGTGAAAACCCCAGAAAACGTGTTTCTCGCATTAAATAGCTCGAATAGAGCGATCTCGATGATTCTTCATTCTTCGGACAGAAGTCTCACCAAGATTATCGTAGAAAATGCAAATCTCAGCTTGAAACCCGACGAAAACCGAGTTATCTCCGGTTCTGCATATCCAACGCACTGTGGAGTGGTGAAAACACCAGATAACGTGTTTCTCGCATTGAATAGCTCTAAACGAGCGATCTCGATGATTCTGCAGACTTCGGACAGAAGTCTCAACAAGATTATCGCAGAAAATGCGTATCTCAGCTTGAAGCCCCACGAAAACCAAGATATTTACTGTTCTGCATATCAAACGCACTGCGGAGTGGTGAAAACACCAGATAACTTGTTTCTCGCATAAAATAGCTCGAAAAGAGCGATCTCGATGATTCAGCATACTTCGGACAGAAGTCTCACCAAGATTATCGCAGAAAATGCATATCTCTGCTTGAAACCCCACGAAAACCAAGAAATCGCCGGTTCTGCATACCAAACGCACTGTGGAGTGGTGAAAACACCAGATAACGTGTTTCTCGCATTGAATAGCTCGAAACGAGCGATCTCGATGATTCTGCATACTTCGGACAGAAGTCTCAACAAGATTATCGCAGAAAATGCATATCTCAGCTTGAAACCCCACGAAAACCAAGATATTTACTGTTCTGCATATCAAACGCACTGTGGAGTGGTGAAAACACCAGATAACTTGTTTCTCGCACCAACTAGCTCGAAAAGAGCGATCTCGACGATTCGGCATACTTCGGACAGAAGTCTCACCAAGATTATCGCAGAAAATGCATATCTCTGCTTGAAACCCCACGAAAACCAAGAAATCGCCGGTTCTGCATATCAAACGCACTGTGGAGTGGTGAAAACACCAGATAACGTGTTTCTCGCATTGAATAGCTCGAAACGAGCGATCTCGATGATTCTGCATACTTCGGACAGAAGTCTCAACAAGATTATCGCAGAAAATGCATATCTCAGCTCGAAACCTCACGAAAATCAAGATGTTGCCGGTTCTGCATATCAAACGCACTGTGGAGTGGTGAAAGCAACCAGAGAACGTGTTTCTCGCGTTAAATAGCTCGAAAAGTCCGATCACGATGATTCTGCATACTTCTGACAGAAGTCTCACCAAGATTATCGTAGAAAATGCATATCTCAACTTGAACCCCGACGAAATCAAAGATGTCGCCGGTTCTGCATATCAAACGCACTGTGGAGTGGTGAAAACATCCAGAGAACGTGTTTCTCGCATTGAATAGCTCGAAAAGAGCGATCTCGAAGATCCTGCATACTTCTGGCAGAAGTCTCACCAAGATTATCGTAGAAAATGCATATCTCAGCTTGAAACCCGACGAAAACCGAGTTATCTCCGGTTGTGCACATCAAACGTACCGTGGAGTGGTGAAAACACCAGATAACGTGTTTCTCGCATTGAATAGCTCGAAACGAGCGATCTCGATGATTCTGCATACTTCGGACAGAAGTCTCAACAAGATTATCGCAGAAAATGCATATCTCAGCTTGAAACCCCACGAAAACCAAGATATTTACTGTTCTGCATATCAAACGCACTGTGGAGTGGTGAAAACACCAGATAACTTGTTTCTCGCACTAACTAGCTCGAAAAGAGCGATCTCGATGATTCAGCATACTTCGGACAGAAGTCTCACCAAGATTGTCGCAGAAAATGCATATCTCAGCTTGAAACCCCACGAAAACAAAGATATCGCCGGTTCTGCATATCAAACGCACTGTGGAGTGGTGAAAAGACCAGATAACATGTTTCTCGCATTAAATAGCTCGAAACGAGCGATCTCGATGATTCAGCATACTTCGGACAGAAGTCTCACCAAGATTATCGCAGAAAATGCATATCTCTGCATGAAACCCCACAAAAACCAAGAAATCGCCGGTTCTGCATATCGAACGCACTGTGGAGTGGTGAAAACACCAGATAACGTGTTTCTCGCATTGAATAGCTCGAAACGAGCGATCTCGATGATTCTGCATACTTCGGACAGAAGTCTCAACAAGATGATCGCAGAAAATGCATATCTCAGCTCGAAACCTCACGAAAATCAAGATGTTGCCGGTTCTGCATATCAAACGCACTGTGGAGTGGTGAAAGCAACCAGAGAACGTGTTTCTCGCGTGAAATAGCTCGAAAAGGCCGATCACGATGATTCTGCATACTTCTGACAGAAGTCTCACCAAGATTGTCGTAGAAAATGCATATCTCAACTTGAACCCCGACGAAATCAAAGATGTCGCCGGTTCTGCATATCAAACGCACTGTGGAGTGGTGAAAACATCCAGAGAACGTGTTTCTCGCATTGAATAGCTCGAAAAGAGCGATCTCGAAGATCCTGCATACTTCTGGCAGAAGTCTCACCAAGATTATCGTAGAAAATGCATATCTCAGCTTGAAACCCGACGAAAACCGAGTTATCTCCGGTTGTGCACATCAAACGTTCCGTGGAGTGGTGAAAACACCAGAAAACGTGTTTCGCGCATTAAGTATCTCGAAAAGAGCGTTCTCGAAGATTCTGCATACTTCTGACAGAAGTCTCACCAGGATTATCGTAAAAATGCATATGTCAGCTTGAAACCCCGCGAAAACCAAGATGTTGCCGATTCTGCATATCAAACGCACTGTGGAGTGGTGAAAACAACCAGAGAACGTGTTTCTCGCATTAAATAGCTCGAAAAGAGCGATCTCGATGATTCAGCATACTTCGGACAGGAGTCTCACCAAGATTATCGCAGGAAATGCATATCTCAGCTTGAAACCCCACGAAAACCAAGATATCGCCTGTTCTGCATATCAAACGCACTGTGGAGTGGTGAAAACACCAGATAACGTGTTTCTCGCATTAAATAGCTCGAAACGAGCGATCTCGATGGTTCTGCATACTTCGGACAGAAGTCTCACCAAAATTATCGTAAAAAATGCATATCTCAGCTTGAAACCCGACGAAAACCGAGTTATCTCCGGTTGTGCACATCAAACGTACCGTGGAGTGGTGAAAACACCAGATAACGTGTTTCTCGCATTGAATAGCTCGAAACGAGCGATCTCGATGATTCTGCATACTTCGGACAGAAGTCTCAACAAGATTATCGCAGAAAATGCATATCTCAGCTTGAAACCCCACGAAAACCAAGATATTTACTGTTCTGCATATCAAACGCACTGTGGAGTGGTGAAAACACCAGATAACTTGTTTCTCGCACTAACTAGCTCGAAAAGAGCGATCTCGATGATTCAGCATACTTCGGACAGAAGTCTCACCAAGATTATCGCAGAAAATGCATATCTCAGCTTGAAACCCCACGAAAACAAAGATATCGCCGGTTCTGCATATCAAACGCACTGTGGAGTGGTGAAAAGACCAGATAACATGTTTCTCTCATTAAATAGCTCGAAACGAGCGATCTCGATGATTCAGCATACTTCGGACAGAAGTCTCACCAAGATTATCGCAGAAAATGCATATCTCTGCATGAAACCCCACAAAAACCAAGAAATCGCCGGTTCTGCATATCAAACGCACTGTGGAGTGGTGAAAACACCAGATAACGTGTTTCTCGCATTGAATAGCTCGAAACGAGCGATCTCGATGATTCTGCATACTTCGGACAGAAGTCTCAACAAGATGATCGCAGAAAATGCATATCTCAGCTCGAAACCTCACGAAAATCAAGATGTTGCCGGTTCTGCATATCAAACGCACTGTGGAGTGGTGAAAGCAACCAGAGAACGTGTTTCTCGCGTGAAATAGCTCGAAAAGGCCGATCACGATGATTCTGCATACTTCTGACAGAAGTCTCACCAAGATTGTCGTAGAAAATGCATATCTCAACTTGAACCCCGACGAAATCAAAGATGTCGCCGGTTCTGCATATCAAACGCACTGTGGAGTGGTGAAAACATCCAGAGAACGTGTTTCTCGCATTGAATAGCTCGAAAAGAGCGATCTCGAAGATCCTGCATACTTCTGGCAGAAGTCTCACCAAGATTATCGTAGAAAATGCATATCTCAGCTTGAAACCCGACGAAAACCGAGTTATCTCCGGTTGTGCACATCAAACGTTCCGTGGAGTGGTGAAAACACCAGAAAACGTGTTTCGCGCATTAAGTATCTCGAAAAGAGCGTTCTCGAAGATTCTGCATACTTCTGACAGAAGTCTCACCAGGATTATCGTAAAAATGCATATGTCAGCTTGAAACCCCGCGAAAACCAAGATGTTGCCGATTCTGCATATCAAACGCACTGTGGAGTGGTGAAAACAACCAGAGAACGTGTTTCTCGCATTAAATAGCTCGAAAAGAGCGATCTCGATGATTCAGCATACTTCGGACAGGAGTCTCACCAAGATTATCGCAGGAAATGCATATCTCAGCTTGAAACCCCACGAAAACCAAGATATCGCCTGTTCTGCATATCAAACGCACTGTGGAGTGGTGAAAACACCAGATAACGTGTTTCTCGCATTAAATAGCTCGAAACGAGCGATCTCGATGGTTCTGCATACTTCGGACAGAAGTCTCACCAAAATTATCGTAAAAAATGCATATCTCAGCTTGAAACCCCGCGAAAACCAAGATATCGCTGTGTTCAGCATATCAAACGCACTGTGGAGTGGTGAAAACCCCAGAAAACGTGTTTCTCGCATTAAATAGCTCGAAACGAGCGATCTCGATGGTTCTGCATACTTCGGACAGAAGTCTCACCAAAATTATCGTAAAAAATGCATATCTCAGCTTGAAACCCCGCGAAAACCAAGATATCGCTGTGTTCAGCATATCAAACGCACTGTGGAGTGGTGAAAACCCCAGAAAACGTGTTTCTCGCATTAAATAGCTCGAAAAGAGCGATCTCGATGATACAGCATACTTCGGACAGAAGTCTCACCAAGATTATCGCCGAAAATGCATATCTCTGCTTGAAACCCCACGAAAACCAAGAAATCGCCGGTTCTGCATACCAAACGCACTGTGGAGTGGTGAAAACACCAGATAACGTGTTTCTCGCATTGAATAGCTCGAAACGAGCGATCTCGATGATTCTGCATACTTCGGACAGAAGTCTCACCAGGATTATCGTAGAAAATGCATATCTCAGCTTGAAACCCGACCGAAACCAAGATATCTCCGGTTCTGCATGTCAAACGTACTGTGGAGTGGTGAGAACACCAGAAAACGTGTTTCGTGCATTAAGTAGCTCGAAAACAGCGATCTAGTGGATTCTGCATACTTCTGACAAAAGACCCACCAAGATTATCGCAGAAAATGCATATCTCAGCTGGAAACACCACGAAAATCAAGATATCGCCTGTTCTGCATATCAAACGCACTGTGGAGTGGTGAAAACAACCAGAGAACGTGTTTCTCGCATTAAATAGCTCGAAAAGAGCGATCTCGATGATTCAGCATACTTCGGACAGGAGTCTCACCAAGATTATCGCAGGAAATGCATATCTCAGCTTGAAACCCCACGAAAACCAAGATATCTCCGGTTCTGCATATCCAACGAACTGTGGAGTGGTGAAAACCCCAGAAAACGAGTTTCTCGAATTAAATAGCTCGAAAATAGCGCTCTCGATGTTTCTGCATACTTCGGACAGAAGTGTCACCAGGATTATCGTAGAAAATGCATATCTCAGCTTGAAACCCGACCGAAACCAAGATATCTCCGGTTCTGCATGTCAAACGTACTGTGGAGTGGTGAAAACACCGGATAAGGTTTTTCTCGCATTAACTAGCTCGAAACGATTGATCTCGATGATTCTGCATACTTCGGACAGAAGTCTCACCAAGATTATCGCAGGAAATGCATATCTCATCTTGAAACCCCACGAATACCGAGATATCTCCGGTTCTGCATATCCAACGAACGGTGGAGTGGTGAAAACACCAGAAAACGAGTTTCTCGCATTAAATAGCTCGAAAAGAGCGCTATCGATGTTTCTGCATACTTCGGACAGATATTTCACCAAGGTTTTTCGTAGAAAATGCATATCTCATCTTGAAACCCGACGAAAACCAAAATATCGCCGGTTCTGCATATCAAACCAACTGTGGAGCGGTGAAAACACCAGATAACGTGTTTCTCGCATTAAATAGCTCGAAAAGTGCGATCTCGATGATTCTGCATACTTCTGACAGAAGTCTCACCAGGATTATCGTAGAAAATGCATATCTCAGCTTGAAACCCGACGAAAACCGAGTTATCTCCGGTTGTGCACATCAAACGTACCGTGGAGTGGTGAAAACACCAGAAAACGTGTTTCGCGCATTAAGTATCTCGAAAAGAGCGTTCTCGATGATTCAGCATACTTCGGACAGGAGTCTCACCAAGATTATCGCAGGAAATGCATATCTCAGCTTGAAACCCCACGAAAACCAAGATATCGCCTGTTCTGCATATCAAACGCACTGTGGAGTGGTGAAAACACCAGATAACGTGTTTCTCGCATTAAATTTCTCGAAACGAGCGATCTCGATGGTTCTGCATACTTCGGACAGAAGTCTCAGCACAATTATCGTAAAAAATGCATATCTCAGCTTGAAACCCCGCGAAAACCAAGATATCGCTGTGTTCAGCATATCAAACGCACTGTGGAGTGGTGAAAACCCCAGAAAACGTGTTTCTCGCATTAAATAGCTCGAAAAGAGCGATCTCGATGATACAGCATACTTCGGACAGAAGTCTCACCAAGATTATCGCAGAAAATGCATATCTCAGCTTGAAACCCAACGAAAACCAAGATATCGCCGGTTCTGCATATCAAACGCACTGTGGAGTGGTGAAAACCCCAGAAAACGTGTTTCTCGCATTAAATAGCTCGAATAGAGCGATCTCGATGATTCTTCATTCTTCGGACAGAAGTCTCACCAAGATTATCGTAGAAAATGCAAATCTCAGCTTGAAACCCGACGAAAACCGAGTTATCTCCGGTTCTGCATATCCAACGCACTGTGGAGTGGTGAAAACACCAGATAACGTGTTTCTCGCATTCAATAGCTCTAAACGAGCGATCTCGATGATTCTGCAGACTTCGGACAGAAGTCTCAACAAGATTATCGCAGAAAATGCGTATCTCAGCTTGAAACCCCACGAAAACCAAGATATTTACTGTTCTGCATATCAAACGCACTGCGGAGTGGTGAAAACACCAGATAACTTGTTTCTCGCATTAAATAGCTCGAAAAGAGCGATCTCGATGATTCAGCATACTTCGTACAGAAGTCTCACCAAGATTATCGCAGAAAATGCATATCTCTGCTTGAAACCCCACGAAAACCAAGAAATCGCCGGTTCTGCATACCAAACGCACTGTGGAGTGGTGAAAACACCAGATAACGTGTTTCTCGCATTGAATAGCTCGAAACGAGCGATCTCGATGATTCTGCATACTTCGGACAGAAGTCTCAACAAGATTATCGCAGAAAATGCATATCTCAGCTTGAAACCCCACGAAAACCAAGATATTTACTGTTCTGCATATCAAACGCACTGTGGAGTGGTGAAAACACCAGATAACTTGTTTCTCGCACCAACTAGCTCGAAAAGAGCGATCTCGATGATTCGGCATACTTCGGACAGAAGTCTCACCAAGATTATCGCAGAAAATGCATATCTCTGCTTGAAACCCCACGAAAACCAAGAAATCGCCGGTTCTGCATATCAAACGCACTGTGGAGTGGTGAAAACACCAGATAACGTGTTTCTCGCATCGAATAGCTCGAAACGAGCGATCTCGATGATTCTGCATACTTCGGACAGAAGTCTCAACAAGATTATCGCAGAAAATGCATATCTCAGCTCGAAACCTCACGAAAATCAAGATGTTGCCGGTTCTGCATATCAAACGCACTGTGGAGTGGTGAAAGCAACCAGAGAACGTGTTTCTCGCGTTAAATAGCTCGAAAAGTCCGATCACGATGATTCTGCATACTTCTGACAGAAGTCTCACCAAGATTATCGTAGAAAATGCATATCTCAACTTGAACCCCGACGAAATCAAAGATGTCGCCGGTTCTGCATATCAAACGCACTGTGGAGTGGTGAAAACATCCAGAGAACGTGTTTCTCGCATTGAATAGCTCGAAAAGAGCGATCTCGAAGATCCTGCATACTTCTGGCAGAAGTCTCACCAAGATTATCGTACAAAATGCATATCTCAGCTTGAAACCCGACGAAAACCGAGTTATCTCCGGTTGTGCACATCAAACGTACCGTGGAGTGGTGAAAACACCAGATAACGTGTTTCTCGCATTGAATAGCTCGAAACGAGCGATCTCGATGATTCTGCATACTTCGGACAGAAGTCTCAACAAGATTATCGCAGAAAATGCATATCTCAGCTTGAAACCCCACGAAAACCAAGATATTTACTGTTCTGCATATCAAACGCACTGTGGAGTGGTGAAAACACCAGATAACTTGTTTCTCGCACTAACTAGCTCGAAAAGAGCGATCTCGATGATTCAGCATACTTCGGACAGAAGTCTCACCAAGATTATCGCAGAAAATGCATATCTCAGCTTGAAACCCCACGAAAACCAAGATATCGCCGGTTCTGCATATCAAACGCACTGTGGAGTGGTGAAAAGACCAGATAACATGTTTCTCGCATTAAATAGCTCGAAACGAGCGATCTCGATGATTCAGCATACTTCGGACAGAAGTCTCACCAAGATTATCGCAGAAAATGCATATCTCTGCTTGAAACCCCACAAAAACCAAGAAATCGCCGGTTCTGCATATCAAACGCACTGTGGAGTGGTGAAAACACCAGATAACATGTTTCTCGCATTGAATAGCTCGAAACGAGCGATCTCGATGATTCTGCATACTTCGGACAGAAGTCTCAACAAGATGATCGCAGAAAATGCATATCTCAGCTCGAAACCTCACGAAAATGAAGATGTTGCCGGTTCTGCATATCAAACGCACTGTGGAGTGGTGAAAGCAACCAGAGAACGTGTTTCTCGCGTGAAATAGCTCGAAAAGGCCGATCACGATGATTCTGCATACTTCTGACAGAAGTCTCACCAAGATTGTCGTAGAAAATGCATATCTCAACTTGAACCCCGACGAAATCAAAGATGTCGCCGGTTCTGCATATCAAACGCACTGTGGAGTGGTGAAAGCATCCAGAGAACGTGTTTCTCGCATTGAATAGCTCGAAAAGAGCGATCTCGATGATTCAGCATACTTCGGACAGGAGTCTCACCAAGATTATCGCAGGAAATGCATATCTCAGCTTGAAACCCCACGAAAACCAAGATATCGCCTGTTCTGCATATCAAACGCACTGTGGAGTGATGAAAACACCAGAAAACGTGTTTCGCGCATTAAGTATCTCGAAAAGAGCGTTCTCGAAGATTCTGCATACTTCTGACAGAAGTCTCACCAGGATTATCGTAAAAATGCATATGTCAGCTTGAAACCCCGCGAAAACCAAGATGTTGCCGGTTCTGCATATCAAACGCACTGTGGAGTGGTGAAAACAACCAGAGAACGTGTTTCTCGCATTAAATAGCTCGAAAAGAGCGATCTCGATGATTCAGCATACTTCGGACAGGAGTCTCACCAAGATTATCGCAGGAAATGCATATCTCAGCTTGAAACCCCACGAAAACCAAGATATCGCCTGTTCTGCATATCAAACGCACTGTGGAGTGATGAAAACACCAGATAACGTGTTTCTCGCATTAAATAGCTCGAAACGAGAGATCTCGATGGTTCTGCATACTTCGGACAGAAGTCTCACCAAAATTATCGTAAAAAATGCATATCTCAGCTTGAAACCCCGCGAAAACCAAGATATCGCTGTGTTCAGCATATCAAACGCACTGTGGAGTGGTGAAAACCCCAGAAAACGTGTTTCTCGCATTAAATAGCTCGAAACGAGCGATCTCGATGGTTCTGCATACTTCGGACAGAAGTCTCACCAAAATAATCGTAAAAAATGCATATCTCAGCTTGAAACCCCGCGAAAACCAAGATATCGCTGTGTTCAGCATATCAGACGCACTGTGGAGTGGTGAAAACCCCAGAAAACGTGTTTCTCGCATTAAATAGCTCGAAAAGAGCGATCTCGATGATACAGCATACTTCGGACAGAAGTCTCACCAAGATTATCGCCGAAAATGCATATCTCAGCTTGGAACCCCACGAAAACCAAGATATCTACTGTTCTGCATTTCAAACGCACTGTGGAGTGGTGAAAACCCCAGAAAACTTGTTTCTCGCTTTAAATAGCTCGAAAAGAGCGCTCTCGACGTTTCTGCATACTTCGGACAGATGTTTCACCAAGCTTATCGTAGAAAATGCATATCTCAGCTTGAAACCCGACGAAAACCAAAATATCTCCGGTTCTGCATATCCAACGCACTGTGGAGTGGTGAAAACCCCAGATAACGTGTTTCTCGCATTAAGTAGCTCGAAAAGAGCGATGTCGAAGATTCTGCATCCTTCTGACAGAAGTCTCACCAAGATTATCGTAGAAAATGCATATCTCAGCTTGAAACCCGACGAAAACCGAGTTATCTCCGGTTCTGCATATCCAACGCACTGTGGAGTGGTGAAAACACCAGATAACGTGTTTCTCGCATTGAATAGCTCTAAACGAGCGATCTCGACTATTCTGCATACTTCGGACAGAAGTCTCTACAAGATTATCACAGAAAATGCATATCTCAGCTTGAAACCCCACGAAAACCAAGATATCTACTGTTCTGCATATCAAACGCACTGTGGAGTGGTGAAAACACCAGAAAACGTGTTTCTCGCATTAAATAGCTCGAAAAGAGCGCTCTCGACGTTTCTGCATACTTCGGACAGATGTTTCACCAAGCTTATCGTAGAAAATGCATATCTCAGCTTGAAACCCGACGAAAACCAAAATATCTCCGGTTCTGCATATCCAACGCACTGTGGAGTGGTGAAAACACCAGATAACGTGTTTCTCGCATTAAATAGCTCGAAACGAGCAATCTCGATGATTCTGCATACTTCGGACAGAAGTCTCAACAAGATTATCGCAGAAAATGCATATCTCAGCTTGAAACCCCACGAAATTCAAGATATTTACTGTTCTGCATATCAAACGCACTGTGGAGTGGTGAAAACACCAGATAACTTGTTTCTCGCATTAAATAGCTCGAAAAGAGCGATCTCGATGATTCAGCATACTTCGGACAGAAGTCTCACCAAGATTATCGCAGAAAATGCATATCTCTGCTTGAAACCCCACGAAAACCAAGAAATCGCCGGTTCTGCATATCAAACGCACTGTGGAGTGGTGAAAACACCAGATAACGTGTTTCTCGCATTGAATAGCTCGAAACGAGCGATCTCGATGATTCTGCATACTTCGGACAGAAGTCTCAACAAGATTATCGCAGAAAATGCATATCTCAGCTTGAAACCCCACGAAAACCAAGATATCGCCGGTTCTGCATATCAAACGCACTGTGGAGTGGTGAAAACACCAGATAACGTGTTTCTCGCATTAAATAGCTCGAAACGAGCGATCTCGATGATTCAGCATACTTCGGACAGAAGTCTCACCAAGATTATCGCAGAAAATGCATATCTCTGCTTGAAACCCCACGAAAACCAAGAAATCGCCGGTTCTGCATATCAAACGCACTGTGGAGTGGTGAAAACACCAGATAACGTGTTTCTCGCATTGAATAGCTCGAAACGAGCGATCTCGATGATTCTGCATACTTCGGACAGAAGTCTCAACAAGACGATCGCAGAAAATGCATATCTCAGCTCGAAACCTCACGAAAATCAAGATGTTGCCGGTTCTGCATATCAAACGCACTGTGGAGTGGTGAAAGCAACCAGAGAACGTGTTTCTCGCGTGAAATAGCTCGAAAAGGCCGATCACGATGATTCTGCATACTTCTGACAGAAGTCTTACCAAGATTATCGTAGAAAATGCATATCTCAACTTGAACCCCGACGAAATCAAAGATGTCGCCGGTTCTGCATATCAAACGCACTGTGGAGTGGTGAAAACATCCAGAGAACGTGTTTCTCGCATTGAATAGCTCGAAAAGAGCGATCTCGAAGATCCTGCATATTTCTGGCAGAAGTCTCACCAAGATTATCGTAGAAAATGCATATCTCAGCTTGAAACCCGACGAAAACCGAGTTATCTCCGGTTGTGCACATCAAACGTTCCGTGGAGTGGTGAAAACACCAGAAAACGTGTTTCGCGCATTAAGTATCTCGAAAAGAGCGTTCTCGAAGATTCTGCATACTTCTGACAGAAGTCTCACCAGGATTATCGTAAAAATGCATATCTCAGCTTGAAACCCCGCGAAAACCAAGATGTTGCCGGTTCTGCATATCAAACGCACTGTGGAGTGGTGAAAACAACCAGAGAACGTGTTTCTCGCATTAAATAGCTCGAAAAGAGCGATCTCGATGATTCAGCATACTTCGGACAGGAGTCTCACCAAGATTATCGCAGGAAATGCATATCTCAGCTTGAAACCCCACGAAAACCAAGATATCGCCTGTTCTGCATATCAAACGCACTGTGGAGTGGTGAAAACACCAGATAACGTGTTTCTCGCATTAAATAGCTCGAAACGAGCGATCTCGATGGTTCTGCATACTTCGGACAGAAGTCTCACCAAAATTATCGTAAAAAATGCATATCTCAGCTTGAAACCCCGCGAAAACCAAGATATCGCTGTGTTCAGCATATCAAACGCACTGTGGAGTGGTGAAAACCCCAGAAAACGTGTTTCTCGCATTAAATAGCTCGAAAAGAGTGATCTCGATGATTCAGCATACTTCGGACAGAAGTCTCACCAAGATTATCGCAGAAAATGCATATCTCTGCTTGAAACCCCACGAAAACCAAGAAATCGCCGGTTCTGCATATCAAACGCACTGTGGAGTGGTGAAAACACCAGATAACGTGTTTCTCGCATTAAATAGCTCGAAACGAGCAATCTCGATGATTCTGCATACTTCGGACAGAAGTCTCAACAAGATTATCGCAGAAAATGCATATCTCAGCTTGAAACCCCACGAAATCCAAGATATTTACTGTTCTGCATATCAAACGCACTGAGGAGTGGTGAAAACACCAGATAACTTGTTTCTCGCATTAAATAGCTCGAAAAGAGCGCTCTCGACGTTTCTGCATACTTCGGACAGATGTTTCACCAAGCTTATCGTAGAAAATGCATATCTCAGCTTGAAACCCGACGAAAACCAAAATATCTCCGGTTCTGCATATCCAACGCACTGTGGAGTGGTGAAAACACCAGATAACGTGTTTCTCGCATTAAATAGCTCGAAAAGAGCGATCTCGATGATTCAGCATACTTCGGACAGAAGTCTCACCAAGATTATCGCAGAAAATGCATATCTCAGCTTGAAACCCCACGAAAACCAAGATATCGCTGGTTCTGCATATCAAACGCACTGTGGAGTGGTGAAAACACCAGATAACGTGTTTCTCGCATTAAATAGCTCGAAACGAGCGATCTCGATGATTCAGCATACTTCGGACAGAAGTCTCACCAAGATTATCGCAGAAAATGCATATCTCTGCTTGAAACCCCACGAAAACCAAGAAATCGCCGGTTCTGCATATCAAACGCACTGTGGAGTGGTGAAAACACCAGATAACGTGTTTCTCGCATTGAATAGCTCGAAACGAGCGATCTCGATGATTCTGCATATTTCTGGCAGAAGTCTCACCAAGATTATCGTAGAAAATGCATATCTCAGCTTGAAACCCGACGAAAACCGAGTTATCTCCGGTTGTGCACATCAAACGTTCCGTGGAGTGGTGAAAACACCAGAAAACGTGTTTCGCGCATTAAGTATCTCGAAAAGAGCGTTCTCGAAGATTCTGCATACTTCTGACAGAAGTCTCACCAGGATTATCGTAAAAATGCATATCTCAGCTTGAAACCCCGCGAAAACCAAGATGTTGCCGGTTCTGCATATCAAACGCACTGTGGAGTGGTGAAAACAACCAGAGAACGTGTTTCTCGCATTAAATAGCTCGAAAAGAGCGATCTCGATGATTCAGCATACTTCGGACAGGAGTCTCACCAAGATTATCGCAGGAAATGCATATCTCAGCTTGAAACCCCACGAAAACCAAGATATCGCCTGTTCTGCATATCAAACGCACTGTGGAGTGGTGAAAACACCAGATAACGTGTTTCTCGCATTAAACAGCTCGAAACGAGCGATCTCGATGGTTCTGCATACTTCGGACAGAAGTCTCACCAAAATTATCGTAAAAAATGCATATCTCAGCTTGAAACCCCGCGAAAACCAAGATATCGCTGTGTTCAGCATATCAAACGCACTGTGGAGTGGTGAAAACCCCAGAAAACGTGTTTCTCGCATTAAATAGCTCGAAAAGAGTGATCTCGATGATTCAGCATACTTCGGACAGAAGTCTCACCAAGATTATCGCAGAAAATGCATATCTCTGCTTGAAACCCCACGAAAACCAAGAAATCGCCGGTTCTGCATATCAAACGCACTGTGGAGTGGTGAAAACACCAGATAACGTGTTTCTCGCATTAAATAGCTCGAAACGAGCAATCTCGATGATTCTGCATACTTCGGACAGAAGTCTCAACAAGATTATCGCAGAAAATGCATATCTCAGCTTGAAACCCCACGAAATCCAAGATATTTACTGTTCTGCATATCAAACGCACTGAGGAGTGGTGAAAACACCAGATAACTTGTTTCTCGCATTAAATAGCTCGAAAAGAGCGCTCTCGACGTTTCTGCATACTTCGGACAGATGTTTCACCAAGCTTATCGTAGAAAATGCATATCTCAGCTTGAAACCCGACGAAAACCAAAATATCTCCGGTTCTGCATATCCAACGCACTGTGGAGTGGTGAAAACACCAGATAACGTGTTTCTCGCATTAAATAGCTCGAAAAGAGCGATCTCGATGATTCAGCATACTTCGGACAGAAGTCTCACCAAGATTATCGCAGAAAATGCATATCTCAGCTTGAAACCCCACGAAAACCAAGATATCGCTGGTTCTGCATATCAAACGCACTGTGGAGTGGTGAAAACACCAGATAACGTGTTTCTCGCATTAAATAGCTCGAAACGAGCGATCTCGATGATTCAGCATACTTCGGACAGAAGTCTCACCAAGATTATCGCAGAAAATGCATATCTCTGCTTGAAACCCCACGAAAACCAAGAAATCGCCGGTTCTGCATATCAAACGCACTGTGGAGTGGTGAAAACACCAGATAACGTGTTTCTCGCATTGAATAGCTCGAAACGAGCGATCTCGATGATTCTGCATACTTCGGACAGAAGTCTCAACAAGATGATCGCAGAAAATGCATATCTCAGCTCGAAACCTCACGAAAATCAAGATGTTGCCGGTTCTGCATATCAAACGCACTGTGGAGTGGTGAAAGCAACCAGAGAACGTGTTTCTCGCGTTAAATAGCTCGAAAAGGCCGATCACGATGATTCTGCATACTTCTGACAGAAGTCTCACCAAGATTATCGTAGAAAATGCATATCTCAACTTGAACCCCGACGAAATCGAAGATGTCGCCGGTTCTGCATATCAAACGCACTGTGGAGTGGTGAAAACATCCAGAGAACGTGTTTCTCGCATTGAATAGCTCGAAAAGAGCGATCTCGAAGATCCTGCATACTTCTGGCAGAAGTCTCACCAAGATTATCGTAGAAAATGCATATCTCAGCTTGAAACCCGACGAAAACCGAGTTATCTCCGGTTGTGCACATCAAACGTTCCGTGGAGTGGTGAAAACACCAGAAAACGTGTTTCGCGCATTAAGTATCTCGAAAAGAGCGTTCTCGAAGATTCTGCATACTTCTGACAGAAGTCTCACCAGGATTATCGTAAAAATGCATATCTCAGCTTGAAACCCCGCGAAAACCAAGATGTTGCCGGTTCTGCATATCAAACGCACTGTGGAGTGGTGAAAACACCAGATAACGTGTTTCTCGCATTAAATAGCTCGAAACGAGCGATCTCGATGGTTCTGCATACTTCGGACAGAAGTCTCACCAAAATTATCGTAAAAAATGCATATCTCAGCTTGAAACCCCGCGAAAACCAAGATATCGCTGTGTTCAGCATATCAAACGCACTGTGGAGTGGTGAAAACCCCAGAAAACGTGTTTCTCGCATTAAATAGCTCGAAAAGAGCGATCTCGATGATTCAGCATACTTCGGACAGAAGTCTCACCAAGATTATCGCAGAAAATGCATATCTCAGCTTGAAACCCCACGAAAACCAAGATATCGCCGGTTCTGCATATCAAACGCACTGTGGAGTGGTGAAAACACCAGATAACGTGTTTCTCGCATTGAAGAGCTCTAAACGAGCGATCTCGATGATTCTGCATACTTCGGACAGAAGTCTCCACAAGATTATCACAGAAAATGCATATCTCAGCTTGAAACCCCACGAAAACCAAGATATCTACTGTTCTGCATATCAAACGCACTGTGGAGTGGTGAAAACACCAGAAAACGTGTTTCTCGCATTAAATAGCTCGAAAAGAGCGCTCTCGACGTTTCTGCATACTTCGGACAGATGTTTCACCAAGCTTATCGTAGAAAATGCATATCTCAGCTTGAAACCCGACGAAAACCAAAATATCTACTGTTCTGCATATCAAACGCACTGTGGAGTGGTGAAAACACCAGAAAACGTGTTTCTCGCATTAAATAGCTCGAAAAGAGCGCTCTCGACGTTTCTGCATACTTTGGACAGATGTTTCACCAAGCTTATCGTAGAAAATGCATATCTCAGCTTGAAACCCGACGAAAACCAAAATATCTCCGGTTCTGCATATCCAACGCACTGTGGAGTGGTGAAAACTCCAGATAACGTGTTTCTCGCATTAAATAGCTCGAAACGAGCAATCTCGATGATTCTGCATACTTCGGACAGAAGTCTCAACAAGATTATCGCAGAAAATGCATATCTCAGCTTGAAACCCCACGTAAACCAAGATATCGCCTGTTCTGCATATTAAACGCACTGTGGAGTGGTGAAAACACCAGATAACGTGTTTCTCGCATTGAATAGCTCGAAACGAGCGATCTCGATGATTCTGCATACTTCGGACAGAAGTCTCAACAAGATGATCGCAGAAAATGCATATCTCAGCTCGAAACCTCACGAAAATCAAGATGTTGCCGGTTCTGCATATCAAACGCACTGTGGAGTGGTGAAAGCAACCAGAGAACGTGTTTCTCGCGTTAAATAGCTCGAAAAGGCCGATCACGATGATTCTGCATACTTCTGACAGAAGTCTCACCAAGATTATCGTAGAAAATGCATATCTCAACTTGAACCCCGACGAAATCGAAGATGTCGCCGGTTCTGCATATCAAACGCACTGTGGAGTGGTGAAAACACCAGATAACGTGTTTCTCGCATTGAATAGCTCGAAACGAGCGATCTCGATGATTCTGCATACTTCGGACAGAAGTCTCAACAAGATTATCGCAGAAAATGCATATCTCAGCTTGAAACCCCACGAAAACCAAGATATCGCCGGTTCTGCATATCAAACGCACTGTGGAGTGGTGAAAACACCAGATAACGTGTTTCTCGCATTAAATAGCTCGAAACGAGCGATCTCGATGATTCAGCATACTTCGGACAGAAGTCTCACCAAGATTATCGCAGAAAATGCATATCTCTGCTTGAAACCCCACGAAAACCAAGAAATCGCCGGTTCTGCATATCAAACGCACTGTGGAGTGGTGAAAACACCAGATAACGTGTTTCTCGCATTGAATAGCTCGAAACGAGCGATCTCGATGATTCTGCATACTTCGGACAGAAGTCTCAACAAGACGATCGCAGAAAATGCATATCTCAGCTCGAAACCTCACGAAAATCAAGATGTTGCCGGTTCTGCATATCGAACGCACTGTGGAGTGGTGAAAGCAACCAGAGAACGTGTTTCTCGCGTGAAATAGCTCGAAAAGGCCGATCACGATGATTCTGCATACTTCTGACAGAAGTCTTACCAAGATTATCGTAGAAAATGCATATCTCAACTTGAACCCCGACGAAATCAAAGATGTCGCCGGTTCTGCATATCAAACGCACTGTGGAGTGGTGAAAACATCCAGAGAACGTGTTTCTCGCATTGAATAGCTCGAAAAGAGCGATCTCGAAGATCCTGCATATTTCTGGCAGAAGTCTCACCAAGATTATCGTAGAAAATGCATATCTCAGCTTGAAACCCGACGAAAACCGAGTTATCTCCGGTTGTGCACATCAAACGTTCCGTGGAGTGGTGAAAACACCAGAAAACGTGTTTCGCGCATTAAGTATCTCGAAAAGAGCGTTCTCGAAGATTCTGCATACTTCTGACAGAAGTCTCACCAGGATTATCGTAAAAATGCATATCTCAGCTCGAAACCTCACGAAAATCAAGATGTTGCCGGTTCTGCATATCGAACGCACTGTGGAGTGGTGAAAGCAACCAGAGAACGTGTTTCTCGCGTTAAATAGCTCGAAAAGGCCGATCACGATGATTCTGCATACTTCTGACAGAAGTCTCACCAAGATTATCGTAGAAAATGCATATCTCAACTTGAACCCCGACGAAATCGAAGATGTCGCCGGTTCTGCATATCAAACGCACTGTGGAGTGGTGAAAACACCAGATAACGTGTTTCTCGCATTGAATAGCTCGAAACGAGCGATCTCGATGATTCTGCATACTTCGGACAGAAGTCTCAACAAGATTATCGCAGAAAATGCATATCTCAGCTTGAAACCCCACGAAAACCAAGATATCGCCGGTTCTGCATATCAAACGCACTGTGGAGTGGTGAAAACACCAGATAACGTGTTTCTCGCATTAAATAGCTCGAAACGAGCGATCTCGATGATTCAGCATACTTCGGACAGAAGTCTCACCAAGATTATCGCAGAAAATGCATATCTCTGCTTGAAACCCCACGAAAACCAAGAAATCGCCGGTTCTGCATATCAAACGCACTGTGGAGTGGTGAAAACACCAGATAACGTGTTTCTCGCATTGAATAGCTCGAAAAGAGCGATCTCGAAGATCCTGCATATTTCTGACAGAAGTCTCCACAAGATTATCACAGAAAATGCATATCTCAGCTTGAAACCCCACGAAAACCAAGATATCTACTGTTCTGCATATCAAACGCACTGTGGAGTGGTGAAAACACCAGAAAACGTGTTTCTCGCATTAAATAGCTCGAAAAGAGCGCTCTCGACGTTTCTGCATACTTCGGACAGATGTTTCACCAAGCTTATCGTAGAAAATGCATATCTCAGCTTGAAACCCGACGAAAACCAAAATATCTACTGTTCTGCATATCAAACGCACTGTGGAGTGGTGAAAACACCAGAAAACGTGTTTCTCGCATTAAATAGCTCGAAAAGAGCGCTCTCGACGTTTCTGCATACTTTGGACAGATGTTTCACCAAGCTTATCGTAGAAAATGCATATCTCAGCTTGAAACCCCACGTAAACCAAGATATCGCCTGTTCTGCATATCAAACGCACTGTGGAGTGGTGAAAGCAACCAGAGAACGTGTTTCTCGCGTTAAATAGCTCGAAAAGGCCGATCACGATGATTCTGCATACTTCTGACAGAAGTCTCACCAAGATTATCGTAGAAAATGCATATCTCAACTTGAACCCCGACGAAATCGAAGATGTCGCCGGTTCTGCATATCAAACGCACTGTGGAGTGGTGAAAACATCCAGAGAACGTGTTTCTCGCATTAAATAGCTCGAAACGAGCGATCTCGATGGTTCTGCATACTTCGGACAGAAGTCTCACCAAGATTATCGCAGAAAATGCATATCTCAGCTTGAAACCCCACGAAAACCAAGATATCGCCGGTTCTGCATATCAAACGCACTGTGGAGTGGTGAAAACACCAGATAACGTGTTTCTCGCATTAAATAGCTCGAAACGAGCAATCTCGATGATTCTGCATACTTCGGACAGAAGTCTCAACAAGATTATCGCAGAAAATGCATATCTCAGCTTGAAACCCCACGTAAACCAAGATATCGCCGGTTCTGCATATCAAACGCACTGTGGAGTGGTGAAAACACCAGATAACTTGTTTCTCGCACTAACTAGCTCGAAAAGAGCGATCTCGATGATTCAGCATACTTCGGACAGAAGTCTCACCAAGATTATCGCAGAAAATGCATATCTCAGCTTGAAACCCCACGAAAACCAAGATATCGCCGGTTCTGCATATCAAACGCACTGTGGAGTGGTGAAAACACCAGATAACGTGTTTCTCGCATTAAATAGCACGAAACGAGCGATCTCGATGATTCTGCATACTTCGGACAGAAGTCTCAACAAGATTATCGCAGAAAATGCATATCTCAGCTTGAAACCCCACGAAAACCAAGATATTTACTGTTCTGCATATCAAACGCACTGTGGAGTGGTGAAAACACCAGATAACTTGTTTCTCGCATTAAATAGCTCGAAAAGAGCGATCTCGATGATTCAGCATACTTCGGACAGAAGTCTCACCAAGATTATCGCAGAAAATGCATATCTCTGCTTGAACCCCCACGAAAACCAAGATATCTACTGTTCTGCATTTCAAACGCACTGTGGAGTTGTGAAAACCCCAGAAAACGTGTTTCTCGCTTTAAATAGCTCGAAAAGAGCGCTCTCGACGTTTCTGCATACTTCGGACAGATGTTTCACCAAGCTTATCGTAGAAAATGCATATCTCAGCTTGAAACCCGACGAAAACCAAGATATCTACTGTTCTGCATTTCAAACGCACTGTGGAGTGGTGAAAACCTCAGAAAACTAACTTGGTGTTCGTGAGGTTTCAAGCTGAGATATGCATTTTCTACGATAAGCTTGGTGAAACATCTGTCCGAAGTATGCAGAAACGTCGAGAGCGCTCTTTTCTAGCTATTTAATGCGAGAAACACGTTTTCTGGTGTATTCACCACTCCACAGTACGTTTGACATGCAGAACCGGCGATATCTTGATTTTCTTGGTGTTTCCAGCTGAGATATGCATTTTCTGCGATAATCTTGGTGTGTCTTCTGTCAGAAGTATGCAGAATCACCGAGATCCCTCTTCTCGAGCTATTTAATGCGAGAAACACGTTTTCTGATGTCTCACCAAGTTTATCGCAGAAAATCCATATCTCAGCTTGAAACCTCACGAAAATCAAGATGTCGACGGTTCTGCATATCAAACGCACTGTGGAGTCGTGAAAACAACCAGGCAACGTGTTTCTCGCATTAAATAGCTCGAAAAGAGCGATCCCGATGAATCTGCATACTTCTGACAGAAGTCCCACCAAGATTATCTTGAAAATGCATATCTCAGCTTGATACCCGACGAAAGCCAAGATGTCGCCGGTTCTGCATTTCAAATGCACTGTGGAGTGGTGAAAACACCAACTAACGTGTTTCTCGCATTAAGTAGCTCGAAAAGAGCGATGTCGAAGATTCTGCATCCTTCTGACGGATGTCTCACCAAGATAATCGCAGAAAATGCATATCTCAGCTTGAAACCCCACGAAAACCAAGATATCGCTGGTTCTGCATATCAAACGCACTGTGGAGTGGTGAAAACACCACATAACGTGTTTCTCGCATTAAATAGCTCGAAACGAGCGATCTCGATGATTCAGCATACTTCGGACAGAAGTCTCACCAAGATTATCGCAGAAAATGCATATCTCAGCTTGAAATCCCACGAAAACCAAGATATTTACTGTTCTGCATATCAAACGCACTGTGGAGTGGTGAAAACACCAGATAACTTGTTTCTCGCATTAAATAGCTCCAAAAGAGCGATCTCGATGATTCAGCATACTTCGGACAGAAGTCTCACCAAGATTATCGCAGAAAATGCATATCTCTGCTTGAAACCCCACGAAAACCAAGATATCTACTGTTCTGCATTTCAAACGCACTGTGGAGTGGTGAAAACCCCAGAAAACGTGTTTCTCGCTTTAAATCGCTCGAAAAGAGCGCTCTCGACGTTTCTGCATACTTCGGACAGATGTTTCACCAAGCTTATCGTAGAAAATGCATATCTCAGCTTGAAACCCGACGAAAACCAAAATATCTCCGGTTCTGCATATCCAACGCACTGTGGAGTGGTGAAAACCCCAGATAACGTGTTTCTCGCATTAAGTAGCTCGAAAAGAGCGATGTCGAAGATTCTGCATCCTTCTGACAGAAGTCTCACCAAGATTATCGTAGAAAATGCATATCTCAGCTTGAAACCCGACGAAAACCGAGTTATCTCCGGTTCTGCATATCCAACGCACTGTGGAGTGGTGAAAACACCAGATAACGTGTTTCTCGCATTGAATAGCTCTAAACGAGCGATCTCGATGATTCTGCATACTTCGGACAGAAGTCTCCACAAGATTATCACAGAAAATGCATATCTCAGCTTGAAACCCCACGAAAACCAAGATATCTACTGTTCTGCATATCAAACGCACTGTGGAGTGGTGAAAACACCAGAAAACGTGTTTCTCGCATTAAATAGCTCGAAAAGAGCGCTCTCGACGTTTCTGCATACTACGGACAGATGTTTCACCAAGCTTATCGTAGAAAATGCATATCTCAGCTTGAAACCCGACGAAAACCAAAATATCACCGGTTCTGCATATCCAACGCACTGTGGAGTGGTGAAAACACCAGATAACGTGTTTCTCGCATTAAATAGCTCGAAACGAGCAATCTCGATGATTCTGCATACTTCGGACAGAAGTCTCAACAAGATTATCGCAGAAAATGCATATCTCAGCTTGAAACCCCACGAAAACCAAGATATTTACTGTTCTGCATATCAAACGCACTGTGGAGTGGTGAAAACACCAGATAACTTGTTTCTCGCACTAACTAGCTCGAAAAGAGCGATCTCGATGATTCAGCATACTTCGGACAGAAGTCTCACCAAGATTATCGCAGAAAATGCATATCTCTGTTTGAAACCCCACGAAAACCAAGAAATCGCCGGTTCTGCATATCAAACGCACTGTGGAGTGGTGAAAACACCAGATAACGTGTTTCTCGCATTGAATAGCTCGAAACGAGCGATCTCGATGATTCTGCATACTACGGACAGAAGTCTCAACAAGATTATCGCAGAAAATGCATATCTCAGCTCGAAACCTCACAAAAATCAAGATGTTGCCGGTTCTGCATATCAAACGCACTGTGGAGTGGTGAAAACACCAGATAACGTGTTTCTCGCATTAAATAGCTCGAAACGAGCGATCTCGATGGTTCTGCATACTTCGGACAGACGTCTCACCAAAATTATCGTAAAAAATGCATATCTCAGCTTGAAACCCCGCGAAAACCAAGATATCGCTGTGTTCAGCATATCAAACGCACTGTGGAGTGGTGAAAACCCCAGAAAACGTGTTTCTCGCATTAAATAGCTCGAAAAGAGCGATCTCGATGATACAGCATACTTCGGACAGAAGTCTCACCAAGATTATCGCAGAAAATGCATATCTCAGCTGGAAACACCACGAAAATCAAGATATCGCCGGTTCTGCATATAAAACGCACTGTGGAATGTTGAAAACGCCAGAAAACTTGTTTTTTCGCATTAAATAGCTTGAAAAGAGCGATCTAGATGATTCTGCATACTTCTGACTGATGTCTCACCAAGTTTATCGCAGAAAATCCATATCTCAGCTTGAAACCTCACGAAAATCAAGATGTCGACGGTTCTGCATATCAAACGCACTGTGGAGTCGTGAAAACAACCAGGCAACGTGTTTCTCGCATTAAATAGCTCGAAAAGAGCGATCCCGATGAATCTGCATACTTCTGACAGAAGTCCCACCAAGATTATCTTGAAAATGCATATCTCAGCTTGATACCCGACGAAAGCCAAGATGTCGCCGGTTCTGCATTTCAAATGCACTGTGGAGTGGTGAAAACACCAAGTAACGTGTTTCTCGCATTAAGTAGCTCGAAAAGAGCGATGTCGAAGATTCTGCATCCTTCTGACGGATGTCTCACCAAGATTATCGCAGAAAATGCATATCTCAGCTTGAAACCCCACGAAAACCAAGATATCGCTGGTTCTGCATATCAAACGCACTGTGGAGTGGTGAAAACACCAGATAACGTGTTTCTCGCATTAAATAGCTCGAAACGAGCGATCTCGATGATTCAGCATACTTCGGACAGAAGTCTCACCAAGATTATCGCAGAAAATGCATATCTCAGCTTGAAATCCCACGAAAACCAAGATATTTACTGTTCTGCATATCAAACGCACTGTGGAGTGGTGAAAACACCAGATAACTTGTTTCTCGCATTAAATAGCTCCAAAAGAGCGATCTCGATGATTCAGCATACTTCGGACAGAAGTCTCACCAAGATTATCGCAGAAAATGCATATCTCTGCTTGAAACCCCACGAAAACCAAGATATCTACTGTTCTGCATTTCAAACGCACTGTGGAGTGGTGAAAACCCCAGAAAACGTGTTTCTCGCTTTAAATCGCTCGAAAAGAGCGCTCTCGACGTTTCTGCATACTTCGGACAGATGTTTCACCAAGCTTATCGTAGAAAATGCATATCTCAGCTTGAAACCCGACGAAAACCAAAATATCTCCGGTTCTGCATATCCAACGCACTGTGGAGTGGTGAAAACCCCAGATAACGTGTTTCTCGCATTAAGTAGCTCGAAAAGAGCGATGTCGAAGATTCTGCATCCTTCTGACAGAAGTCTCACCAAGATTATCGTAGAAAATGCATATCTCAGCTTGAAACCCGACGAAAACCGAGTTATCTCCGGTTCTGCATATCCAACGCACTGTGGAGTGGTGAAAACACCAGATAACGTGTTTCTCGCATTGAATAGCTCTAAACGAGCGATCTCGATGATTCTGCATACTTCGGACAGAAGTCTCCACAAGATTATCACAGAAAATGCATATCTCAGCTTGAAACCCCACGAAAACCAAGATATCTACTGTTCTGCATATCAAACGCACTGTGGAGTGGTGAAAACACCAGAAAACGTGTTTCTCGCATTAAATAGCTCGAAAAGAGCGCTCTCGACGTTTCTGCATACTACGGACAGATGTTTCACCAAGCTTATCGTAGAAAATGCATATCTCAGCTTGAAACCCGACGAAAACCAAAATATCACCGGTTCTGCATATCCAACGCACTGTGGAGTGGTGAAAACACCAGATAACGTGTTTCTCGCATTAAATAGCTCGAAAAGAGCGATCTAGATGATTCTGCATACTTCTGACAGAAGACTCACCATGGTTATCGTAGAAAATGCATATCTCAGCTGCAAACACCACGAAAATCAAGATGTCGCCGGTTCTGCATGTCAAACGTACTGTGTGGTTTGTGAATACACCTGAAAACGTGATTCTCGCATTAAATAGCTCGAAAAGAGCGATCTAGATGATTCTGCATACTTCTGACAGAAGTCTCACCAAGATTATCGAAGAGAATGCATATCTCAGGTTGAAATCTCACGAAAATCAAGATGTCGCCGGTTCTGCATATCAAACGCACTGTGGAGTGGGGAAAACACCATATAACGTGTTTCTCGCATTAAATAGCTAGAAAAGAGGAGTCTCGATGATTCTGCATACTACTGACAGAAGACTCACCAAGAGTATCGACGAAAATGCATATCTCAGCTTGAAACCCGACGATATCCAAGATGTCGCCGGTTCTGCATATCAAATGCACTGTGGAGTGGTGAAAACACCAGATAACGTGTTTCTCGCATTAAATAGTTCGAGAAGAAGGATCTCGATGATTCTGCATACTTCTGACAGAAGACTCACCAAGATTATCGCAGAAAATGCATATCTCAGGTGGAAACACCACGAAAATCAAGATATCGCCGGTTCTGCATATAAAACGCTCTGTGGAGTGGTGAAAACACCAGAAAACTTGTTTTTTCGCATTAAATAGCTCGAAACGAGAGATCTAGATGATTCTGCATCCTTCTGACTGAAGTCTCACCAATATTATCGCAGAAAATGCATATCTCAGCGTGAACCAGGACAAAATCCAAGATGTCGCCGTTTCTGCATGTCAAACGCACTGTGGAGTGGTGAAAACAACCAGATAACGTTTTCTCGCATTAAATAGCTCGCAAAGCGCGATCCCGATGATTCTGCATACTTCTGAGAGAAGTCTCACCTAGATTATCGTAGAAAGTGCATATCTCAGCTTGAAACCCGACGAAATCCAAGATGTCGCCGGTTCTGCATATCAAACGCACTGTGGAATGTTGAAAACACCTGAAATCTCGTTTTTTCGCATTAGATAGCTCGAAACGAGCGATCTAGATGTTTCTGCATACTTCTGACTGAAATCTCACCAATATTATAGCAGAAAATGCATATCTCAGCTTGAAATCTCACGAAAATCAAGATGTCGCCGGTTCTGCATGTCAATCGTACTGTGGAGTGGTGAAAACACCAGATAACGTGTTTCTCGCATTAAATAGTTCGAAAAGAAGGATCTCGATGATTCTGCATACTTCTGACAGAAGACTCACCAAGATTATCGCAGAAAATGCATATCTCAGGTGGAAACACCACGAAAATCAAGATATCGCCGGTTCTGCATATAAAACGCTCTGTGGAGCGGTGAAAACACCAGAAAACTTGTTTTTTCGCATTAAATAGCTCGAAACGAGAGATCTAGATGATTCTGCATACTTCTGACTGACGTCTCACCAATATTATCGCAGAAAATGCATATCTCAGCGTGAACCCCGACAAAATCCAAGATGTCGCCGGTTCTGCATGTCAAACGCACTGTGGAGTGGTGAAAACAACCAGATAACGTTTTCTCGCATTAAATAGCTCGCAAAGCGCGATCCCGATGATTCTGCATACTTCTGATAGAAGTCTCACCAAGATTATCGTAGAAAGTGCATATCTCAGCTTGAACCCCGCCGAAATCCAAGATGTCGCCGGTTCTGCATATCAAACGCACTGTGGAGTGGTGAAAACACCAGATAACGCGTTTCTCGCATTAAATAGCTCGAAAAGAAGGATCTCGATGATTCTGCATACTTCTGACAGAAGACTCACCAAGATTATCGCAGAAAATGCATATCTCAGCTGGAAACACCACGAAAATCAAGATATCGCCGGTTCTGCATATAAAACGCACTGTGGAATGTTGAAAACACCAGAAAACTTGTTTTTTCGCATTAAATAGCTTGAAAAGAGCGATCTAGATGATTCTGCATACTTCTGACTGATGTCTCACCAAGTTTATCGCAGAAAATCCATATCTCAGCTTGAATCCTCACGAAAATCAAGATGTCGACGGTTCTGCATATCAAACGCACTGTGGAGTCGTGAAAACAACCAGGCAACGTGTTTCTCGCATTAAATAGCTCGAAAAGAGCGATCCCGATGAATCTGCATACTTCTGACAGAAGTCCCACCAAGATTATCTTGAAAATGCATATCTCAGCTTGATACCCGACGAAAGCCAAGATGTCGCCGGTTCTGCATATCAAACGCACTGTGGAGTGGTGAAAACACCAGGTAACGTGTTTTTCGCATCATGTAGCTAGAGAAGAGCGTTCTCGAAGATTCTGCATACTTCTGACAGAAGCCTCACCAAGATTATCGTAGAAAATGCATATCTCAGCTTGTAACCCGACCGAAACCAAGATATCTACGGTTATGCATGTCAAACGTACTGTGGGGTGGTGAATACACCAGAAAACGTGTTTCTCGCATTAAATAGCTCGAAAAGAGCGATCCCGATGAATCTGCATACTTCTGACAGAAGTCCCACCAAGATTATCTTGAAAATGCATATCTCAGCTTGATACCCTACGAAAGCCAAGATGTCGCCGGTTCTGCATATCAAACGCACTGTGGAGTGGTGAAAACAACCAGATAACGTTTTCTCGCATTAAATAGCTCGCAAAGCGCGATCCCGATGATTCTGCATACTTCTGAGAGAAGTCTCACCAAGATTATCGTAGAAAGTGCATATCTCAGCTTGAACCCCGCCGAAATCCAAGATGTCGCCGGTTCTGCATATCAAACGCACTGTGGAGTGGTGAAAACACCAGATAACGTGTTTCTCGCATTAAATAGCTCGAAACGAGCGATCCCGATGATTCTGCATACTTCTGGCTGAAGTCTCACCAAGATTATCGTAGAAAATGCATATCTCAGCTTGAACCCCGACGAAATCCAAGATGTCGCCGGATCTGCATGTCAAACGCACTGTGGAGTGGTGAAAACAACCAGATAACGTTTTCTCGCATTAAATAGCTCGGAAAGAGCGATCCCGATGATTCTGCATACTTCTGCCAGAATTCTCACGAAGATTATGGTAGAAAATGCATATCTCAGCTTGATACCCGACGAAAGCCAAGATGTCGCCGGTTCTGCATATCAAACGCACTGTGGAGTGGTGAAAACACCAGATAACGTGTTTCTCGCATTAAATAGCTCGAAAAGAGCGATCCCGATGATTCTGCATACTTCTGACTGAAGTCTCTCCAAGATTATCGTAGAAAATGCATATCTCAGCTTGAACCCCGACGAAATCCAAGATGTCGCCGGTTCTGCATGTCAAACGCACTGTGTAGTGGTGAAAACACCAGATAACGTGTTTCTCGCATTAAATAGCTCGAAAAGAGCGATCCCGATGATTCTGCATACTTCTGACAGAAGTCTCACCAAGATTATCGTAGAAAATGCATATCTCAGCTTGAACCCCGACGAAATCCAAGATATCGCCGGTTCTGCATGTCAAACGCACTGTGGAGTGGTGAAAACACCAGATAACGTGTTTCTCGCATTTAATCGCTCGAAAAGAGCGATCCCGAGGATTCTGCGTACTTCTGACAGAAGTCTCACCAAGATTATCGTAGAAAATGCATATCTCAGCTTGAAACCCGACCGAAACCAAGATATCTCCGGTTCTGCATGTCAAACGTACTGTGGAGTGGTGAATACACCAGAAACCGTGTTTCTCGCATCAAATAGCTCGAAAAGAGCGATCTAGATGATTCTGCATTCTTCTGACAGAGGTCTCACCGAGATTATCGTAGAAAATGCATATCTCAGCGTGAACCCCGACGAAATCCAAGATGTCGCCGGTTCTGCATATCAAACGCACTGTGGAGTGGTGAAAACACCAGAAAACTTGTTTTTTCGCATTAAATAGCTCGAAACGAGCGATCTAGATGATTCTGCATACTTCTGACAGAAGTCTCACCAAGATTATTGCAGAAAATGCATATCTCAGCTTGAAACCTCACTGATATCAAGATGTCGCCGGTTCTGCATATCAAACGCACTGTGGAGTGGTGAAAACACCAGATAACGTGTTTCTCGCATTAAATAGCTCGAAAAGAGCGATCCCGATGATTCTGCATACTTCTGACAGAAGTCTCACCAAGATTATCGTAGAGAATGCATATCTCAGCTTGAACCCCGACGAAATCCAAGATATCGCAGGTTCTGCATGTCAAACGCACTGTGGAGTGGTGAAAACACCAGATAACGTGTTTCTCGCATTTAATAGCTCGAAAAGAGCGATCTCGAGGATTCTGCATAATTCTGACAGAAGACTCACCAAGATTATCGCAGAAAATGCACATCTCAGGTGGAAACACCACGAAAATCAAGATATCGCCGGTTCTGCATATAAAACGCTCTGTGGAGTGGTGAAAACACCAGAAAACTTGTTTTTTCGCATTAAATAGCTCGAAACGAGAGATCTAGATGATTCTGCATACTTCTGACTGAAGTCTCATCAATATTATCGCAGAAAATGCATATCTCAGCGTGAACCCCGACGAAATCCAAGATATCGCAGGTTCTGCATGTCAAGCGCACTGTGGAGTGGTGAAAACACCAGATAACGTGTTTCTCGCATTTAATAGCTCGAAAAGAGCAATCTAGATGATTCTGCATACTTCTGCCAGAAGTCTCACCAAGATTATGGTAGAAAATGCATATCTCAGCTTGATACCCGACGAAAGCCAAGATGTCGCCGGTTCTGCATATCAAACGCACTGTGGAGTGGTGAAATCACCAGATAACGTGTTTCTCGCATTAAATAGCTCGAGAAGAACGATCCCGATGATTCTGCATACTTCTGCCTGAAGTCTCACCAAGATTATCGTAGAAAATGCATATCTCAGCTTGAACCCCGACGAAATCCAAGATGTCGCCGGTTCTGCATGTCAAACGCACTGTGTAGTGGTGAAAACACCAGATAACGTGTTTCTCGCATTAAATAGCTCGAAATTAGCGATCCCGATGATTCTGCATACTTCTGACAGAAGTCTCACCAAGATAATCGTAGAAAATGCATATCTCAGCTTGAACCCCGACGAAATCCAAGAGATCGCCGGTTCTGCATGTCAAACGCACTGTGGAGTGGTGAAAACACCAGATAACGTGTTTCTCGCATTTAATAGCTCGAAAAGAGCGATCCCGAGGATTCAGCGTACTTCTGACAGAAGTATCACCAAGATTATCGTAGAAAATGCATATCTCAGCTTGATACCCGAAGAAAGCCAAGATGTCGCCGGTTCTGCATATCAAACGCACTGTGGAGTGGTGAAAACACCAGATAACGTGTTTCTCGCATTAAATAGCTCGAAAAGAAGGATCTCGATGATTCTGCATACTTCTGACAGAAGACTCACCAAGATTATCGCAGAAAATGCATATCTCAGCTGGAAACACCACGAAAATCAAGATATCGCCGGTTCTGCATATAAAACGCACTGTGGAATGTTGAAAACACCAGAAAGCTTGTTTTTTCGCATTAAATAGCTTGAAAAGAGCGATCTAGATGATTCTGCATACTTCTGACTGATGTCTCACCAAGTTTATCGCAGAAAATCCATATCTCAGCTTGAAACCTCACGAAAATCAAGATGTCGACGGTTCTGCATATAAAACGCTCTGTGGAGTGGTGAAAACACCAGAAAACTTGTTTTTTCGCATTAAATAGCTCGAAACGAGAGATCTAGATGATTCTGCATACTTCTGACTGAAGTCTCACCAATATTATCGCAAAAAATGCATATCTCAGCGTGAACCCCGACAAAATCCAAGATGTCGCCGGTTCTGCATGTCAAACGCACTGTGGAGTGGTGAAAACACCAGATAACGTGTTTCTCGCATTAAATAGCTCGAAACGAGCGATCCCGATGATTCTGCATACTTCTGAGAGAAGTCTCACCAAGATTATCGTAGAAAGTGCATATCTCAGCTTGAACCCCGCCGAAATCCAAGATGTCGCCGGTTCTGCATATCAAACGCACTGTGGAGTGGTGAAAACAACCAGATAACGCGTTTCTCGCATTAAATAGCTCGAAAAGAAGGATCTCGATGATTCTGCATACTTCTGACAGAAGACTCACCAAGATTATCGCAGAAAATGCATATCTCAGCTGGAAACACCACGAAAATCAAGATATCGCCGGTTCTGCATATAAAACGCACTGTGGAATGTTGAAAACACCAGAAAACTTGTTTTTTCGCATTAAATAGCTTGAAAAGAGCGATCTAGATGATTCTGCATACTTCTGACTGATGTCTCACCAAGTTTATCGCAGAAAATCCATATCTCATCTTGAAACCTCACGAAAATCAAGATGTCGACGGTTCTGCATATCAAACGCACTGTGCAGTCGTGAAAACAACCAGGCAACGTGTTTCTCGCATTAAATAGCTCGAAAAGAGCGATCCCGATGATTCTGCATACTTCTGACAGAAGTCTCACCAAGATTATCGTAGAGAATGCATATCTCAGCTTGAACCCCGACGAAATCCAAGATATCGCAGGTTCTGCATGTCAAACGCACTGTGGAGTGGTGAAAACACCAGATAACGTGTTTCTCGCATTTAATAGCTCGAAAAGAGCAATCTAGATGATTCTGCATAATTCTGACAGAAGACTCACCAAGATTATCGCAGAAAATGCACATCTCAGGTGGAAACACCACGAAAATCAAGATGTCGCCGGTTCTGCATATAAAACGCTCTGTGGAGTGGTGAAAACACCAGAAAACTTGTTTTTTCGCATTAAATAGCTCGAAAAGAACGATCCCGATGATTCTGCATACTTCTGACTGAAGTCTCACCAAGATTATCGTAGAAAATGCATATCTCAGCTTGAACCCCGACGAAATCCAAGATGTCGCCGGTTCTGCATGTCAAACGCACTGTGTAGTGGTGAAAACACCAGATAACGTGTTTCTCGCATTAAATAGCTCGAAATTAGCGATCCCGATGATTCTGCATACTTCTGACAGAAGTCTCACCAAGATTATCGTAGAAAATGCATATCTCAGCTTGAACCCCGACGAAATCCAAGATATCGCCGGTTCTGCATGTCAAACGCACTGTGGAGTGGTGAAAACACCAGATAACGTGTTTCTCGCATTTAATAGCTCGAAAAGAGCGATCCCGAGGATTCAGCGTACTTCTGACAGAAGTCTCACCAAGATTATCGTAGAAAATGCATATCTCAGCTTGAAACCCGACCGAAACCAAGATATCTCCGGTTCTGCATGTCAAACGTACTGTGGAGTGGTGAATACACCAGAAAACGTGTTTCTCGCACCAAATAGCTCGAAAAGTTCGATCTAGATGATTCTGCATACTTCTGACGGAGGTCTCACCGAGATTATCGTAGAAAATGCATATCTCAGCGTGAACCCCGACGAAATCCAAGATGTCGCCGGTTCTGCATATCAAACGTACTGTGGAGTGGTGAATACACCAGAAAACGTGTTCCTCGCATTAAATAGCTCGAAAAGAGCGATCCCGATGATTCTGCATACTTCTGACAGAAGTCTCACCAAGATTATCGTAGAAAATGCATATCTCAGCTTGAAATCTCACGAAACTCAAGATGTCGCCGGTTCTGCATATCAAACGCACTGTGGAGTGGTGAAAACACCCAGATAACGTTTTCTCGCATTAAATAGCTCGAAAAGCGCGATCCTGATGATTCTGCATACTTCTGAGAGAAGTCTCACCAAGATTATCGTAGAAAATGCATATCTCAGCTTGATACCCGAAGAAAGCCAAGATGTCGCCGGTTCTGCATATCAAACGCACTGTGGAGTGGTGAAAACACCAGATAACGTGTTTCTCGCATTAAATAGCTCGAAAAGAGGGGTCTCGATGATTCTGCATACTACTGACAGAAGACTCACCAAGATTATCGAAGAGAATGCATATCTCAGGTTGAAATCTCACGAAAATCAAGATGTCGCCGGTTCTGCATATCAAACGCACTGTGGAGTGGGGAAAACACCATATAACGTGTTTCTCGCATTAAATAGCTAGAAAAGAGGGGTCTCGATGATTCTGCATACTACTGACAGAAGACTCACCAAGAGTATCGACGAAAATGCATATCTCAGGTTGAAATCTTACGAAAATCAAGATGGCGCCGGTTCTGCATATCAAACGCACTGTGGAGTCGTGAAAACATCAGATAACGTGTTTCTCGCATTAAGTAGCTCGAAAAGAGCGATCTCGAAGATTCTGCATACTTCTGACAGAAGTCTCACCAAGATTATCGTAGAAAATGCATATCTCAGCTTGAAACCCGACGATATCCAAGATGTCGCCGGTTCTGCATATCAAATGCACTGTGGAGTGGTGAAAACACCAGATAACGTGTTTCTCGCATTAAATAGTTCGAAAAGAAGGATCTCGATGATTCTGCATACTTCTGACAGAAGACTCACCAAGATTATCGCAGAAAATGCATATCTCAGGTGGAAACACCACGAAAATCAAGATATCGCCGGTTCTGCATATAAAACGCTCTGTGGAGTGGTGAAAACACCAGAAAACTTGTTTTTTCGCATTAAATAGCTCGAAACGAGAGATCTAGATGATTCTGCATACTTCTGACTGAAGTCTCACCAATATTATCGCAGAAAATGCATATCTGAGCGTGAACCCCGACAAAATCCAAGATGTCGCCGGTTCTGCATGTCAAACGCACTGTGGAGTGGTGAAAACAACCAGATAACGTTTTCTCGCATTAAATAGCTCGCAAAGCGCGATCCCGATGATTCTGCATACTTCTGAGAGAAGTCTCACCAAGATTATCGTAGAAAGTGCATATCTCAGCTTGAACCCCGCCGAAATCCAAGATGTCGCCGGTTCTGCATATCAAACGCACTGTGGAGTGGTGAAAACACCAGATAACGTGTTTCTCGCATTAAATAGCTCGAAAAGAAGGATCTCGATGATTCTGCATACTTCTGACAGAAGTCCCACCAAGATTATCTTGAAAATGCATATCTCAGCTTGATACCCGACGAAAGCCAAGATGTCGCCGGTTCTGCAAATCAAACGCACTGTGGAGTGGTGAAAACACCAGGTAACGTGTTTTTCGCATTATGTAGCTCGAGAAGAGCGTTCTCGAAGTTTCTGCATACTTCTGACAGAAGTCTCACCAAGATTATCGTAGAAAATGCATATCTCAGCTTGTAACCCGACCGAAACCATGATATCTCCGGTTATGCATGTCAAACGTACTGTGGGGTGGTGAATACACCAGAAAACGTGTTTCTCGCATTAAATAGCTCGAAAAGAGCGATCCCGATGAATCTGCATACTTCTGACAGAAGTCCCACCAAGATTATCTTGAAAATGCATATCTCAGCTTGATACCCGACGAAAGCCAAGATGTCGCCGGTTCTGCATATCAAACGCACTGTGGAGTGGTGAAAACACCAGGTAACGTGTTTCTCGCATTAAATAGTTCGAAAAGAAGGATCTCGATGATTCTGCATACTTCTGACAGAAGACTCACCAAGATTATCGCAGAAAATGCATATCTCAGCTTGAAACCTCACTGATAACAAGATGTCGCCGGTTCTGCATATCAAACGCACTGTGGAGTGGTGAAAACACCAGATAACGTGTTTCTCGCATTAAATAGCTCGAAAAGAGCGATCTAGATGATTCTGCATACTTCTGCCAGAAGTCTCACCAAGATTATGGTAGAAAATGCATATCTCAGCTTGATACCCGACGAAAGCCAAGATGTCGCCGGTTCTGCATATCAAACGCACTGTGGAGTGGTGAAAACACCAGATAACGTGTTTCTCGCATTAAATAGCACGAAAAGAGCGATCCCGATGATTCTGCATACTTCTGACTGAAGTCTCACCAAGATTATCGTAGAAAATGCATATCTCAGCTTGAACCCCGACGAAATCCAAGATGTCGCCGGTTCTGCATGTCAAACGCACTGTGCAGTGGTGAAAACACCAGATAACGTGTTTCTCGCATTAAATAGCTCGAAAAGAGCGATCCCGATGATTCTGCATACTTCTGACAGAAGTCTCACCAAGATTATCGTAGAGAATGCATATCTCAGCTTGAACCCCGACGAAATCCAAGATATCGCAGGTTCTGCATGTTAAACGCACTGTGGAGTGGTGAAAACACCAGATAACGTGTTTCTCGCATTTAATAGCTCGAAAAGAGCGATCTCGAGGATTCTGCATAATTCTGACAGAAGACTCACCAGGATTATCGTAGAAAATGCTCATCTCAGGTGGAAACACCACGAAAATCAAGATATCGCCGGTTCTGCATATAAAACGCTCTGTGGAGTGGTGAAAACTCCAGAAAACTTGTTTTTTCGCATTAAATAGATCGAAACGAGAGATCTAGATGATTCTGCATACTTCTGACTGAAGTCTCACCAATATTATCGCAGAAAATGCATATCTCAGCGTGAACCCCGACAAAATCCAAGATGTCGCCGGTTCTGCATGTCAAACGCACTGTGGAGTGGTGAAAACAACCAGATAACGTTTTCTCGCATTAAATATCTCGCAAAGCGCGATCCAGATGATTCTGCATACTTCTGAGAGAAGTCTCACCAAGATTATCGTAGAAAGTGCATATCTCAGCTTGAACCCCGCCGAAATCCAAGATGTCGCCGGTTCTGCATATCAAACGCACTGTGGAGTGGTGAAAACACCAGATAACGTGTTTCTCGCATTTAATAGCTCGAAAAGAGCGATCTCGAGGATTCTGCATACTTCTGACAGAAGTCTCACCAAGATTATCGTAGAAAATGCATATCTCAGCTTGAAACCCGACCGAAACCAAGATATCTCCGGTTCTGCATGTCAAACGTACTGTGGAGTGGTGAATACACCAGAAAACGTGTTTCTCGCATTAAATAGCTCGAAAAGAGCAATCTAGATGATTCTGCATACTTCTGCCAGAAGTCTCACCAAGATTATGGTAGAAAATGCATATCTCAGCTTGATACCCGACGAAAGCCAAGATGTCGCCGGTTCTGCATATCAAACGCACTGTGGAGTGGTGAAATCACCAGATAACGTGTTTCTCGCATTAAATAGCTCGAAAAGAACGATCCCGATGATTCTGCATACTTCTGACTGAAGTCTCACCAAGATTATCGTAGAAAATGCATATCTCAGCTTGAACCCCGACGAAATCCAAGATGTCGCCGGTTCTGCATGTCAAACGCACTGTGTAGTGCTGAAAACACCAGATAACGTGTTTCTCGCATTAAATAGCTCGAAATTAGCGATCCCGATGATTCTGCATACTTCTGACAGAAGTCTCACCAAGATTATCGTAGAAAATGCATATCTCAGCTTGAACCCCGACGAAATCCAAGATATCGCCGGTTCTGCATGTCAAACGCACTGTGGAGTGGTGAAAACACCAGATAACGTGTTTCTCGCATTTAATAGCTCGAAAAGAGCGATCCAGAGGATTCTGCGTACTTCTGACAGAAGTCTCACCAAGATTATCGTAGAAAATGCATATCTCAGCTTGAAACCCGACCGAAACCAAGATATCTCCGGTTCTGCATGTCAAACGTACTGTGGAGTGGTGAATACACCAGAAAACGTGTTTCTCGCATCAAATAGCTCGAAAAGAGCGATCTAGATGATTCTGCATACTTCTGACAGAGGTCTCACCGAGATTATCGTAGAAAATGCATATATCAGCGTGAACCCCGACGAAATCCAAGATGTCGCCGGTTCTGCATATCAAACGTACTGTGGAGTGGTGAATACACCAGAAAACGTGTTCCTCGCATTAAATAGCTCGAAACGAGCGATCCCGATGATTCTGCATACTTCTGACTGAAGTCTCACCAAGATTATCGTAGAAAATGCATATCTCAGCTTGAACCCCGACGAAATCCAAGATGTCGCCGGTTCTGCATGTCAAACGCACTGTGTAGTGGTGAAAACACCAGATAACGTGTTTCTCGCATTAAATAGCTCGCAAAGCGCGATCCCGATGATTCTGCATACTTCTGAGAGAAGTCTCACCAAGATTATCGTAGAAAGTGCATATCTCAGCTTGAACCCCGCCGAAATCCAAGATGTCGCCGGTTCTGCATATCAAACGCACTGTGGAGTGGTGAAAACACCAGATAACGTGTTTCTCGCATTAAATAGCTCGAAACAAGCGATCCCGATGATTCTGCATACTTCTGACTGAAGTCTCACCAAGATTATCGTAGAAAATGCATATCTCAGCGTGAACCCCGACAAAATCCAAGATGTCGCCGGTTCTGCATGTCAAACGCACTGTGGAGTGGTGAAAACAACCAGATAACGTTTTCTCGCATTAAATAGCTCGCAAAGCGCGATCCCGATGATTCTGCATACTTCTGAGAGAAGTCTCACCAAGATTATCGTAGAAAGTGCATATCTCAGCTTGAACCCCGCCGAAATCCAAGATGTCGCCGGTTCTGCATATCAAACGCACTGTGGAGTGGTGAAAACACCAGATAACGCGTTTCTCGCATTAAATAGCTCGAAAAAAGCGATCCCGATGAATCTGCATACTTCTGACAGAAGTCCCACCAAGATTATCTTGAAAATGCATATCTCAGCTTGATACCCGACGAAAGCCAAGATGTCGCCGGTTCTGCATATCAAACGCACTGTGGAGTGGTGAAAACAACCAGATAACGTTTTCTCGCATTAAATAGCTCGCAAAGCGCGATCCCGATGATTCTGCATACTTCTGAGAGAAGTCTCACCAAGATTATCGTAGAAAGTGCATATCTCAGCTTGAAACCCGCCGAAATCCAAGATGTCGCCGGTTCTGCATATCAAACGCACTGTGGAGTGGTGAAAACACCAGATAACGTGTTTCTCGCATTAAATAGCTCGAAACGAGCGATCCCGATGATTCTGCATACTTCTGACTGAAGTCTCACCAAGATTATCGTAGAAAATGCATATCTCAGCTTGAACCCAGACGAAATCCAAGATGTCGCCGGTTCTGCATGTCAAGCGCACTGTGGAGTGGTGAAAACAACCAGATAACGTTTTCTCGCATTAAATAGCTCGAAAAGAGCGATCCCGATGATTCTGCATACTTCTGCCAGAATTCTCACGAAGATTATGGTAGAAAATGCATATCTCAGCTTGAACCCCGCCGAAATCCAAGATGTCGCCGGTTCTGCATATCAAACGCACTGTGGAGTGGTGAAAACACCAGATAACGTGTTTCTCGCATTTAATAGCTCGAAAAGAGCGATCTCGAGGATTCTGCATACTTCTGACAGAAGTCTCACCAAGATTATCGTAGAAAATGCATATCTCAGCTTGAAACCCGACCGAAACCAAGATATCTCCGGTTCTGCATGTCAAACGTACTGTGGAGTGGTGAATACACCAGAAAACGTGTTTCTCGCATTAAATAGCTCGAAAAGAGCAATCTAGATGATTCTGCATACTTCTGCCAGAAGTCTCACCAAGATTATGGTAGAAAATGCATATCTCAGCTTGATACCCGACGAAAGCCAAGATGTCGCCGGTTCTGCATATCAAACGCACTGTGGAGTGGTGAAATCACCAGATAACGTGTTTCTCGCATTAAATAGCTCGAAAAGAACGATCCCGATGATTCTGCATACTTCTGACTGAAGTCTCACCAAGATTATCGTAGAAAATGCATATCTCAGCTTGAACCCCGACGAAATCCAAGATGTCGCCGGTTCTGCATGTCAAACGCACTGTGTAGTGGTGAAAACACCAGATAACGTGTTTCTCGCATTAAATAGCTCGAAATTAGCGATCCCGATGATTCTGCATACTTCTGACAGAAGTCTCACCAAGATTATCGTAGAAAATGCATATCTCAGCTTGAACCCCGACGAAATCCAAGATATCGCCGGTTCTGCATGTCAAACGCACTGTGGAGTGGTGAAAACACCAGATAACGTGTTTCTCGCATTTAATAGCTCGAAAAGAGCGATCCAGAGGATTCTGCGTACTTCTGACAGAAGTCTCACCAAGATTATCGTAGAAAATGCATATCTCAGCTTGAAACCCGACCGAAACCAAGATATCTCCGGTTCTGCATGTCAAACGTACTGTGGAGTGGTGAATACACCAGAAAACGTGTTTCTCGCATCAAATAGCTCGAAAAGAGCGATCTAGATGATTCTGCATACTTCTGACAGAGGTCTCACCGAGATTATCGTAGAAAATGCATATATCAGCGTGAACCCCGACGAAATCCAAGATGTCGCCGGTTCTGCATATCAAACGTACTGTGGAGTGGTGAATACACCAGAAAACGTGTTCCTCGCATTAAATAGCTCGAAACGAGCGATCCCGATGATTCTGCATACTTCTGACTGAAGTCTCACCAAGATTATCGTAGAAAATGCATATCTCAGCTTGAACCCCGACGAAATCCAAGATGTCGCCGGTTCTGCATGTCAAACGCACTGTGTAGTGGTGAAAACACCAGATAACGTGTTTCTCGCATTAAATAGCTCGCAAAGCGCGATCCCGATGATTCTGCATACTTCTGAGAGAAGTCTCACCAAGATTATCGTAGAAAGTGCATATCTCAGCTTGAACCCCGCCGAAATCCAAGATGTCGCCGGTTCTGCATATCAAACGCACTGTGGAGTGGTGAAAACACCAGATAACGTGTTTCTCGCATTAAATAGCTCGAAACAAGCGATCCCGATGATTCTGCATACTTCTGACTGAAGTCTCACCAAGATTATCGTAGAAAATGCATATCTCAGCGTGAACCCCGACAAAATCCAAGATGTCGCCGGTTCTGCATGTCAAACGCACTGTGGAGTGGTGAAAACAACCAGATAACGTTTTCTCGCATTAAATAGCTCGCAAAGCGTGATCCCGATGATTCTGCATACTTCTGAGAGAAGTCTCACCAAGATTATCGTAGAAAGTGCATATCTCAGCTTGAACCCCGCCGAAATCCAAGATGTCGCCGGTTCTGCATATCAAACGCACTGTGGAGTGGTGAAAACACCAGATAACGCGTTTCTCGCATTAAATAGCTCGAAAAAAGCGATCCCGATGAATCTGCATACTTCTGACAGAAGTCCCACCAAGATTATCTTGAAAATGCATATCTCAGCTTGATACCCGACGAAAGCCAAGATGTCGCCGGTTCTGCATATCAAACGCACTGTGGAGTGGTGAAAACAACCAGATAACGTTTTCTCGCATTAAATAGCTCGCAAAGCGCGATCCCGATGATTCTGCATACTTCTGAGAGAAGTCTCACCAAGATTATCGTAGAAAGTGCATATCTCAGCTTGAAACCCGCCGAAATCCAAGATGTCGCCGGTTCTGCATATCAAACGCACTGTGGAGTGGTGAAAACACCAGATAACGTGTTTCTCGCATTAAATAGCTCGAAACGAGCGATCCCGATGATTCTGCATACTTCTGACTGAAGTCTCACCAAGATTATCGTAGAAAATGCATATCACAGCTTGAACCCCGACGAAATCCAAGATGTCGCCGGTTCTGCATGTCAAACGCACTGTGCAGAGGTGAAAACACCAGATAACGTGTTTCTCGCATTAAATAGCTCGAAAAGAGCGATCCCGATGATTCTGCATACTTCTGACAGAAGTCTCTCCAAGATTATCGTAGAAAATGCATATCTCAGCTTGAACCCCGACGAAATCCAAGATGTCGCCGGTTCTGCATGTCAAACGCACTGTGTAGTGGTGAAAACACCAGATAACGTGTTTCTCGCATTAAATAGCTCGAAAAGAGCGATCCCGATGATTCTGCATACTTCTGACAGAAGTCTCACCAAGATTATCGTAGAAAATGCATATCTCAGCTTGAACCCCGACGAAATCCAAGATATCGCCGGTTCTGCATGTCAAACGCACTGTGGAGTGGTGAAAACACCAGATAACGTGTTTCTCGCATTTAATCGCTCGAAAAGAGCGATCCCGAGGATTCTGCGTACTTCTGACAGAAGTCTCACCAAGATTATCGTAGAAAATGCATATCTCAGCTTGAAACCCGACCGAAACCAAGATATCTCCGGTTCTGCATGTCAAACGTACTGTGGAGTGGTGAATACACCAGAAAACGTGTTTCTCGCATCAAATAGCTCGAAAAGAGCGATCTAGATGATTCTGCTTACTTCTGACAGAGGTCTCACCGAGATTATCGTAGAAAATGCATATCTCAGCGTGAACCCCGACGAAATCCAAGATGTCGCCGGTTCTGCATATCAAACGCACTGTGGAGTGGTGAAAACACCAGAAAACTTGTTTTTTCGCATTAAATAGCTCGAGACGAGCGATCTAGATGATTCTGCATACTTCTGACAGAAGTCTCACCAAGATTATTGCAGAAAATGCATATCTCAGCTTGAAACCTCACTGATATCAAGATGTCGCCGGTTCTGCATATCAAACGCACTGTGGAGTGGTGAAAACACCAGAAAACTTGTTTTTTCGCATTAAATAGCTCGAAACGAGAGATCTAGATGATTCTGCATACTTCTGACTGAAGTCTCATCAATATTATCGCAGAAAATGCATATCTCAGCGTGAACCCCGACGAAATCCAAGATATCGCAGGTTCTGCATGTCAAGCGCACTGTGGAGTGGTGAAAACACCAGATAACGTGTTTCTCGCATTTAATAGCTCGAAAAGAGCAATCTAGATGATTCTGCATACTTCTGCCAGAAGACTCACCAAGATTATGGTAGAAAATGCATATCTCAGCTTGATACCCGACGAAAGCCAAGATGTCGCCGGTTCTGCATATCAAACGCACTGTGGAGTGGTGAAATCACCAGATAACGTGTTTCTCGCATTAAATAGCTCGAGAAGAACGATCCCGATGATTCTGCATACTTCTGACTGAAGTCTCACCAAGATTATCGTAGAAAATGCATATCTCAGCTTGAACCCCGACGAAATCCAAGATGTCGCCGGTTCTGCATGTCAAACGCACTGTGTAGTGGTGAAAACAACCAGATAACGTTTTCTCGCATTAAATAGCTCGCAAAGCGCGATCCCGATGATTCTGCATACTTCTGAGAGAAGTCTCACCAAGATTATCGTAGAAAGTGCATATCTCAGCTTGAACCCCGCCGAAATCCAAGATGTCGCCGGTTCTGCATATCAAACGCACTGTGGAGTGTTGAAAACACCAGATAACGTGTTTCTCGCATTAAATAGCTCGAAACGAGCGATCCCGATGATTCTGCATACTTCTGACTGAAGTCTCACCAAGATTATCGTAGAAAATGCATATCTCAGCGTGAACCCCGACAAAATCCAAGATGTCGCCGGTTCTGCATGTCAAACGCACTGTGGAGTGGTGAAAACAACCAGATAACGTTTTCTCGCATTAAATAGCTCGAAAAGAGCGATCCCGATGATTCTGCATACTTCTGCCAGAATTCTCACGAAGATTATGGTAGAAAATGCATATCTCAGCTTGATACCCGACGAAAGCCAAGATGTCGCCGGTTCTTTATATCAAACGCACTGTGGAGTGGTGAAAACTCCAGATAACGTGTTTCTCGCATTAAATAGCTCGAAAAGAGCGATCCCGATGATTCTGCATACTTCTGACTGAAGTCTCTCCAAGATTATCGTAGAAAATGCATATCTCAGCTTGAACCCCGACGAAATCCAAGATGTCGCCGGTTCTGCATGTCAAACGCACTGTGTAGTGGTGAAAACACCAGATAACGTGTTTCTCGCATTAAATAGCTCGAAAAGAGCGATCCCGATGATTCTGCATACTTCTGACAGAAGTCTCACCAAGATTATCGTAGAAAATGCATATCTCAGCTTGAACCCCGACGAAATCCAAGATATCGCCGGTTCTGCATGTCAAACGCACTGTGGAGTGGTGAAAACACCAGATAACGTGTTTCTCGCATTTAATCGCTCGAAAAGAGCGATCCCGAGGATTCTGCGTACTTCTGACAGAAGTCTCACCAAGATTATCGTAGAAAATGCATATCTCAGCTTGAAACCCGACCGAAACCAAGATATCTCCGGTTCTGCATGTCAAACGTACTGTGGAGTGGTGAATACACCAGAAAACGTGTTTCTCGCATCAAATAGCTCGAAAAGAGCGATCTAGATGATTCTGCATACTTCTGACAGAGGTCTCACCGAGATTATCGTAGAAAATGCATATCTCAGCGTGAACCCCGACGAAATCCAAGATGTCGCCGGTTCTGCATATCAAACGCACTGTGGAGTGGTGAAAACACCAGAAAACTTGTTTTTTCGCATTAAATAGCTCGAAACGAGCGATCTAGATGATTCTGCATACTTCTGACAGAAGTCTCACCAAGATTATTGCAGAAAATGCATATCTCAGCTTGAAACCTCACTGATATCAAGATGTCGCCGGTTCTGCATATCAAACGCACTGTGGAGTGGTGAAAACACAAGATAACGTGTTTCTCGCATTAAATAGCTCGAAAAGAGCGATCCCGATGATTCTGCATACTTCTGACTGAAGTCTCACCAAGATTATCGTAGAAAATGCATATCACAGCTTGAACCCCGACGAAATCCAAGATGTCGCCGGTTCTGCATGTCAAACGCACTGTGCAGAGGTGAAAACACCAGATAACGTGTTTCTCGCATTAAATAGCTCGAAAAGAGCGATCCCGATGATTCTGCATACTTCTGACAGAAGTCTCACCAAGATTATCGTAGAGAATGCATATCTCAGCTTGAACCCCGACGAAATCCAAGATATCGCAGGTTCTGCATGTCAAACGCACTGTGGAGTGGTGAAAACACCAGATAACGTGTTTCTCGCATTTAATAGCTCGAAAAGAGCGATCTCGAGGATTCTGCATAATTCTGACAGAAGACTCACCAAGATTATCGCAGAAAATGCACATCTCAGGTGGAAACACCACGAAAATCAAGATATCGCCGGTTCTGCATATAAAACGCTCTGTGGAGTGGTGAAAACACCAGAAAACTTGTTTTTTCGCATTAAATAGCTCGAAACGAGAGATCTAGATGATTCTGCATACTTCTGACTGAAGTCTCATCAATATTATCGCAGAAAATGCATATCTCAGCGTGAACCCCGACGAAATCCAAGATATCGCAGGTTCTGCATGTCAAGCGCACTGTGGAGTGGTGAAAACACCAGATAACGTGTTTCTCGCATTTAATAGCTCGAAAAGAGCAATCTAGATGATTCTGCATACTTCTGCCAGAAGACTCACCAAGATTATGGTAGAAAATGCATATCTCAGCTTGATACCCGACGAAAGCCAAGATGTCGCCGGTTCTGCATATCAAACGCACTGTGGAGTGGTGAAATCACCAGATAACGTGTTTCTCGCATTAAATAGCTCGAGAAGAACGATCCCGATGATTCTGCATACTTCTGACTGAAGTCTCACCAAGATTATCGTAGAAAATGCATATCTCAGCTTGAACCCCGACGAAATCCAAGATGTCGCCGGTTCTGCATGTCAAACGCACTGTGTAGTGGTGAAAACAACCAGATAACGTTTTCTCGCATTAAATAGCTCGCAAAGCGCGATCCCGATGATTCTGCATACTTCTGAGAGAAGTCTCACCAAGATTATCGTAGAAAGTGCATATCTCAGCTTGAACCCCGCCGAAATCCAAGATGTCGCCGGTTCTGCATATCAAACGCACTGTGGAGTGTTGAAAACACCAGATAACGTGTTTCTCGCATTAAATAGCTCGAAACGAGCGATCCCGATGATTCTGCATACTTCTGACTGAAGTCTCACCAAGATTATCGTAGAAAATGCATATCTCAGCGTGAACCCCGACAAAATCCAAGATGTCGCCGGTTCTGCATGTCAAACGCACTGTGGAGTGGTGAAAACAACCAGATAACGTTTTCTCGCATTAAATAGCTCGAAAAGAGCGATCCCGATGATTCTGCATACTTCTGCCAGAATTCTCACGAAGATTATGGTAGAAAATGCATATCTCAGCTTGATACCCGACGAAAGCCAAGATGTCGCCGGTTCTTTATATCAAACGCACTGTGGAGTGGTGAAAACTCCAGATAACGTGTTTCTCGCATTAAATAGCTCGAAAAGAGCGATCCCGATGATTCTGCATACTTCTGACTGAAGTCTCTCCAAGATTATCGTAGAAAATGCATATCTCAGCTTGAACCCCGACGAAATCCAAGATGTCGCCGGTTCTGCATGTCAAACGCACTGTGTAGTGGTGAAAACACCAGATAACGTGTTTCTCGCATTAAATAGCTCGAAAAGAGCGATCCCGATGATTCTGCATACTTCTGACAGAAGTCTCACCAAGATTATCGTAGAAAATGCATATCTCAGCTTGAACCCCGACGAAATCCAAGATATCGCCGGTTCTGCATGTCAAACGCACTGTGGAGTGGTGAAAACACCAGATAACGTGTTTCTCGCATTTAATCGCTCGAAAAGAGCGATCCCGAGGATTCTGCGTACTTCTGACAGAAGTCTCACCAAGATTATCGTAGAAAATGCATATCTCAGCTTGAAACCCGACCGAAACCAAGATATCTCCGGTTCTGCATGTCAAACGTACTGTGGAGTGGTGAATACACCAGAAAACGTGTTTCTCGCATCAAATAGCTCGAAAAGAGCGATCTAGATGATTCTGCATACTTCTGACAGAGGTCTCACCGAGATTATCGTAGAAAATGCATATCTCAGCGTGAACCCCGACGAAATCCAAGATGTCGCCGGTTCTGCATATCAAACGCACTGTGGAGTGGTGAAAACACCAGAAAACTTGTTTTTTCGCATTAAATAGCTCGAAACGAGCGATCTAGATGATTCTGCATACTTCTGACAGAAGTCTCACCAAGATTATTGCAGAAAATGCATATCTCAGCTTGAAACCTCACTGATATCAAGATGTCGCCGGTTCTGCATATCAAACGCACTGTGGAGTGGTGAAAACACAAGATAACGTGTTTCTCGCATTAAATAGCTCGAAAAGAGCGATCCCGATGATTCTGCATACTTCTGACTGAAGTCTCACCAAGATTATCGTAGAAAATGCATATCACAGCTTGAACCCCGACGAAATCCAAGATGTCGCCGGTTCTGCATGTCAAACGCACTGTGCAGAGGTGAAAACACCAGATAACGTGTTTCTCGCATTAAATAGCTCGAAAAGAGCGATCCCGATGATTCTGCATACTTCTGACAGAAGTCTCACCAAGATTATCGTAGAGAATGCATATCTCAGCTTGAACCCCGACGAAATCCAAGATATCGCAGGTTCTGCATGTCAAACGCACTGTGGAGTGGTGAAAACACCAGATAACGTGTTTCTCGCATTTAATAGCTCGAAAAGAGCGATCTCGAGGATTCTGCATAATTCTGACAGAAGACTCACCAAGATTATCGCAGAAAATGCACATCTCAGGTGGAAACACCACGAAAATCAAGATATCGCCGGTTCTGCATATAAAACGCTCTGTGGAGTGGTGAAAACACCAGAAAACTTGTTTTTTCGCATTAAATAGCTCGAAACGAGAGATCTAGATGATTCTGCATACTTCTGACTGAAGTCTCATCAATATTATCGCAGAAAATGCATATCTCAGCGTGAACCCCGACGAAATCCAAGATATCGCAGGTTCTGCATGTCAAGCGCACTGTGGAGTGGTGAAAACACCAGATAACGTGTTTCTCGCATTTAATAGCTCGAAAAGAGCAATCTAGATGATTCTGCATACTTCTGCCAGAAGACTCACCAAGATTATGGTAGAAAATGCATATCTCAGCTTGTACCCGACGAAAGCCAAGATGTCGCCGGTTCTGCATATCAAACACACTGTGGAGTGGTGAAATCACCAGATAACGTGTTTCTCGCATTAAATAGCTCGAGAAGAACGATCCCGATGATTCTGCATACTTCTGACTGAAGTCTCACCAAGATTATCGTAGAAAATGCATATCTAAGCTTGAACCCCGACGAAATCCAAGATGTCGCCGGTTCTGCATGTCAAACGCACTGTGTAGTGGTGAAAACAACCAGATAACGTTTTCTCGCATTAAATAGCTCGCAAAGCGCGATCCCGATGATTCTGCATACTTCTGAGAGAAGTCTCACCAAGATTATCGTAGAAAGTGCATATCTCAGCTTGAACCCCGCCGAAATCCAAGATGTCGCCGGTTCTGCATATCAAACGCACTGTGGAGTGTTGAAAACACCAGGCAACGTGTTTCTCGCATTAAATAGCTCGAAAAGAGCGATCCCGATGAATCTGCATACTTCTGACAGAAGTCCCACCAAGATTATCTTGAAAATGCATATCTCAGCTTGATACCCGACGAAAGCCAAGATGTCGCCGGTTCTGCATATCAAACGCACTGTGGAGTGGTGAAAACACCAGGTAACGTGTTTTTCGCATTATGTAGCTCGAGAAGAGCGTTCTCGAAGATTCTGCATACTTCTGACAGAAGCCTCACCAAGATTATCGTAGAAAATGCATATCTCAGCTTGTAACCCGACCGAAACCAAGATATCTCCGGTTATGCATGTCAAACGTACTGTGGGGTGGTGAATACACCAGAAAACGTGTTTCTCGCATTAAATAGCTCGAAAAGAGCGATCCCGATGAATCTGCATACTTCTGACAGAAGTCCCACCAAGATTATCTTGAAAATGCATATCTCAGCTTGATACCCGACGAAAGCCAAGATGTCGCCGGTTCTGCATATCAAACGCACTGTGGAGTGGTGAAAACAACCAGATAACGTTTTCTCGCATTAAATAGCTCGCAAAGCGCGATCCCGATGATTCTGCATACTTCTGAGAGAAGTCTCACCAAGATTATCGTAGAAAGTGCATATCTCAGCTTGAACCCCGCCGAAATCCAAGATGTCGCCGGTTCTGCATATCAAACGCACTGTGGAGTGGTGAAACCACCAGATAACGTGTTTCTCGCATTAAATAGCTCGAAACGAGCGATCCCGATGATTCTGCATACTTCTGACTGAAGTCTCACCAAGATTATCGTAGAAAATGCATATCTCAGCTTGAACCCCGACGAAATCCAAGATGTCGCCGGTTCTGCATGTCAAACGCACTGTGGAGTGGTGAAAACAACCAGATAACGTTTTCTCGCATTAAATAGCTCGAAAAGAGCGATCCCGATGATTCTGCATACTTCTGCCAGAATTCTCACGAAGATTATGGTAGAAAATGCATATCTCAGCTTGATACCCGACGAAAGCCAAGATGTCGCCGGTTCTGCATATCAAACGCACTGTGGAGTGGTGAAAACACCAGATAACGTGTTTCTCGCATTAAATAGCTCGAAAAGAGCGATCCCGATGATTCTGCATACTTCTGACAGAAGTCTCACCAAGATTATCGTAGAAAATGCATATCTCAGCTTGAACCCCGACGAAATCCAAGATATCGCCGGTTCTGCATGTCAAACGCACTGTGGAGTGGTGAAAACACCAGATAACGTGTTTCTCGCATTTAATCGCTCGAAAAGAGCGATCCCGAGGATTCTGCGTACTTCTGACAGAAGTCTCACCAAGATTATCGTAGAAAATGCATATCTCAGCTTGAAACCCGACCGAAACCAAGATATCTCCGGTTCTGCATGTCAAACGTACTGTGGAGTGGTGAATACACCAGAAAACGTGTTTCTCGCATCAAATAGCTCGAAAAGAGCGATCTAGATGATTCTGCATACTTCTGACAGAGGTCTCACCGAGATTATCGTAGAAAATGCATATCTCAGCGTGAACCCCGACGAAATCCAAGATGTCGCCGGTTCTGCATATCAAACGCACTGTGGAGTGGTGAAAACACCAGAAAACTTGTTTTTTCGCATTAAATAGCTCGAAACGAGCGATCTAGATGATTCTGCATACTTCTGACAGAAGTCTCACCAAGATTATTGCAGAAAATGCATATCTCAGCTTGAAACCTCACTGATATCAAGATGTCGCCGGTTCTGCATATCAAACGCACTGTGGAGTGGTGAAAACACCAGATAACGTGTTTCTCGCATTAAATAGCTCGAAAAGAGCGATCCCGATGATTCTGCATACTTCTGACTGAAGTCTCACCAAGATTATGGTAGAAAATGCATATCTCAGCTTGATACCCGACGAAAGCCAAGATGTCGCCGGTTCTGCATATCAAACGCACTGTGGAGTGGTGAAATCACCAGATAACGTGTTTCTCGCATTAAATAGCTCGAGAATTACGATCCCGATGATTCTGCATACTTCTGACTGAAGTCTCACCAAGATTATCGTAGAAAATGCATATCTCAGCTTGAACCCCGACGAAATCCAAGATGTCGCCGGTTCTGCATATCAAACGCACTGTGGAGTGGTGAAATCACCAGATAACGTGTTTCTCGCATTAAATAGCTCGAGAAGAACGATCCCGATGATTCTGCATACTTCTGACTGAAGTCTCATCAATATTATCGCAGAAAATGCATATCTCAGCGTGAACCCCGACGAAATCCAAGATATCGCAGGTTCTGCATGTCAAGCGCACTGTGGAGTGGTGAAAACACCAGATAACGTGTTTCTCGCATTTAATAGCTCGAAAAGAGCAATCTAGATGATTCTGCATACTTCTGCCAGAAGTCTCACCAAGATTATGGTAGAAAATGCATATCTCAGCTTGATACCCGACGAAAGCCAAGATGTCGCCGGTTCTGCATATCAAACGCACTGTGGAGTGGTGAAATCACCAGATAACGTGTTTCTCGCATTAAATAGCTCGAGAAGAACGATCCCGATGATTCTGCATACTTCTAACTGAAGTCTCACCAAGATTATCGTAGAAAATGCATATCTCAGCTTGAACCCCGACGAAATCCAAGATGTCGCCGGTTCTGCATGTCAAACGCACTGTGTAGTGGTGAAAACACCAGATAACGTGTTTCTCGCATTAAATAGCTTGAAATTAGCGATCCCGATGATTCTGCATACTTCTGAGAGAAGTCTCACCAAGATTATCGTAGAAAGTGCATATCTCAGCTTGAAACCCGCCGAAATCCAAGATGTCGCCGGTTCTGCATATCAAACGCACTGTGGAGTGGTGAAAACACCAGATAACGTGTTTCTCGCATTAAATAGCTCGAAACGAGCGATCCCGATGATTCTGCATACTTCTGACTGAAGTCTCACCAAGATTATCGTAGAAAATGCATATCTCAGCTTGAACCCAGACGAAATCCAAGATGTCGCCGGTTCTGCATGTCAAGCGCACTGTGGAGTGGTGAAAACAACCAGATAACGTTTTCTCGCATTAAATAGCTCGAAAAGAGCGATCCCGATGATTCTGCATACTTCTGCCAGAATTCTCACGAAGATTATGGTAGAAAATGCATATCTCAGCTTGATACCCGACGAAAGCCAAGATGTCGCCGGTTCTTTATATCAAACGCACTGTGGAGTGGTGAAAACTCCAGATAACGTGTTTCTCGCATTAAATAGCTCGAAAAGAGCGATCCCGATGATTCTGCATACTTCTGACTGAAGTCTCTCCAAGATTATCGTAGAAAATGCATATCTCAGCTTGAACCCCGACGAAATCCAAGATATCGCCGGTTCTGCATGTCAAACGCACTGTGGAGTGGTGAAAACACCAGATAACGTGTTTCTCGCATTTAATCGCTCGAAAAGAGCGATCCCGAGGATTCTGCGTACTTCTGACAGAAGTCTCACCAAGATTATCGTAGAAAATGCATATCTCAGCTTGAAACCCGACCGAAACCAAGATATCTCCGGTTCTGCATGTCAAACGTACTGTGGAGTGGTGAATACACCAGAAAACGTGTTTCTCGCATCAAATAGCTCGAAAAGAGCGATCTAGATGATTCTGCATACTTCTGACAGAGGTCTCACCGAGATTATCGTAGAAAATGCATATCTCAGCGTGAACCCCGACGAAATCCAAGATGTCGCCGGTTCTGCATATCAAACGCACTGTGGAGTGGTGAAAACACCAGAAAACTTGTTTTTTCGCATTAAATAGCTCGAAACGAGCGATCTAGATGATTCTGCATACTTCTGACAGAAGTCTCACCAAGATTATTGCAGAAAATGCACATCTCAGCTTGAAACCTCACTGATATCAAGATGTCGCCGGTTCTGCATATCAAACGCACTGTGGAGTGGTGAAAACACAAGATAACGTGTTTCTCGCATTAAATAGCTCGAAAAGAGCGATCCCGATGATTCTGCATACTTCTGACTGAAGTCTCACCAAGATTATCTGAGAAAATGCATATCACAGCTTGAACCCCGACGAAATCCAAGATGTCGCCGGTTCTGCATGTCAAACGCACTGTGCAGAGGTGAAAACACCAGATAACGTGTTTCTCGCATTAAATAGCTCGAAAAGAGCGATCCCGATGATTCTGCATACTTCTGACAGAAGTCTCACCAAGATTATCGTAGAGAATGCATATCTCAGCTTGAACCCCGACGAAATCCAAGATATCGCAGGTTCTGCATGTCAAACGCACTGTGGAGTGGTGAAAACACCAGATAACGTGTTTCTCGCATTTAATAGCTCGAAAAGAGCGATCTCGAGGATTCTGCATAATTCTGACAGAAGACTCACCAAGATTATCGCAGAAAATGCACATCTCAGGTGGAAACACCACGAAAATCAAGATATCGCCGGTTCTGCATATAAAACGCTCTGTGGAGTGGTGAAAACACCAGAAAACTTGTTTTTTCGCATTAAATAGCTCGAAACGAGAGATCTAGATGATTCTGCATACTTCTGACTGAAGTCTCATCAATATTATCGCAGAAAATGCATATCTCAGCGTGAACCCCGACGAAATCCAAGATATCGCAGGTTCTGCATGTCAAGCGCACTGTGGAGTGGTGAAAACACCAGATAACGTGTTTCTCGCATTTAATAGCTCGAAAAGAGCAATCTAGATGATTCTGCATACTTCTGCCAGAAGACTCACCAAGATTATGGTAGAAAATGCATATCTCAGCTTGATACCCGACGAAAGCCAAGATGTCGCCGGTTCTGCATATCAAACGCACTGTGGAGTGGTGAAATCACCAGATAACGTGTTTCTCGCATTAAATAGCTCGAGAAGAACGATCCCGATGATTCTGCATACTTCTGACTGAAGTCTCACCAAGATTATCGTAGAAAATGCATATCTCAGCTTGAACCCCGACGAAATCCAAGATGTCGCCGGTTCTGCATGTCAAACGCACTGTGTAGTGGTGAAAACAACCAGATAACGTTTTCTCGCATTAAATAGCTCGCAAAGCGCGATCCCGATGATTCTGCATACTTCTGAGAGAAGTCTCACCAAGATTATCGTAGAAAGTGCATATCTCAGCTTGAACCCCGCCGAAATCCAAGATGTCGCCGGTTCTGCATATCAAACGCACTGTGGAGTGTTGAAAACACCAGATAACGTGTTTCTCGCATTAAATAGCTCGAAACGAGCGATCCCGATGATTCTGCATACTTCTGACTGAAGTCTCACCAAGATTATCGTAGAAAATGCATATCTCAGCGTGAACCCCGACAAAATCCAAGATGTCGCCGGTTCTGCATGTCAAACGCACTGTGGAGTGGTGAAAACAACCAGATAACGTTTTCTCGCATTAAATAGCTCGAAAAGAGCGATCCCGATGATTCTGCATACTTCTGCCAGAATTCTCACGAAGATTATGGTAGAAAATGCATATCTCAGCTTGATACCCGACGAAAGCCAAGATGTCGCCGGTTCTTTATATCAAACGCACTGTGGAGTGGTGAAAACTCCAGATAACGTGTTTCTCGCATTAAATAGCTCGAAAAGAGCGATCCCGATGATTCTGCATACTTCTGACTGAAGTCTCTCCAAGATTATCGTAGAAAATGCATATCTCAGCTTGAACCCCGACGAAATCCAAGATGTCGCCGGTTCTGCATGTCAAACGCACTGTGTAGTGGTGAAAACACCAGATAACGTGTTTCTCGCATTAAATAGCTCGAAAAGAGCGATCCCGATGATTCTGCATACTTCTGACAGAAGTCTCACCAAGATTATCGTAGAAAATGCATATCTCAGCTTGAACCCCGACGAAATCCAAGATATCGCCGGTTCTGCATGTCAAACGCACTGTGGAGTGGTGAAAACACCAGATAACGTGTTTCTCGCATTTAATCGCTCGAAAAGAGCGATCCCGAGGATTCTGCGTACTTCTGACAGAAGTCTCACCAAGATTATCGTAGAAAATGCATATCTCAGCTTGAAACCCGACCGAAACCAAGATATCTCCGGTTCTGCATGTCAAACGTACTGTGGAGTGGTGAATACACCAGAAAACGTGTTTCTCGCATCAAATAGCTCGAAAAGAGCGATCTAGATGATTCTGCATACTTCTGACAGAGGTCTCACCGAGATTATCGTAGAAAATGCATATCTCAGCGTGAACCCCGACGAAATCCAAGATGTCGCCGGTTCTGCATATCAAACGCACTTTGGAGTGGTGAAAACACCAGAAAACTTGTTTTTTCGCATTAAATAGCTCGAAACGAGCGATCTAGATGATTCTGCATACTTCTGACAGAAGTCTCACCAAGATTATTGCAGAAAATGCATATCTCAGCTTGAAACCCGCCGAAATCCAAGATGTCGCCGGTTCTGCATATCAAACGCACTGTGGAGTGGTGAAAACACCAGATAACGTGTTTCTCGCATTAAATAGCTCGAAACGAGCGATCCCGATGATTCTGCATACTTCTGACTGAAGTCTCACCAAGATTATCGTAGAAAATGCATATCTCAGCTTGAACCCAGACGAAATCCAAGATGTCGCCGGTTCTGCATGTCAAGCGCACTGTGGAGTGGTGAAAACAACCAGATAACGTTTTCTCGCATTAAATAGCTCGAAAAGAGCGATCCCGATGATTCTGCATACTTCTGCCAGAATTCTCACGAAGATTATGGTAGAAAATGCATATCTCAGCTTGATACCCGACGAAAGCCAAGATGTCGCCGGTTCTTTATATCAAACGCACTGTGGAGTGGTGAAAACTCCAGATAACGTGTTTCTCGCATTAAATAGCTCGAAAAGAGCGATCCCGATGATTCTGCATACTTCTGACTGAAGTCTCTCCAAGATTATCGTAGAAAATGCATATCTCAGCTTGAACCCCGACGAAATCCAAGATATCGCCGGTTCTGCATGTCAAACGCACTGTGGAGTGGTGAAAACACCAGATAACGTGTTTCTCGCATTTAATCGCTCGAAAAGAGCGATCCCGAGGATTCTGCGTACTTCTGACAGAAGTCTCACCAAGATTATCGTAGAAAATGCATATCTCAGCTTGAAACCCGACCGAAACCAAGATATCTCCGGTTCTGCATGTCAAACGTACTGTGGAGTGGTGAATACACCAGAAAACGTGTTTCTCGCATCAAATAGCTCGAAAAGAGCGATCTAGATGATTCTGCATACTTCTGACAGAGGTCTCACCGAGATTATCGTAGAAAATGCATTTCTCAGCGTGAACCCCGACGAAATCCAAGATGTCGCCGGTTCTGCATATCAAACGCACTGTGGAGTGGTGAAAACACCAGAAAACTTGTTTTTTCGCATTAAATAGCTCGAAACGAGCGATCTAGATGATTCTGCATACTTCTGACAGAAGTCTCACCAAGATTATTGCAGAAAATGCACATCTCAGCTTGAAACCTCACTGATATCAAGATGTCGCCGGTTCTGCATATCAAACGCACTGTGGAGTGGTGAAAACACAAGATAACGTGTTTCTCGCATTAAATAGCTCGAAAAGAGCGATCCCGATGATTCTGCATACTTCTGACTGAAGTCTCACCAAGATTATCTGAGAAAATGCATATCACAGCTTGAACCCCGACGAAATCCAAGATGTCGCCGGTTCTGCATGTCAAACGCACTGTGCAGAGGTGAAAACACCAGATAACGTGTTTCTCGCATTAAATAGCTCGAAAAGAGCGATCCCGATGATTCTGCATACTTCTGACAGAAGTCTCACCAAGATTATCGTAGAGAATGCATATCTCAGCTTGAACCCCGACGAAATCCAAGATATCGCAGGTTCTGCATGTCAAACGCACTGTGGAGTGGTGAAAACACCAGATAACGTGTTTCTCGCATTTAATAGCTCGAAAAGAGCGATCTCGAGGATTCTGCATAATTCTGACAGAAGACTCACCAAGATTATCGCAGAAAATGCACATCTCAGGTGGAAACACCACGAAAATCAAGATATCGCCGGTTCTGCATATAAAACGCTCTGTGGAGTGGTGAAAACACCAGAAAACTTGTTTTTTCGCATTAAATAGCTCGAAACGAGAGATCTAGATGATTCTGCATACTTCTGACTGAAGTCTCATCAATATTATCGCAGAAAATGCATATCTCAGCGTGAACCCCGACGAAATCCAAGATATCGCAGGTTCTGCATGTCAAGCGCACTGTGGAGTGGTGAAAACACCAGATAACGTGTTTCTCGCATTTAATAGCTCGAAAAGAGCAATCTAGATGATTCTGCATACTTCTGCCAGAAGACTCACCAAGATTATGGTAGAAAATGCATATCTCAGCTTGATACCCGACGAAAGCCAAGATGTCGCCGGTTCTGCATATCAAACGCACTGTGGAGTGGTGAAATCACCAGATAACGTGTTTCTCGCATTAAATAGCTCGAGAAGAACGATCCCGATGATTCTGCATACTTCTGACTGAAGTCTCACCAAGATTATCGTAGAAAATGCATATCTCAGCTTGAACCCCGACGAAATCCAAGATGTCGCCGGTTCTGCATGTCAAACGCACTGTGTAGTGGTGAAAACAACCAGATAACGTTTTCTCGCATTAAATAGCTCGCAAAGCGCGATCCCGATGATTCTGCATACTTCTGAGAGAAGTCTCACCAAGATTATCGTAGAAAGTGCATATCTCAGCTTGAACCCCGCCGAAATCCAAGATGTCGCCGGTTCTGCATATCAAACGCACTGTGGAGTGTTGAAAACACCAGATAACGTGTTTCTCGCATTAAATAGCTCGAAACGAGCGATCCCGATGATTCTGCATACTTCTGACTGAAGTCTCACCAAGATTATCGTAGAAAATGCATATCTCAGCGTGAACCCCGACAAAATCCAAGATGTCGCCGGTTCTGCATGTCAAACGCACTGTGGAGTGGTGAAAACAACCAGATAACGTTTTCTCGCATTAAATAGCTCGAAAAGAGCGATCCCGATGATTCTGCATACTTCTGCCAGAATTCTCACGAAGATTATGGTAGAAAATGCATATCTCAGCTTGATACCCGACGAAAGCCAAGATGTCGCCGGTTCTTTATATCAAACGCACTGTGGAGTGGTGAAAACTCCAGATAACGTGTTTCTCGCATTAAATAGCTCGAAAAGAGCGATCCCGATGATTCTGCATACTTCTGACTGAAGTCTCTCCAAGATTATCGTAGAAAATGCATATCTCAGCTTGAACCCCGACGAAATCCAAGATGTCGCCGGTTCTGCATGTCAAACGCACTGTGTAGTGGTGAAAACACCAGATAACGTGTTTCTCGCATTAAATAGCTCGAAAAGAGCGATCCCGATGATTCTGCATACTTCTGACAGAAGTCTCACCAAGATTATCGTAGAAAATGCATATCTCAGCTTGAACCCCGACGAAATCCAAGATATCGCCGGTTCTGCATGTCAAACGCACTGTGGAGTGGTGAAAACACCAGATAACGTGTTTCTCGCATTTAATCGCTCGAAAAGAGCGATCCCGAGGATTCTGCGTACTTCTGACAGAAGTCTCACCAAGATTATCGTAGAAAATGCATATCTCAGCGTGAAACCCGACCGAAACCAAGATATCTCCGGTTCTGCATGTCAAACGTACTGTGGAGTGGTGAATACACCAGAAAACGTGTTTCTCGCATCAAATAGCTCGAAAAGAGCGATCTAGATGATTCTGCATACTTCTGACAGAGGTCTCACCGAGATTATCGTAGAAAATGCATATCTCAGCGTGAACCCCGACGAAATCCAAGATGTCGCCGGTTCTGCATATCAAACGCACTTTGGAGTGGTGAAAACACCAGAAAACTTGTTTTTTCGCATTAAATAGCTCGAAACGAGCGATCTAGATGATTCTGCATACTTCTGACAGAAGTCTCACCAAGATTATTGCAGAAAATGCATATCTCAGCTTGAAACCCGCCGAAATCCAAGATGTCGCCGGTTCTGCATATCAAACGCACTGTGGAGTGGTGAAAACACCAGATAACGTGTTTCTCGCATTAAATAGCTCGAAACGAGCGATCCCGATGATTCTGCATACTTCTGACTGAAGTCTCACCAAGATTATCGTAGAAAATGCATATCTCAGCTTGAACCCAGACGAAATCCAAGATGTCGCCGGTTCTGCATGTCAAGCGCACTGTGGAGTGGTGAAAACAACCAGATAACGTTTTCTCGCATTAAATAGCTCGAAAAGAGCGATCCCGATGATTCTGCATACTTCTGCCAGAATTCTCACGAAGATTATGGTAGAAAATGCATATCTCAGCTTGATACCCGACGAAAGCCAAGATGTCGCCGGTTCTTTATATCAAACGCACTGTGGAGTGGTGAAAACTCCAGATAACGTGTTTCTCGCATTAAATAGCTCGAAAAGAGCGATCCCGATGATTCTGCATACTTCTGACTGAAGTCTCTCCAAGATTATCGTAGAAAATGCATATCTCAGCTTGAACCCCGACGAAATCCAAGATATCGCCGGTTCTGCATGTCAAACGCACTGTGGAGTGGTGAAAACACCAGATAACGTGTTTCTCGCATTTAATCGCTCGAAAAGAGCGATCCCGAGGATTCTGCGTACTTCTGACAGAAGTCTCACCAAGATTATCGTAGAAAATGCATATCTCAGCTTGAAACCCGACCGAAACCAAGATATCTCCGGTTCTGCATGTCAAACGTACTGTGGAGTGGTGAATACACCAGAAAACGTGTTTCTCGCATCAAATAGCTCGAAAAGAGCGATCTAGATGATTCTGCATACTTCTGACAGAGGTCTCACCGAGATTATCGTAGAAAATGCATATCTCAGCGTGAACCCCGACGAAATCCAAGATGTCGCAGGTTCTGCATATCAAACGCACTGTGGAGTGGTGAAAACACCAGAAAACTTGTTTTTTCGCATTAAATAGCTCGAAACGAGCGATCTAGATGATTCTGCATACTTCTGACAGAAGTCTCACCAAGATTATTGCAGAAAATGCACATCTCAGCTTGAAACCTCACTGATATCAAGATGTCGCCGGTTCTGCATATCAAACGCACTGTGGAGTGGTGAAAACACAAGATAACGTGTTTCTCGCATTAAATAGCTCGAAAAGAGCGATCCCGATGATTCTGCATACTTCTGACTGAAGTCTCACCAAGATTATCTGAGAAAATGCATATCACAGCTTGAACCCCGACGAAATCCAAGATGTCGCCGGTTCTGCATGTCAAACGCACTGTGCAGAGGTGAAAACACCAGATAACGTGTTTCTCGCATTAAATAGCTCGAAAAGAGCGATCCCGATGATTCTGCATACTTCTGACAGAAGTCTCACCAAGATTATCGTAGAGAATGCATATCTCAGCTTGAACCCCGACGAAATCCAAGATATCGCAGGTTCTGCATGTCAAACGCACTGTGGAGTGGTGAAAACACCAGATAACGTGTTTCTCGCATTTAATAGCTCGAAAAGAGCGATCTCGAGCATTCTGCATAATTCTGACAGAAGACTCACCAAGATTATCGCAGAAAATGCACATCTCAGGTGGAAACACCACGAAAATCAAGATATCGCCGGTTCTGCATATAAAACGCTCTGTGGAGTGGTGAAAACACCAGAAAACTTGTTTTTTCGCATTAAATAGCTCGAAACGAGAGATCTAGATGATTCTGCATACTTCTGACTGAAGTCTCATCAATATTATCGCAGAAAATGCATATCTCAGCGTGAACCCCGACGAAATCCAAGATATCGCAGGTTCTGCATGTCAAGCGCACTGTGGAGTGGTGAAAACACCAGATAACGTGTTTCTCGCATTTAATAGCTCGAAAAGAGCAATCTAGATGATTCTGCATACTTCTGCCAGAAGACTCACCAAGATTATGGTAGAAAATGCATATCTCAGCTTGATACCCGACGAAAGCCAAGATGTCGCCGGTTCTGCATATCAAACGCACTGTGGAGTGGTGAAATCACCAGATAACGTGTTTCTCGCATTAAATAGCTCGAGAAGAACGATCCCGATGATTCTGCATACTTCTGACTGAAGTCTCACCAAGATTATCGTAGAAAATGCATATCTCAGCTTGAACCCCGACGAAATCCAAGATGTCGCCGGTTCTGCATGTCAAACGCACTGTGTAGTGGTGAAAACAACCAGATAACGTTTTCTCGCATTAAATAGCTCGCAAAGCGCGATCCCGATGATTCTGCATACTTCTGAGAGAAGTCTCACCAAGATTATCGTAGAAAGTGCATATCTCAGCTTGAACCCCGCCGAAATCCAAGATGTCGCCGGTTCTGCATATCAAACGCACTGTGGAGTGTTGAAAACACCAGATAACGTGTTTCTCGCATTAAATAGCTCGAAACGAGCGATCCCGATGATTCTGCATACTTCTGACTGAAGTCTCACCAAGATTATCGTAGAAAATGCATATCTCAGCGTGAACCCCGACAAAATCCAAGATGTCGCCGGTTCTGCATGTCAAACGCACTGTGGAGTGGTGAAAACAACCAGATAACGTTTTCTCGCATTAAATAGCTCGAAAAGAGCGATCCCGATGATTCTGCATACTTCTGCCAGAATTCTCACGAAGATTATGGTAGAAAATGCATATCTCAGCTTGATACCCGACGAAAGCCAAGATGTCGCCGGTTCTTTATATCAAACGCACTGTGGAGTGGTGAAAACTCCAGATAACGTGTTTCTCGCATTAAATAGCTCGAAAAGAGCGATCCCGATGATTCTGCATACTTCTGACTGAAGTCTCTCCAAGATTATCGTAGAAAATGCATATCTCAGCTTGAACCCCGACGAAATCCAAGATGTCGCCGGTTCTGCATGTCAAACGCACTGTGTAGTGGTGAAAACACCAGATAACGTGTTTCTCGCATTAAATAGCTCGAAAAGAGCGATCCCGATGATTCTGCATACTTCTGACAGAAGTCTCACCAAGATTATCGTAGAAAATGCATATCTCAGCTTGAACCCCGACGAAATCCAAGATATCGCCGGTTCTGCATGTCAAACGCACTGTGGAGTGGTGAAAACACCAGATAACGTGTTTCTCGCATTTAATCGCTCGAAAAGAGCGATCCCGAGGATTCTGCGTACTTCTGACAGAAGTCTCACCAAGATTATCGTAGAAAATGCATATCTCAGCTTGAAACCCGACCGAAACCAAGATATCTCCGGTTCTGCATGTCAAACGTACTGTGGAGTGGTGAATACACCAGAAAACGTGTTTCTCGCATCAAATAGCTCGAAAAGAGCGATCTAGATGATTCTGCATACTTCTGACAGAGGTCTCACCGAGATTATCGTAGAAAATGCATATCTCAGCGTGAACCCCGACGAAATCCAAGATGTCGCCGGTTCTGCATATCAAACGCACTTTGGAGTGGTGAAAACACCAGAAAACTTGTTTTTTCGCATTAAATAGCTCGAAACGAGCGATCTAGATGATTCTGCATACTTCTGACAGAAGTCTCACCAAGATTATTGCAGAAAATGCATATCTCAGCTTGAAACCTCACTGATATCAAGATGTCGCCGGTTCTGCATATCAAACGCACTGTGGAGTGGTGAAAACACAAGATAACGTGTTTCTCGCATTAAATAGCTCGAAAAGAGCGATCCCGATGATTCTGCATACTTCTGACTGAAGTCTCACCAACATTATCGTTGAAAATGCATATCACAGCTTGAACCCCGACGAAATCCAAGATGTCGCCGGTTCTGCATGTCAAACGCACTGTGCAGAGGTGAAAACACCAGATAACGTGTTTCTCGCATTAAATAGCTCGAAAAGAGCGATCCCGATGATTCTGCATACTTCTGACAGAAGTCTCACCAAGATTATCGTAGAGAATGCATATCTCAGCTTGAACCCCGACGAAATCCAAGATATCGCAGGTTCTGCATGTCAAACGCACTGTGGAGTGGTGAAAACACCAGATAACGTGTTTCTCGCATTTAATAGCTCGAAAAGAGCGATCTCGAGGATTCTGCATAATTCTGACAGAAGACTCACCAAGATTATCGCAGAAAATGCACATCACAGGTGGAAACACCACGAAAATCAAGATATCGCCGGTTCTGCATATAAAACGCTCTGTGGAGTGGTGAAAACACCAGAAAACTTGTTTTTTCGCATTAAATAGCTCGAAACGAGAGATCTAGATGATTCTGCATACTTCTGACTGAAGTCTCATCAATATTATCGCAGAAAATGCATATCTCAGCGTGAACCCCGACGAAATCCAAGATATCGCAGGTTCTGCATGTCAAGCGCACTGTGGAGTGGTGAAAACACCAGATAACGTGTTTCTCGCATTTAGTAGCTCGAAAAGAGCAATCTAGATGATTCTGCATACTTCTGCCAGAAGACTCACCAAGATTATGGTAGAAAATGCATATCTCAGCTTGTACCCGACGAAAGCCAAGATGTCGCCGGTTCTGCATATCAAACGCACTGTGGAGTGGTGAAATCACCAGATAACGTGTTTCTCACATTAAATAGCTCGAGAAGAACGATCCCGATGATTCTGCATACTTCTGACTGAAGTCTCACCAAGATTATCGTAGAAAATGCATATCTCAGCTTGAACCCCGACGAAATCCAAGATGTCGCCAGTTCTGCATGTCAAACGCACTGTGTAGTGGTGAAAACAACCAGATAACGTTTTCTCGCATTAAATAGCTCGCAAAGCGCGATCCCGATGATTCTGCATACTTCTGAGAGAAGTCTCACCAAGATTATCGTAGAAAGTGCATATCTCAGCTTGAACCCCGCCGAAATCCAAGATGTCGCCGGTTCTGCATATCAAACGCACTGTGGAGTGTTGAAAACACCAGATAACGTGTTTCTCGCATTAAATAGCTCGAAACGAGCGATCCCGATGATTCTGCATACTTCTGACTGAAGTCTCACCAAGATTATCGTAGAAAATGCATATCTCAGCGTGAACCCCGACAAAATCCAAGATGTCGCCGGTTCTGCATGTCAAACGCACTGTGGAGTGGTGAAAACAACCAGATAACGTTTTCTCGCATTAAATAGCTCGCAAAGCGCGATCCCGATGATTCTGCATACTTCTGAGAGAAGTATCACCAAGATTATCGTAGAAAGTGCATATCTCAGCTTGAACCCCGCCGAAATCCAAGATGTCGCCGGTTCTGCATATAAAACGCACTGTGGAATGTTGAAAACACCAGAAAACTTGTTTTTTCGCATTAAATAGCTTGAAAAGAGCGATCTAGATGATTCTGCATACTTCTGACTGATGTCTCACCAAGTTTATCGCAGAAAATCCATATCTCAGCTTGAATCCTCACGAAAATCAAGATGTCGACGGTTCTGCATATCAAACGCACTGTGGAGTCGTGAAAACAACCAGGCAACGTGTTTCTCGCATTAAATAGCTCGAAAAGAGCGATCCCGATGAATCTGCATACTTCTGACAGAAGTCCCACCAAGATTATCTTGAAAATGCATATCTCAGCTTGATACCCGACGAAAGCCAAGATGTCGCCGGTTCTGCATATCAAACGCACTGTGGAGTGGTGAAAACACCAGGTAACGTGTTTTTCGCATTATGTAGCTCGAGAAGAGCGTTCTCAAAGATTCTGCATACTTCTGACAGAAGCCTCACCAAGATTATCGTAGAAAATGCATATCTCAGCTTGTAACCCGACCGAAACCAAGATATCTCCGGTTATGCATGTCAAACGTACTGTGGGGTGGTGAATACACCAGAAAACGTGTTTCTCGCATTAAATAGCTCGAAAAGAGCGATCCCGTTGAATCTGCATACTTCTGACAGAAGTCCCACCAAGATTATCTTGAAAATGCATATCTCAGCTTGATACCCGACGAAAGCCAAGATGTCGCCGGTTCTGCATATCAAACGCACTGTGGAGTGGTGAAAACAACCAGATAACGTTTTCTCGCATTAAATAGCTCGCAAAGCGCGATCCCGATGATTCTGCATACTTCTGAGAGAAGTCTCACCAAGATTATCGTAGAAAGTGCATATCTCAGCTTGAACCCCGCCGAAATCCAAGATGTCGCCGGTTCTGCATATCAAACGCACTGTGGAGTGGTGAAACCACCAGATAACGTGTTTCTCGCATTAAATAGCTCGAAACGAGCGATCCCGATGATTCTGCATACTTCTGACTGAAGTCTCACCAAGATTATCGTAGAAAATGCATATCTCAGCTTGAACCCCGACGAAATCCAAGATGTCGCCGGTTCTGCATGTCAAACGCACTGTGGAGTGGTGAAAACAACCAGATAACGTTTTCTCGCATTAAATAGCTCGAAAAGAGCGATCCCGATGATTCTGCATACTTCTGCCAGAATTCTCACGAAGATTATGGTAGAAAATGCATATCTCAGCTTGATACCCGACGAAAGCCAAGATGTCGCCGGTTCTGCATATCAAACGCACTGTGGAGTGGTGAAAACACCAGATAACGTGTTTCTCGCATTAAATAGCTCGAAAAGAGCGATCCCGATGATTCTGCATACTTCTGACAGAAGTCTCACCAAGATTATCGTAGAAAATGCATATCTCAGCTTGAACCCCGACGAAATCCAAGATATCGCCGGTTCTGCATGTCAAACGCACTGTGGAGTGGTGAAAACACCAGATAACGTGTTTCTCGCATTTAATCGCTCGAAAAGAGCGATCCCGAGGATTCTGCGTACTTCTGACAGAAGTCTCACCAAGATTATCGTAGAAAATGCATATCTCAGCTTGAAACCCGACCGAAACCAAGATATCTCCGGTTCTGCATGTCAAACGTACTGTGGAGTGGTGAATACACCAGAAAACGTGTTTCTCGCATCAAATAGCTCGAAAAGAGCGATCTAGATGATTCTGCATACTTCTGACAGAGGTCTCACCGAGATTATCGTAGAAAATGCATATCCCAGCGTGAACCCCGACGAAATCCAAGATGTCGCCGGTTCTGCATATCAAACGCACTGTGGAGTGGTGAAAACACCAGAAAACTTGTTTTTTCGCATTAAATAGCTCGAAACGAGCGATCTAGATGATTCTGCATACTTCTGACAGAAGTCTCACCAAGATTATTGCAGAAAATGCATATCTCAGCTTGAAACCTCACTGATATCAAGATGTCGCCGGTTCTGCATATCAAACGCACTGTGGAGTGGTGAAAACACCAGATAACGTGTTTCTCGCATTAAATAGCTCGAAAAGAGCGATCCCGATGATTCTGCATACTTCTGACTGAAGTCTCACCAAGATTATCGTAGAAAATGCATATCTCAGCTTGAACCCCGACGAAATCCAAGATGTCGCCGGTTCTGCATATCAAACGCACTGTGGAGTGGTGAAATCACCAGATAACGTGTTTCTCGCATTAAATAGCTCGAGAAGAACGATCCCGATGATTCTGCATACTTCTGACTGAAGTCTCATCAATATTATCGCAGAAAATGCATATCTCAGCGTGAACCCCGACGAAATCCAAGATATCGCAGGTTCTGCATGTCAAGCGCACTGTGGAGTGGTGAAAACACCAGATAACGTGTTTCTCGCATTTAATAGCTCGAAAAGAGCAATCTAGATGATTCTGCATAATTCTGCCAGAAGTCTCACCAAGATTATGGTAGAAAATGCATATCTCAGCTTGATACCCGACGAAAGCCAAGATGTCGCCGGTTCTGCATATCAAACGCACTGTGGAGTGGTGAAATCACCAGATAACGTGTTTCTCGCATTAAATAGCTCGAGAATTACGATCCCGATGATTCTGCATACTTCTGACTGAAGTCTCACCAAGATTATCGTAGAAAATGCATATCTCAGCTTGAACCCCGACGAAATCCAAGATGTCGCCGGTTCTGCATATCAAACGCACTGTGGAGTGGTGAAATCACCAGATAACGTGTTTCTCGCATTAAATAGCTCGAGAAGAACGATCCCGATGATTCTGCATACTTCTGACTGAAGTCTCATCAATATTATCGCAGAAAATGCATATCTCAGCGTGAACCCCGACGAAATCCAAGATATCGCAGGTTCTGCATGTCAAGCGCACTGTGGAGTGGTGAAAACACCAGATAACGTGTTTCTCGCATTTAATAGCTCGAAAAGAGCAATCTAGATGATTCTGCATAATTCTGACAGAAGGCTCACCAAGATTATCGCAGAAAATGCACATCTCAGGTGGAAACACCACGAAAATCAAGATGTCGCCGGTTCTGCATATACAACGCTCTGTGGAGTGGTGAAAACACCAGAAAACTTGTTTTTTCGCATTAAATAGCTCGAAAAGAACGATCCCGATGATTCTGCATACTTCTGACTGAAGTCTCACCAAGATTATCGTAGAAAATGCATATCTCAGCTTGAACCCCGACGAAATCCAAGATGTCGCCGGTTCTGCATGTCAAACAGACTGTGTAGTGGTGAAAACACCAGATAACGTGTTTCTCGCATTAAATAGCTCGAAATTAGCGATCCCGATGATTCTGCATACTTCTGACAGAAGTCTCACCAAGATTATCGTAGAAAATGCATATCTCAGCTTGAACCCCGACGAAATCCAAGATATCGCCGGTTCTGCATGTCAAACGCACTGTGGAGTGGTGAAAACACCAGATAACGTGTTTCTCGCATTTAATAGCTCGAAAAGAGCGATCCCGAGGATTCAGCGTACTTCTGACAGAAGTCTCACCAAGATTATCGTAGAAAATGCATATCTCAGCTTGAAACCCTACCGAAACCAAGATATCTCCGGTTCTGCATGTCAAACGTACTGTGGAGTGGTGAATACACCAGAAAACGTGTTCCTCGCATTAAATAGCTCGAAAAGAGCGATCCCGATGATTCTGCATACTTCTGACAGAAGTCTCACCAAGATTATCGTAGAAAATGCATATCTCAGCTTGAAATCTCACGAAACTCAAGATGTCGCCGGTTCTGCATATCAAACGCACTGTGGAGTGGTGAAAACAACCAGATAACGTTTTCTCGCATTAAATAGCTCGAAAAGCGCGATCCTGATGATTCTGCATACTTCTGAGAGAAGTCTCACCAAGATTATCGTAGAAAATGCATATCTCAGCTTGATACCCGAAGAAAGCCAAGATGTCGCCGGTTCTGCATATCAAACGCACTGTGGAGTGGTGAAAACACCAGATAACGTGTTTCTCGCATTAAATAGCTCGAAAAGAGGGGTCTCGATGATTCTGCATACTACTGACAGAAGACTCACCAAGATTATCGAAGAGAATGCATATCTCAGCTGGAAACACCACGAAAATCAAGATATCGCCGGTTCTGCATATAAAACGCACTGTGGAATGTTGAAAACACCAGAAAACTTGTTTTTTCGCATTAAATAGCTTGAAAAGAGCGATCTAGATGATTCTGCATACTTCTGACTGATGTCTCACCAAGTTTATCGCAGAAAATCCATATCTCATCTTGAAACCTCACGAAAATCAAGATGTCGACGGTTCTGCATATCAAACGCACTGTGGAGTCGTGAAAACAACCAGGCAACGTGTTTCTCGCATTAAATAGCTCGAAAAGAGCGATCCCGATGATTCTGCATACTTCTGACAGAAGTCTCACCAAGATTATCGTAGAGAATGCATATCTCAGCTTGAACCCCGACGAAATCCAAGATGTCGCCGGTTCTGCATGTCAAACAGACTGTGTAGTGGTGAAAACACCAGATAACGTGTTTCTCGCATTAAATAGCTCGAAATTAGCGATCCCGATGATTCTGCATACTTCTGACAGAAGTCTCACCAAGATTATCGTAGAAAATGCATATCTCAGCTTGAACCCCGACGAAATCCAAGATATCGCCGGTTCTGCATGTCAAACGCACTGTGGAGTGGTGAAAACACCAGATAACGTGTTTCTCGCATTTAATAGCTCGAAAAGAACGATCCCGAGGATTCAGCGTACTTCTGACAGAAGTCTCACCAAGATTATCGTAGAAAATGCATATCTCAGCTTGAAACCCGACCGAAACCAAGATATCTCCGGTTCTGCATGTCAAACGTACTGTGGAGTGGTGAATACACCAGAAAACGTGTTTCTCGCATCAAATAGCTCGAAAAGTGCGATCTAGATGATTCTGCATACTTCTGACAGAAGTCTCACCACGATTATCGTAGAAAATGCATATCTCAGCTTGAACCCCGACGAAATCCAAGATATCGCCGGTTCTGCATGTCAAACGCACTGTGGAGTGGTGAAAACACCAGATAACGTGTTTCTCGCATTTAATAGCTCGAAAAGAACGATCCCGAGGATTCAGCGTACTTCTGACAGAAGTCTCACCAAGATTATCGTAGAAAATGCATATCTCAGCTTGAAACCCGACCGAAACCAAGATATCTCCGGTTCTGCATGTCAAACGTACTGTGGAGTGGTGAATACACCAGAAAACGTGTTTCTCGCATCAAATAGCTCGAAAAGTGCGATCTAGATGATTCTGCATACTTCTGACAGAAGTCTCACCACGATTATCGTAGAAAATGCATATCTCAGCTTGATACCCGACGAAAGCCAAGATGTCGCCGGTTCTGCATGTCAAACGCACTGTGTAGTGGTGAAAACACCAGATAACGTGTTTCTCGCATTAAATAGCTCGAAATTAGCGATCCCAATGTTTCTGCATACTTCTGACAGAAGTCTCACCAAGATTATCGTAGAAATTGCATATCTCAGCTTGAACCCCGACGAAATCCAAGATGGCGCCGGTTCTGCATGTCAAACGCACTGTGTAGTGGTGAAAACACCAGATAACGTGTTTCTCGCATTAAATAGCTCGAAAAGAGCGATCCCGATGATTCTGCATACTTCTGACAGAAGTCTCACCAAGATTATCGTAGAAAATGCATATCTCAGCTTGAAATCTCACGAAACTCAAGATGTCGCCGGTTCTGCATATCAAACGCACTGTGGAGTGGTGAAAACAACCAGATAACGTTTTCTCGCATTAAATAGCTCGAAAAGCGCGATCCCGATGATTCTGCATACTTCTGACAGAAGTCTCACCAAGATTATCGTAGAGAATGCATATCTCAGCTTGAACCCCGACGAAATCCAAGATATCGCAGGTTCTGCATGTCAAACGCACTGTGGAGTGGTGAAAACACCAGATAACGTGTTTCTCGCATTTAATAGCTCGAAAAGAGCAATCTAGATGATTCTGCATAATTCTGACAGAAGGCTCACCAAGATTATCGCAGAAAATGCACATCTCAGGTGGAAACACCACGAAAATCAAGATGTCGCCGGTTCTGCATATACAACGCTCTGTGGAGTGGTGAAAACACCAGAAAACTTGTTTTTTCGCATTAAATAGCTCGAAAAGAACGATCCCGATGATTCTGCATACTTCTGACTGAAGTCTCACCAAGATTATCGTAGAAAATGCATATCTCAGCTTGAACCCCGACGAAATCCAAGATGTCGCCGGTTCTGCATGTCAAACAGACTGTGTAGTGGTGAAAACACCAGATAACGTGTTTCTCGCATTAAATAGCTCGAAATTAGCGATCCCGATGATTCTGCATACTTCTGACAGAAGTCTCACCAAGATTATCGTAGAAAATGCATATCTCAGCTTGAACCCCGACGAAATCCAAGATATCGCCGGTTCTGCATGTCAAACGCACTGTGGAGTGGTGAAAACACCAGATAACGTGTTTCTCGCATTTAATAGCTCGAAAAGAGCGATCCCGAGGATTCAGCGTACTTCTGACAGAAGTCTCACCAAGATTATCGTAGAAAATGCATATCTCAGCTTGAAACCCTACCGAAACCAAGATATCTCCGGTTCTGCATGTCAAACGTACTGTGGAGTGGTGAATACACCAGAAAACGTGTTCCTCGCATTAAATAGCTCGAAAAGAGCGATCCCGATGATTCTGCATACTTCTGACAGAAGTCTCACCAAGATTATCGTAGAAAATGCATATCTCAGCTTGAAATCTCACGAAACTCAAGATGTCGCCGGTTCTGCATATCAAACGCACTGTGGAGTGGTGAAAACAACCAGATAACGTTTTCTCGCATTAAATAGCTCGAAAAGCGCGATCCTGATGATTCTGCATACTTCTGAGAGAAGTCTCACCAAGATTATCGTAGAAAATGCATATCTCAGCTTGATACCCGAAGAAAGCCAAGATGTCGCCGGTTCTGCATATCAAACGCACTGTGGAGTGGTGAAAACACCAGATAACGTGTTTCTCGCATTAAATAGCTCGAAACGAGGGGTCTCGATGATTCTGCATACTACTGACAGAAGACTCACCAAGATTATCGAAGAGAATGCATATCTCAGCTGGAAACACCACGAAAATCAAGATATCGCCGGTTCTGCATATAAAACGCACTGTGGAATGTTGAAAACACCAGAAAACTTGTTTTTTCGCATTAAATAGCTTGAAAAGAGCGATCTAGATGATTCTGCATACTTCTGACTGATGTCTCACCAAGTTTATCGCAGAAAATCCATATCTCATCTTGAAACCTCACGAAAATCAAGATGTCGACGGTTCTGCATATCAAACGCACTGTGGAGTCGTGAAAACAACCAGGCAACGTGTTTCTCGCATTAAATAGCTCGAAAAGAGCGATCCCGATGATTCTGCATACTTCTGACAGAAGTCTCACCAAGATTATCGTAGAGAATGCATATCTCAGCTTGAACCCCGACGAAATCCAAGATGTCGCCGGTTCTGCATGTCAAACAGACTGTGTAGTGGTGAAAACACCAGATAACGTGTTTCTCGCATTAAATAGCTCGAAATTAGCGATCCCGATGATTCTGCATACTTCTGACAGAAGTCTCACCAAGATTATCGTAGAAAATGCATATCTCAGCTTGAACCCCGACGAAATCCAAGATATCGCCGGTTCTGCATGTCAAACGCACTGTGGAGTGGTGAAAACACCAGATAACGTGTTTCTCGCATTTAATAGCTCGAAAAGAGCGATCCCGAGGATTCAGCGTACTTCTGACAGAAGTCTCACCAAGATTATCGTAGAAAATGCATATCTCAGCTTGAAACCCGACCGAAACCAAGATATCTCCGGTTCTGCATGTCAAACGTACTGTGGAGTGGTGAATACACCAGAAAACGTGTTTCTCGCATCAAATAGCTCGAAAAGTGCGATCTAGATGATTCTGCATACTTCTGACAGAAGTCTCACCACGATTATCGTAGAAAATGCATATCTCAGCTTGAACCCCGACGAAATCCAAGATATCGCAGGTTCTGCATATCAAACGCACTGTGGAGTGGTGAAAACACCAGATAACGTGTTTCTCGCATTTAATAGCTCGAAAAGAGCGATCTCGAGGATTCTGCATACTTCTGACAGAAGTCTCACCAAGATTATCGTAGAAAATGCATATCTCAGCTTGAAACCCGACCGAAACCAAGATATCTCCGGTTCTGCATGTCAAACGTACTGTGGAGTGGTGAATACACCAGAAAACGTGTTTCTCGCATTAAATAGCTCGAAAAGAGCAATCTAGATGATTCTGCATACTTCTGCCAGAAGTCTCACCAAGATTATGGTAGAAAATGCATATCTCAGCTTGATACCCGACGAAAGCCAAGATGTCGCCGGTTCTGCATGTCAAACGCACTGTGTAGTGGTGAAAACACCAGATAACGTGTTTCTCGCATTAAATAGCTCGAAATTAGCGATCCCGATGATTCTGCATACTTCTGACAGAAGTCTCACCAAGATTATCGTAGAAAATGCATATCTCAGCTTGAACCCAGACGAAATCCAAGATATCGCCGGTTCTGCATGTCAAACGCACTGTGGAGTGGTGAAAACACCAGATAACGTGTTTCTCGCATTTAATAGCTCGTAAAGAGCGATCTAGATGATTCTGCATACTTCTGACAGAGGTCTCACCGAGATTATCGTAGAAAATGCATATCTCAGCTTGAAATCTCACGAAACTCAAGATGTCGCCGGTTCTGCATATCAAACGCACTGTGGAGTGGTGAAAACAACCAGATAACGTTTTCTCGCATTAAATAGCTCGAAAAGCGCGATCCTGATGATTCTGCGTACTTCTGAGAGAAGTCTCACCAAGATTATCGTAGAAAATGCATATCTCAGCTTGATACCCGAAGAAAGCCAAGATGTCGCCGGTTCTGCATATCAAACGCACTGTGGAGTGGTGAAAACACCAGATAACGTGTTTCTCGCATTAAATAGCTCGAAAAGAGAGATCTAGATGATTCTGCATACTTCTGACAGAGGTCTCACCGAGATTATCGTAGAAAATGCATATCTCAGCGTGAACCCCGACGAAATCCAAGATGTCGCCGGTTCTGCATATCAAACGCACTGTGGAGTGGTGAAAACAACAGAAAACGTGTTTCTCGCATTAAATAGCTCGAAAAGAGCAATCTAGATGATTCTGCATACTTCTGCCAGAAGTCTCACCAAGATTATGGTAGAAAATGCATATCTCAGCTTGATACCCGACGAAAGCCAAGATGTCGCCGGTTCTGCATGTCAAACGCACTGTGTAGTGGTGAAAACACCAGATAACGTGTTTCTCGCATTAAATAGCTCGAAATTAGCGATCCCAATGTTTCTGCATACTTCTGACAGAAGTCTCACCAAGATTATCGTAGAAAATGCATATCTCAGCTTGAAACCCGACCGAAACCAAGATATCTCCGGTTCTGCATGTCAAACGTACTGTGGAGTGGTGAATACACCAGAAAACGTGTTTCTCGCATCAAATAGCTCGAAAAGAGCGATCTAGATGATTCTGCATACTTCTGACAGAGGTCTCACCGAGATTATCGTAGAAAATGCATATCTCAGCTTGAAATCTCACGAAACTCAAGATGTCGCCGGTTCTGCATATCAAACGCACTGTGGAGTGGTGAAAACAACCAGATAACGTTTTCTCGCATTAAATAGCTCGAAAAGCGCGATCCTGATGATTCTGCGTACTTCTGAGAGAAGTCTCACCAAGATTATCGTAGAAAATGCATATCTCAGCTTGATACCCGAAGAAAGCCAAGATGTCGCCGGTTCTGCATATCAAACGCACTGTGGAGTGGTGAAAACACCAGATAACGTGTTTCTCGCATTAAATAGCTCGAAAAGAGAGATCTAGATGATTCTGCATACTTCTGACTGAAGTCTCACCAAGATTATCGTAGAAAATGCATATCTCAGCTTGAACCCCGACGAAATCCAAGATATCGCAGGTTCTGCATATCAAACGCACTGTGGAGTGGTGAAAACACCAGATAACGTGTTTCTCGCATTTAATAGCTCGAAAAGAGCGATCTCGAGGATTCTGCATACTTCTGACAGAAGTCTCACCAAGATTATCGTAGAAAATGCATATCTCAGCTTGAAACCCGACCGAAACCAAGATATCTCCGGGTCTGCATGTCAAACGTACTGTGGAGTGGTGAATACACCAGAAAACGTGTTTCTCGCATTAAATAGCTCGAAAAGAGCAATCTAGATGATTCTGCATACTTCTGCCAGAAGTCTCACCAAGATTATGGTAGAAAATGCATATCTCAGCTTGATACCCGACGAAAGCCAAGATGTCGCCGGTTCTGCATGTCAAACGCACTGTGTAGTGGTGAAAACACCAGATAACGTGTTTCTCGCATTAAATAGCTCGAAATTAGCGATCCCAATGTTTCTGCATACTTCTGACAGAAGTCTCACCGAGATTATCGTAGAAATTGCATATCTCAGCTTGAACCCCGACGAAATCCAAGATGGCGCCGGTTCTGCATGTCAAACGCACTGTGTAGTGGTGAAAACACCAGATAACGTGTTTCTCGCATTAAATAGCTCGAAAAGAGCGATCCCGATGATTCTGCATACTTCTGACAGAAGTCTCACCAAGATTATCGTAGAAAATGCATATCTCAGCTTGAAACCCGACCGAAACCAAGATATCGCAGGTTCTGCATGTCAAACGCACTGTGGAGTGGTGAAATCACCAGATAACGTGTTTCTCGCATTAAATAGCTCGAAAAGAACGATCCCGATGATTCTGCATACTTCTGACTGAAGTCTCACCAAGATTATCGTAGAAAATGCATATCTCAGCTTGAACCCCGACGAAATCCAAGATGTCGCCGGTTCTGCATGTCAAACGCACTGTGTAGTGGTGAAAACACCAGATAACGTGTTTCTCGCATTAAATAGCTCGAAATTAGCGATCCCGATGATTCTGCATACTTCTGACAGAAGTCTCACCAAGATTATCGTAGAAAATGCATATCTCAGCTTGAACCCAGACGAAATCCAAGATATCGCCGGTTCTGCATGTCAAACGCACTGTGGAGTGGTGAAACCACCAGATAACGTGTTTCTCGCATTTAATAGCTCGTAAAGAGCGATCTAGATGATTCTGCATACTTCTGACAGAGGTCTCACCGAGATTATCGTAGAAAATGCATATCTCAGCTTGAAATCTCACGAAACTCAAGATGTCGCCGGTTCTGCATATCAAACGCACTGTGGAGTGGTGAAAACAACCAGATAACGTTTTCTCGCATTAAATAGCTCGAAAAGCGCGATCCTGATGATTCTGCGTACTTCTGAGAGAAGTCTCACCAAGATTATCGTAGAAAATGCATATCTCAGCTTGATACCCGAAGAAAGCCAAGATGTCGCCGGTTCTGCATATCAAACGCACTGTGGAGTGGTGAAAACACCAGATAACGTGTTTCTCGCATTAAATAGCTCGAAAAGAGAGATCTAGATGATTCTGCATACTTCTGACAGAGGTCTCACCGAGATTATCGTAGAAAATGCATATCTCAGCGTGAACCCCGACGAAATCCAAGATGTCGCCGGTTCTGCATATCAAACGCACTGTGGAGTGGTGAAAACAACAGAAAACGTGTTTCTCGCATTAAATAGCTCGAAAAGAGCAATCTAGATGATTCTGCATACTTCTGCCAGAAGTCTCACCAAGATTATGGTAGAAAATGCATATCTCAGCTTGATACCCGACGAAAGCCAAGATGTCGCCGGTTCTGCATGTCAAACGCACTGTGTAGTGGTGAAAACACCAGATAACGTGTTTCTCGCATTAAATAGCTCGAAATTAGCGATCCCAATGTTTCTGCATACTTCTGACAGAAGTCTCACCAAGATTATCGTAGAAAATGCATATCTCAGCTTGAAACCCGACCGAAACCAAGATATCTCCGGTTCTGCATGTCAAACGTACTGTGGAGTGGTGAATACACCAGAAAACGTGTTTCTCGCATCAAATAGCTCGAAAAGAGCGATCTAGATGATTCTGCATACTTCTGACAGAGGTCTCACCGAGATTATCGTAGAAAATGCATATCTCAGCTTGAAATCTCACGAAACTCAAGATGTCGCCGGTTCTGCATATCAAACGCACTGTGGAGTGGTGAAAACAACCAGATAACGTTTTCTCGCATTAAATAGCTCGAAAAGCGCGATCCTGATGATTCTGCGTACTTCTGAGAGAAGTCTCACCAAGATTATCGTAGAAAATGCATATCTCAGCTTGATACCCGAAGAAAGCCAAGATGTCGCCGGTTCTGCATATCAAACGCACTGTGGAGTGGTGAAAACACCAGATAACGTGTTTCTCGCATTAAATAGCTCGAAAAGAGAGATCTAGATGATTCTGCATACTTCTGACTGAAGTCTCACCAAGATTATCGTAGAAAATGCATATCTCAGCTTGAACCCCGACGAAATCCAAGATGTCGCCGGTTCTGCATGTCAAACGCACTGTGTAGTGGTGAAAACACCAGATAACGTGTTTCTCGCATTAAATAGCTCGAAAAGAGCGATCCCGATGATTCTGCATACTTCTGACAGAAGTCTCACCAAGATTATCGTAGAAAATGAATATCTCAGCTTGAACCCCGACGAAATCCAAGATATCGCAGGTTCTGCATATCAAACGCACTGTGGAGTGGTGAAAACACCACATAACGTGTTTCTCGCATTTAATAGCTCGAAAAGAGCGATCTCGAGGATTCTGCATACTTCTGACAGAAGTCTCACCAAGATTATCGTAGAAAATGCATATCTCAGCTTGAACCCAGACGAAATCCAAGATATCGCCGGTTCTGCATGTCAAACGCACTGTGGAGTGGTGAAAACACCAGTTAACGTGTTTCTCGCATTTAATAGCTCGAAAAGAGCGATCCCGAGGATTCTGCGTACTTCTGACAGAAGTCTCACCAAGATTATCGTAGAAAATGCATATCTCAGCTTGAAACCCGACCGAAACCAAGATATCTCCGGTTCTGCATGTCAAACGTACTGTGGAGTGGTGAATACACCAGAAAACGTGTTTCTCGCATCAAATAGCTCGAAAAGAGCGATCTAGATGATTCTGCATACTTCTGACAAAGGTCTCACCGAGATTATCGTAGAAAATGCATATCTCAGCTTGAAATCTCACGAAACTCAAGATGTCGCCGGTTCTGCATATCAAACGCACTGTGGAGTGGTGAAAACAACCAGATAACGTTTTCTCGCATTAAATAGCTCGAAAAGCGCGATCCTGATGATTCTGCGTACTTCTGAGAGAAGTCTCACCAAGATTATCGTACAAAATGCATATCTCAGCTTGATACCCGAAGAAAGCCAAGATGTCGCCGGTTCTGCATATCAAACGCACTGTGGAGTGGTGAAAACACCAGATAACGTGTTTCTCGCATTAAATAGCTCGAAAAGAGAGATCTAGATGATTCTGCATACTTCTGACAGAGGTCTCACCGAGATTATCGTAGAAAATGCATATCTCAGCGTGAACCCCGACGAAATCCAAGATGTCGCCGGTTCTGCATATCAAACGCACTGTGGAGTGGTGAAAACAACAGAAAACTTGTTTTTTCGCATTGAATAGCTCGAAACGAGCGATCTAGTTGATTCTGCATACTTCTGACAGAGGTCTCACCGAGATTATCGTAGAAAATGCATATCTCAGCGTGAACCCCGACGAAATCCAAGATGTCGCCGGTTCTGCATATCAAACGCACTGTGGAGTGGTGAAAACAACAGAAAACTTGTTTTTTCGCATTAAATAGCTCGAAACGAGCGATCTAGTTGATTCTGCATACTTCTGACAGAAGTCTCACCAAGATTATTGCAGAAAATGCATATCTCAGCTTGAAACCTCACTGATATCAAGATGTCGCCGGTTCTGCATATCAAACGCACTGTGGAGTGGTGAAAACACCAGATAACGTGTTTCTTTCATTAAATAGCTCGAAAAGAGGGATCTCGAAGATTCTGCAACCTTCTGACAGAAGTCTCACCAAGATTATCGTAGAAAATGCATATCTCAGCTTGAACCCCGACGAAATCCAAGATATCGCCGGTTCTGGATGTCAAACGCACTGTGGAGTGGTGAAAACACCAGATAACGTGTTTCTCGCATTTAATAGCTCGAAAAGAGAGATCTAGATGATTCTGCATACTTCTGACAGAGGTCTCACCGAGATTATCGTAGAAAATGCATATCTCAGCGTGAACCCCGACGAAATCCAAGATGTCGCCGGTTCTGCATATCAAACGCACTGTGGAGTGGTGAAAACAACAGAAAACTTGTTTTTTCGCATTAAATAGCTCGAAACGAGCGATCTAGTTGATTCTGCATACTTCTGACAGAGGTCTCACCGAGATTATCGTAGAAAATGCATATCTCAGCGTGAACCCCGACGAAATCCAAGATATCGCCGGTTCTGCATATCAAACGCACTGTGGAATGTTGAAAACACCAGGAAACTTGTTTTTTGCATTAAATCGCTCGACAAGAGCGATCTAGATGATTCTGCATACTTCTGACAGAAGTGTCACCAAGATTATCGCAGAAAATGCATATCTCAGCTTGATACCCGACGAAAGCCAAGATGTCGCCGGTTCTGCATATCAAACGCACTGTGCAGTGGAGAAAACACCAGATAACGTGTTTCTCGCATTAAATAGCTCGAAAAGAGCGATCCCGATGATTCTGCATACTTCTGACAGAAGTCTCACCAAGATTATCGTAGAAAATGCATATCTCAGCTTGAACCCCGACGAAATCCAAGATATCGCCGGTTCTGGATGTCAAACGCACTGTGGAGTGGTGAAAACACCAGATAACGTGTTTCTCGCATTTAATAGCTCGAAAAGAGCGATCCCGAGGATTCTGCATACTTCTGACAGAAGTCTCACCAAGATTATCGTAGAAAATGCATATCTCAGCTTGAAACCCGACCGAAACCAAGATATCTCCGGTTCTGCATGTCAAACGTACTGTGGAGTGGTGAATACACCAGAAAACGTGTTTCTCGCATTAAATAACTCGAAAAGAGCGGTCTAGATGATTCTGCATACTTCTGACAGAGGTCTCACCAAGATTATCGTAGAAAATGCAATCTCAGCGTGAACCCCGACAAAATCCAAGATGTCGCCGGTTCTGCATGTCAAACGCACTGTACAGTGGTGAAAACACCAGATAACGTGTTTCTCGCATTAAGTAGCTCGAATAGAGCGATCTCGAAGATTCTGCAACCTTCTGACAGAAGTCTCACCAAGATTATCGTAGAAAATGCATATCTCAGCTTGATACCCGACGAAAGCCAAGATGTCGCCGGTTCTGCATATCAAACGCACTGTGGAGTGGTGAAAACAACCAGATAACGTTTTCTCGCATTAAATAGCCCGAAAAGATGGATGTCGATAATTCTGCATACTTCTGACAGAAGACTCACCAAGATTATCGCAGAAAATGCATATCTCAGCTGGAAACACCACGAAAATCAAGATATCGCCGGTCTTGCATATCAAACGCACTGTGGAATGTTGAAAACACCAGGAAACTTGTTTTTTTGCATTAAATAGCTCGACAAGAGCGATCTAGACGATTCTGCATACTTCGGACTGAAGTCTCACCAAGATAATCGCAGAAAATGCATATCTCAGCTTGAAACCCGACGAAATCCAAGATGTCGCCGGTTCTGCATATCAAACGCACTGTGGAGTGGTGAAAACACCCGAAATCGTGTTTCTCGCATTAAGTAGCTCGAAAAGAGCGATCTCGATGATTCTGCATACTTCTGACAGAAGTCTCACCAAGATTATCGCAGAAAATGCATATCTCAGTTGGAAACACCACGAAAATCAAGATATCGCCGGTTCTGCATATCAAACGCACTGTGGAGTGGTGAAAACAACCAGATAACGTGTTTCTCCCATTAAATAGCTCGAAAAGAGCGATCCCGATGATTCTGCATACTTCCGACAGAAGTCTCACCTAGATTATCGCAGAAAATGCATATCTCAGCTTGATACATGACGAATGCCAAAATGTCGCCGGTTCTGCATGTCAAACGTACTGTGGAGTGGTGAATACACCAGAAAACGTGTTCCTCGCATTAAATAGCTCGAAACGAGCGATCCCGATGATTCTGCATACTTCTGACTGAAGTCTCACCAAGATTATCGTAGAAAGTGCATATCTCAGCTTGAACCCCGCCGAAATCCAAGATGTCGCCGGTTCTGCATGTCAAACGCACTGTGTAGTGGTGAAAACACCAGATAACGTGTTTCTCGCATTAAATAGCTCGAAAAGAGCGATCCCGATGATTCTGCATACTTCTGACAGAGGTCTCACCGAGATTATCGTAGAAAATGCATATCTCAGCGTGAACCCCGACGAAATCCAAGATGTCGCCGGTTCTGCATATCAAACGCACTGTGGAGTGGTGAAAACACCAGATAACGTGTTTCTCGCATTAAATAGCTCGAAACGAGCGATCCCGATGATTCTGCATACTTCTGACTGAAGTCTCAGCAAGATTATCGTAGAAAATGCATATCTCAGCTTGAACCCCGACGAAATCCAAGATGTCGCCGGTTCTGCATGTCAAACGCACTGTGTAGTGGTGAAAACACCAGAAAACGTGTTTCTCGCATTAAGCAGCTCGAAACGAGCGATCTAGATGATTTTGCATACTTCTGACTGATGTCTCACCAATATTATCGCAAAAAATTGCATATCTCACCTTGAAACCTCACGAAAATAAAGATGACGCCGGTTCTGCACATCAAACGCACTGTGGAGTGGTGAAAACAACCAGATAACGTGTTTCTCCCATTAAATAGCTCGAAAAGAGCGATCCCGATGATTCTGCATACTTCCGACAGAAGTCTCACCTAGATTATCGCAGAAAATGCATATCTCAGCTTGATACCCGACGAATGCCAAAATGTCGCCGGTTCTGCATGTCAAACGTACTGTGGAGTGGTGAATACACCAGAAAACGTGTTTCTCGCATCAAATAGCTCGAAAAGAGCGATCTAGATGATTCTGCATACTTCTGACAGAGGTCTCACCGAGATTATCGTAGAAAATGCATATCTCAGCGTGAACCCCGACGAAACCCAAGATGTCGCCGGTTCTGCATATCAAACGTACTGTGGAGTGGTGAATACACCAGAAAACGTGTTCCTCGCATTAAATAGCTCGAAACGAGCGATCCCGATGGTTCTGCATACTTCTGACTGAAGTCTCACCAAGATTATCGTAGAAAGTGCATATCTCAGCTTGAACCCCGCCGAAATCCAAGATGTCGCCGGTTCTGCATGTCAAACGCACTGTGTAGTGGTGAAAACACCAGATAACGTGTTTCTCGCATTAAATAGCTCGAAAAGAGCGATCCCGATGATTCTGCATACTTCTGACAGAAGTCTCACCAAGATTATCGTAGAAAATGCATATCTCAGCTTGAACCCCGACGAAATCCAAGATATCGCAGGTTCTGCATATCAAACGCACTGTGGAGTGGTGAAAACACCAGATAACGTGTTTCTCGCATTTAATAGCTCGAAAAGAGCGATCCCGATGATTCTGCATACTTCTGACAGTAGTCTCACCAAGATTATCGTAGAAAATGCATATCTCAGCTTGAAACCCGACCGAAACCAAGATATCTCCGGTTCTGCATGTCAAACGTACGGTGGAGTGGCGAATACACCAGAAAACGTGTTTCTCGCATTAAGCAGCTCGAAAGGAGCGATCTAGATGATTTTGCATACTTCTGACTGATGTCTCACAAATATTATCGCAAAAAATTGCATATCTCACCTTGAAACCTCACGAAAATAAAGATGACGCCGGTTCTGCACATCAAACGTACTGTGGAGTGGTGAAAACAACCAGACAACGTGTTTCTCCCATTAAATAGCTCGAAAAGAGCGATCCCGATGATTCTGCATACTTCCGACAGAAGTCTCACCTAGATTATCGCAGAAAATGCATATCTCAGCTTGATACCCGACGAATGCCAAAATGTCGCCGGTTCTGCATGTCAAACGTACTGTGGAGTGGTGAATACACCAGAAAACGTGTTTCTCGCATCAAATAGCTCGAAAAGAGCGATCTCGATGATTCTGCATACTTCTGACAGAGGTCTCACCGAGATTATCGTAGAAAATGCATATCTCAGCGTGAACCCCGACGAAATCCAAGATGTCGCCGGTTCTGCATATCAAACGTACTGTGGAGTGGTGAATACACCAGAAAACGTGTTCCTCGCATTAAATAGCTCGAAACGAGCGATCCCGATGATTCTGCATACTTCTGACTGAAGTCTCACCAAGATTATCGTAGAAAGTGCATATCTCAGCTTGAACCCCGCCGAAATCCAAGATGTCGCCGGTTCTGCATATCAAACGCACTGTGGAGTGGTGAAAACACCAGATAACGTGTTTCTCGCATTAAATAGCTCGAAACGAGCGATCCCGATGATTCCGCATACTTCTGACTGAAGTCTCACCAAGATTATCGTAGAAAATGCATATCTCAGCTTGAACCCCGACGAAATCCATGATGTCGCCGGTTCTGCATGTCAAACGCACTGTGTAGTGGTGAAAACACCAGAAAACGTGTTTCTCGCATTAAGCAGCTCGAAACGAGCGATCTAGATGATTTTGCATACTTCTGACTGATGTCTCACCAATATTATCGCAAAAAATTGCATATCTCACCTTGAAACCTCACGAAAATAAAGATGACGCCGGTTCTGCACATCAAACGCACTGTGGAGTGGTGAAAACAACCAGATAACGTGTTTCTCCCATTAAATAGCTCGAAAAGAGCGATCCCGATGATTCTGCATACTTCCGACAGAAGTCTCACCTAGATTATCGCAGAAAATGCATATCTCAGCTTGATACCCGACGAATGCCAAAATGTCGCCGGTTCTGCATGTCAAACGTACTGTGGAGTGGTGAATACACCAGAAAACGTGTTTCTCGCATCAAATAGCTCGAAAAGAGCGATCTAGATGATTCTGCATACTTCTGACAGAGGTCTCACCGAGATTATCGTAGAAAATGCATATCTCAGCGTGAACCCCGACGAAATCCAAGATGTCGCCGGTTCTGCATATCAAACGTACTGTGGAGTGGTGAATACACCAGAAAACGTGTTCCTCGCATTAAATAGCTCGAAACGAGCGATCCCGATGGTTCTGCATACTTCTGACTGAAGTCTCACCAAGATTATCGTAGAAAGTGCATATCTCAGCTTGAACCCCGCCGAAATCCAAGATGTCGCCGGTTCTGCATATCAAACGCACTGTGGAGTGGTGAAAACACCAGATAACGTGTTTCTCGCATTAAATAGCTCGAAACGAGCGATCCCGATGATTCTGCATACTTCTGACTGAAGTCTCACCAAGATTATCGTAGAAAATGCATATCTCAGCTTGAACCCCGACGAAATCCAAGATGTCGCCGGTTCTGCATGTCAAACGCACTGTGTAGTGGTGAAAACACCAGATAACGTGTTTCTCGCATTAAATAGCTCGAAAAGAGCGATCCCGATGATTCTGCATACTTCTGACAGAAGTCTCACCAAGATTATCGTAGAAAATGCATATCTCAGCTTGAACCCCGACGAAATCCAAGATATCGCAGGTTCTGCATATCAAACGCACTGTGGAGTGGTGAAAACACCAGATAACGTGTTTCTCGCATTTAATAGCTCGAAAAGAGCGATCTCGAGGATTCTGCATACTTCTGACAGAAGTCTCACCAAGATTATCGTAGAAAATGCATATCTCAGCTTGAAACCCGACCGAAACCAAGATATCTCCGGTTCTGCATGTCAAACGTACTGTGGAGTGGTGAATACACCAGAAAACGTGTTTCTCGCATTAAATAGCTCGAAAAGAGCAATCTAGATGATTCTGCATACTTCTGCCAGAAGTCTCACCAAGATTATGGTAGAAAATGCATATCTCAGCTTGATAGCCGACGAAAGCCAAGATGTCGCCGGTTCTGCATGTCAAACGCACTGTGTAGTGGTGAAAACACCAGATAACGTGTTTCTCGCATTAAATAGCTCGAAATTAGCGATCCCAATGTTTCTGCATACTTCTGACAGAAGTCTCACCAAGATTATCGTAGAAAATGCATATCTCAGCTTGAACCCCGACGAAATCCAAGATGGCGCCGGTTCTGCATGTCAAACGCTCTGTGTAGTGGTGAAAACACCAGATAACGTGTTTCTCGCATTAAATAGCTCGAAAAGAGCGATCCCGATGATTCTGCATACTTCTGACAGAAGTCTCACCAAGATTATCGTAGAAAATGCATATCTCAGCTTGAAACCCGACCGAAACCAAGATATCGCAGGTTCTGCATGTCAAACGCACTGTGGAGTGGTGAAATCACCAGATAACGTGTTTCTCGCATTAAATAGCTCGAAAAGAACGATCCCGATGATTCTGCATACTTCTGACTGAAGTCTCACCAAGATTATCGTAGAAAATGCATATCTCAGCTTGAAATCTCACGAAACTCAAGATGTCGCCGGTTCTGCATATCAAACGCACTGTGGAGTGGTGA